>JAWRVZ010000064.1:0-600000 GCA_037043235.1 Rhodeus uyekii
ACACTAGGAACAGGAGAAGATGGAAGGAGCAGACTGAAGGGGTCTTTGGCTTGCAGAATCTCAAAGAGAAAGTCTTGGCACGAGAGATGAGACCAGACACTGTGTGCAGAGTGAGGGCTGGTGATTGATGACAGGTGTTCAGAATGCCGGTGATTGGGAGCACGTGAATGAGTCCGTTGGTCATGGCCGAGTCCGGGACAACAGGCTTCATAGAAAATGTTACTGAGATGTCCACCTACCAGGGTTACAGGTGATTGTAGATGCTCCTGACTTCTAAGATCATCTAACTGCATGATGCTATGAGTAACACTTTTTCGCAACACGATGCAATTTCACATGCTTCAGTAATTTACTTTATTTGCGTTAAATTATTTTGACGTGTTGGGGATTTTGAATTAACCGCATACGTTAACATTGACAGCCTTACTTGTAAGTACCACATTCTGTATGTCTAGAGCAGGGGTGGGCAAACTATTTGTCTCGCGGGCCACATTGGTTTCTTAAAATTGACTGAGGGGCCGGGGTAAAGGTCGTACCTGTGCATTTACTTATAAGAAATCCTAGAAAACCTGTATAAAGTATAGTTTGGTCTTAAATCACTCGACTGGGACACGTGAAATTACAACAAAACAATATTAATACAATATAATCGACAGAAAAACCATAATATGCAATGTGACTGAATGGTATATTTGCCTCAGCTCTAGATTGACAATCACAGGCGTCCAATCACAACTGACCTCTGGAAAAAAGGGAACTAACCAATGACGTTTGATGTTACTATTACAAGAGCAAGCCCCGCCCCACGACTGACAAAAATAAAAGTGCTCGCGCGAGCAAAAACAGCAGTCGAGAGCGGGCGAATGTTCGCACGCGAGTGATTAAAATGAGCTCGCGGCTACCCGTATTTGCGTGTAGCTCTGTTTTCCGCTCGCGGAGGTAATTTACGCACGCGCAAACATCAGTTCAAACATGGCGTCAAAACCGTGGCATTAATATACGAGCGCAGAACTGATGTTTGCGTTTAATACAGGTTCGGCAGGTTCGGCAAGTTCGGCGGGCCGGATATGGCCCGCGGGCCGTAGTTTGCCCACCCCTGGTCTAGAGTCTGATAATACAGCAAAAACCTGAGGTCACTTGAGACCACAAATCATGTTATTCAAAAGTTGTGAGCTTTATGAGAAATGATGCATTTCAGATTGTTTCAGGCATTTCGGAGGAATCAGATTCTGTGCTCTTGGAGCAATATCAAACCAACACGCTCCTCACACACAAATAAAGACTATGAGGCACAATGCTGACTCAAAGATAAGCATGGTTCATATCCAGTAGGTGTAATGTGAATGCGATAACCAGTAAGCTAACTCAGCCTGCCTAAGTGAGCACACGTGTCTGTGTGTGTCCGTGTGTGTGTCTGTGGATGCATGTGAACGTCTGCCAGCTTTCTCAATGTCAACATCTCCTTCAGCTTCTGAGGTTTCTCTAACTGGGATCTGAATTATTTAGTCTGAAACTTCCATCATCATATGACCCAAAACTGCTTTCCACATCACTAAAGTCTGTTCCCCATTTAGAAAAAGAGAAAGTGAGACAAAGGCGATAAAAAAATAGAAAAGAGAGATAGCTGTAGAGTAAAAAAATAAAGGTTAATAAATTTAAGTGTAAAATTAAAGTCAAATTATAAACTGATTGAAAAACTTAATTTGATAAAGTGTAATTAAATGTTATTAGCAATTATATCATTATAAATGTAAAGAATTATATATATATATATATATTTTTTTTTTATATATACATATACATACACACACACACACACACACATACACACTATTTAAATACTATGTTCACAATGCCTGGCTAATGCAATAGTGGCAGCTAACCAAAAGCACAAAGAGATGCAAATTGCAGGTGCAAGTTTGAGCAGGGAGCCCCATTTGAGCAGTGTGACGAATGGAGTGAAAGAATCCCAACGGGTGTAATGTTTAAGCGACATACCGCAGGAATCACACTCATGCTATACGCTACATTGGCCCACAGTGATGGACGATCATAAAACCGGCCATTGAGGCATTATGGGACCACTGTGCACATCCAACACAGCCTCCTAGAAAAACACACAGCGATTCCTTTATTGCAAAGCTTACATTGAAGAGCCATGAGAGGATACTGAGCGAAGGACAGGCTTGTTTAATCTATGGCTTGTACAAGACTATAAGCTCCAACAGGAGGGGTAGCGCCCCGGAGATCAACTGAACATCTCGGCATGTTTTCCCATTGCAGATGGTCTGCGAGCATAGACAAACCACTAAGATCTGCATGCATTTTAAATAAATAATCTCAAAGGGTTACTCTGCCTTTCATGTCACTATGTTAGAAAGTATTTATATCCAGGAATCTTCTGTTAGATGTTTGAACATCTCACAGGTTTCCTCACATAACATACTGCCCAGTGGTCATTTAAAAGCTGTTTGAAGGGGGACGCTCTCTAAACAATTGGTCACTGGTGTGCCTAAGTATTCTGGTGATATGCCACATTTACATTGCAAGATAAATAATTCATACCCTCACAGATGGAGTGAGATTCTTAAACCTTTAATATCTATGAATCAACAGCTAAAATCCTAGATAAGTTTCTCTTTAAACACACACTCATGCAAGCCTCTATTTCACAAGCAATATAAAAATACTCTATTAGAATCTGACAGGAAATTATGCCATTTTCACAGTATTCCATTTTATTGGCTGTAATTTCTGCAACAAGAAAAACAAGTAAAAGCAGACTCATTCTAGACCTAGAACACAACTTTAATCATAAAAATGTCTACGGACATAAAGATAAACAATTTTCTTATACCGTTTATTGCAAGTGTACGGCATAAAAACCAGTGGGAATCGTAACTGATAAAGCTTTTGTTATAAATGTTTCTATATATTGTATGAAAGTAATTTCCTTACACTCTGTTTTCCCATACACATGCAATTAGCTACATTCTCTTGACTAGGGTCAGTCCTACCATGCAGAACATTTCATATCCCCATGTTACAGCTTAATACCCTGTACAAAATATTAAACACACCATTTGTAGAGGAGGAAATCATATTAGTTTTATCATAATAACGGGGTGATATTGTATGTATTACAGGTCTCACACAACTTTTTTTCCATTATTTAATATAAATGTTTACAATAAGTATTTAAATTCTAGTCTTGGGAATATTAGTTTATCCCTCCCTCAAGGAATGGAACATCAGAGCTAAAAATAGTAAGTATTGGCAAATGTGACTTGTGGAATTAGTTAGTTTGTCTCACTCAAAAAAATTAAAAGAAAATAAAGTTTAAATAATTAAATACTACTAATAACAATTGATTCCATAAAAAAATGAGTCTTTTATATTTATCTTCTGTTTTGGTGATTCTTGTCATGTCTGCATGAGTTCTCGTTAGTTTATTGATTACTGATTAGCTCATCTTTGTCAAGCTGTTCCTGTTTTGTGCCCTCATTTACTATGTGTATTCCCACTGTTCTGTTCAGTCCTTTGTTGTTTATTGTTCATGTTGGATATGTATATGCCTTAGTCCTTAGTTTATCTTTAGAGGAAAGGATAAAAACATGCATGAAAAAAAAAAGACAAGAGAGATTTTCATGCATAAGCTTGTATAAATTCATATGTGTGTGCGCGCAAAACCCAAGCTGATCAGCCCCTGCCTTGCCTCTGACAGGCCCGGGGAGGCAGTCAGTCAGCTTTTATGCAGCACCACAGCGTGACTGGAATCTTCAAGAGTTTCCAATTCAATATTTCATAGATGCCCAGATTTAATTGAGAGGTTATAATTCACTTCCTGCAGGCTTGGCCAGCTTTAGTCCCCAGCACACCAACACATCATTGAATTACAAGTGCCCACTTTTCCACCCAGCACAAGGATGGTTCTGTTCTCAAACCCTCACAGCTAAGAACACTTCAAATCTAATTTAAAATATACTATTAAATTAGGTTCATCAAATGGTTAAAATATTTATTTGACTAATGTATAGTTATAGTATTTTAACACATTAAGAGAGAGAAAGAACAGAATATTAATGTTAATGTCTGTGCAGAAGTGATATACTTGTACAACAACATCAGCTTCTGTATTTCCAAAATTATCAAAGGCAGTTGATGTGCAAATACTGTATTTCAATTGCGTAGAGGGAAATAGAGGGAAAAAAAGGCTAGTTTACAAAAACTCAAACATAAATCCTCCATATGTAGCTATGGGAAATGGTGGAGTTTGATTGAGAGGAACCTCTGGCCTGGTAAAGCTGTTGCTATGCATGGTGCCAATCCTGCAGGGTATAGCTCACAAAAAAAAAACCATCCAGGAATATTTTGTTTTTTAGTTGTGTTGTCTCAAACGGACATATTCAGTTACCCCTATACAGAGAGAGAGAGAGAGAGAGAGAGAGAGAGAGAGAGAGAAATGCATATTCAAGTCTCACAAGGAGTTCATAGGCCACCCCACATACAATAACATTGTTACAGCAATTATAATCTAACAAAGGCTACTAACTACGTCATTACTGAAGGTTAAATGATTCTGATTGGTTAAGAAAGGTAAACAAAACTAGTAATTTTCCACAAAAGAGCAGAGAGTCTGAAAAATATCTTCGTTGATGACATGGTTGACCGGTTAGTGACCATTGTGGCTTGTTGAGAACAAGTCGTTTCATCTCCTTATGGTGTCAGTTAATCATCTCACCAATACAGACCATATTAACACACACAGAGATACACAGCTTCTCCAAGGCTGAACTTAACTCAGGCTCCAATCGTTCCCATCAATTTATACATCAAAAATCTGCTCAGAGGTAACAACAGAAAACGTCTCAGGTTACATATGAAATCCTAGTTCCTTGAATAGGGAACACGAATCTGCATCGAAATGGTGTGGGAATGGCTTAGTGTATTGTCCTGTCAAGCACTATCGAACGTGAATGCAAAGTCTCTGAAGTGAGACACCAACAGGCACGTAGTTGACATTCTCGTTCCCACAGCTTTTCAACGCAGCGTAGCGTTCCCTCTTCTGGGAACTAGGGTTACATATGTAACCTGAGACGTTCCCTTTCAAGGGAACTCGTGCTGCGTTGAAAAGCTGTGGGAACGATAATGTCAACTCCACCACAGTGATGAGGGCCTGACAAGTGAAACGTAGCTCACTACAATAACACTCATGTTCCCGGAGCGGAAATTTGGTCTAACCGGTAGAACCTCATCGTATGTATGAAGTATGCGGGGAGGACCAGCCTCCAGCATTGCAAACATCTGAAAGAGATACTCCTGCTATAAGTGCCTTAGAGGCAGCAATGCTCTTAGTAGAGTAGGATGTACAGGGTTAGAGAGAACCTTAGGCATTTACCCCAGTCTGGGGTATAGAAAAGCTTCCAAGCACGAAGGCGCAACTGAAAGAGCTTGAAGATATTTTTTAAAGTTAAAGACTTAATGCTGGGAAATCTCGCCTCGGACCTGTGCACCTTCATTGGGATACCAGGGGTGGCACAGTGGTCCTTAAAGGGCACCGAAGCGACATGGACACTATTTGTTGAAATGCGTGCAGACCATGTCCTCGGCAGGGTTCGATGGGGGGCCTGGGACAAGCCCTGGAGCACCAGAGACAGGTCCCAGGCCAAGTCCCTGTTGCGTACTGCTGGCCTCTAGATTAGACTTGAGGAAAATCACACACACAGCCAGCACAAACACACTCAATGTATCACTCTAGCACTTACTGAAGACACTAAACCTTCTGCTTCCGGTTTCTGTTGAACCTTTACACTCCTAGACATCATCTTTCCTTGACGTGCATTCATACTCGATCGTTCGATAGTGCTTCACGAGACAATACGCCAAGGCATTCCCACAGTGTTATGACGCAGCACGAGTTCCCTTAAAAAAAGAAATAATTAACATGTCTACATGTTCAAGAGTTTAAATGAATTTATATTTGTTATAAGACAATAAAAACATTAAAAAAATTACTTGATTGTCAAAAATTTAATTTGCGACAGCTGAATGCAATATTTTACAAGCCAAGCTCAGTCTCTGAGTAAAGCCACAGTCACACTAAACATGTGAAATTTCTTCAGCCACCGCAGCCTCTTTTTTATAAACATGAATTCAACATAACTAATAGCAATGCATTAAAAAATATATACAATCTACTCGAATTATATGGTTCTATTAATTCAGTAAAGAAGTCACACCTTGACACAAGGTTCTTCTACTGGACACACGTCTGCTGACGTAATATACATTATAAACTCGACAAGTGACTTTAATACAGGTGTTCTTTTCATGAAATGAGAGGTTAAACATCTTGGTGGACAAATACATACATTTACATTTGTGCATTTGACAGACGCTTTTATCAAAAGCGACTTGCATTGCATTCAAGGAACATATTGTATCAGTTCTCACATGAGATTAACAGTACAGAGTGATGGAACGTTCACAGACTAGCATGCACTTCTGTACTTCATACACACTCATGCACATTCTATGAGCCGGTGCGGTCCATCCCCACTGACTGCACCGTTTCAGCAGTGAGTCATTGATATTCCACAGAGATACACACTCCATCCAGGAAATCAGGAGGCGCCTATAAAAAGTGCATTATGGGGTCCTGGCACCAAGCAGGATGCAGAGACAGCCTGGGCACACACATACCCTGTTTAGACCCGGCCCAGCTCAAATCCAGTCTGCTCCAGCTCATTCCGGCTTAGCTCCAGAGTGCCTCTGGATGAGTCTGGCTCTCATAGGCAAGATTCAATCAAAAGTATAAATGGAAATTTACATATAATGTATTGATTAATAGTCTGCAGCACAACAGTGAAGACTGAGCCAGCCGGGTTTAAAACCTCAAACAAAAGAAGAAAGTTAGTTGGGTTTTCTGTGTGTACATAATCAATTGTGAATATTGACTCTCTTCAATGTAACTACCTCACTGGTATATCTGTATTCAGTGAAGTTATCAATACTCTAACAGTACACTGCAGTATCATTTATGAAAATATTCTTCCAAAGCAATATTCTAAAGTTATTATCTGTCTCTTCAAATGCCTTGTGTCAATGTTTTCCAATGCATCCCTTTTGGAATAAAGCATCAAACTACAACATTACCACAAAAGTACTGTAAATAAATAAAAGTACTAGTAATACCTTGAGATATGAGCATCCCCACATTAGAGTACACGAGCAAGCCTTCAAGCAAATTTTTGTTTTGAGACAAGTAAATATTTGAGATATGAGCACGCTTACAGACGCCAACGCTAGGTAGTTGAGCACACGGAGAAGCTCAAGCTACCTCCACTACAGGGCCACTTTTGTTTTACAGAGGTGTTTACCAGTGCAACGAGTGATTCACAATATGCTGTGAGCAGCACGAGTTATGTGTGTATGATAATAAATATGAGGTTCTGAGGCGATCTAATACACTACAAACACTAAACATTCATATTATGTTTGCATTATCTATGTTATCCCTACCTCCTCCTCCTCCACACATGCCGCTACTGTATCGTTTGTCTTGAAGGAAAGAACGCATAATTAAAACCACATTTTATTTTATATCACAGGAATTCATATATACTATTTTTTTTTGTGTGTGTGTGTATGTCTCTACAGCAATTTAAAAAAATTATATTGTTATTTGCACTAATAAGGGAGTTTTTTTAGAGGGCCGGAATGGTTAAATTTTTTTTCTGTTATCTCTTATGTGAAAAACATTTGAGCAATTATGAGAAAAAAAATTTGAGCAATTACGAGCTCGAGCCTGGAAAAGATTATGCCCGTATTTATTACTGTATAAGAATAGAAGTATATAGATATGAATGAATGAAAAAATAATAATAATTTATATAAATAATAATAAGGTATAGGGGTACAATATAAATATATATTTATATATATATAAATTTAAATATATTCTCAAAGCATTAAGAAAATGTGTTTAAGTCTTTAGCCAACTGAGGAATGAAAAAAAAAATCTCTAGAGGCTTTGGTGTTTTCTCTGAGAAAGGCGCTGTCTTCTGGATGGGTTTATACATATTAAACAAGAAAAAAGTTAGGTTTCAGAAGTTTGGGACATAAAACATTAGATAAAAAAAGTAAACTATTTTAGCTTAATTTGCATTAACTTTTAGTTTGTTTCTAGTCAGTATCCTTTGTTCCAGTACCTATGTGTCTTTAGTTTCCATGGTAATTGATATGATTTTGTTATTCTGTCTGTATGTGTTGCTAATTTGCCTGTGTATTTATCTGCTTGTGTTTTCAGTTATTATTAAAGTTTGGTTTGAGTCCTTTATTAATGTCTTCTTTGAAACTTCCTCTTCGTCCGGTCATCTGCATACACCACACATGACAATCACCAACTAAATGACTAAAAAACTACAAAGTACAGGAAAAGAGTGACCAAATAAGATTTTAACAAATTATTTTATAAAATGGTAATGTGAACTTAACTCATGTCCTCTAATTGAATTGTATTTAACTTCAAATATTTCAAGTGATTGAGCAAGACCTGCCACTGGAATACATTTTCCCTAATGATTGGAGAATTATTCAGGCTTCAAACAAAACAGCGCAGGAAGTGCAACTGAGGTACGGAACCATGTTGGGGTTCGCTTGCAGGACCTGTGGTAAAGTCTTCTGCTAGAATAGAAGTGGTAGAATATAACTGGTCGACTCATGCCCTTTGCTATAGGACTGCTGATTGTTTCGGTCACAGTCAGAGATCCCCTCCTCTCCTGTGTGACACCAAATTACGTATACGCAAAGTGGCATCAAAGACCACATAAAAGCTCTGTAATGTGCTGTGACTCTCTGCTTTTCTCTCGCCTGGACGAGATTTAAATCGATTCTGAACACCCTCTCAAAAATGCTGGTTTAAGGACATTTTAGATAATTATACAGCTGTGGCTTAGCATTTTCTTCCTTTTTCTCCATACACACACACACATACACATATATATATTATACATACACATACATATACATATATATATACATATATATATACATATATATACACATATATATACACATATATATACACATATATATACACATATATATACACATATATATACACATATATATATATACATATATATATATACATATATATATACATATATATATACATATATATATACATATATATATACATATATATATACATATATATATACATATATATATACATATATACATACATATATACATACATATATACATACATATATATATACATATATACATACATATATATATACATATATATATACATATATATATACATATATATATACATATATATATACATATATATATACATATATATATATATATATATACATATATATATACATATATATATACATATATATATACATATATATATACATATATATATACATATATATATACATATATATATACATATATATATATATATATATATATAAAAATCTAAAGATTTCTACCACCCATCATGAAACAGATCTGAACCTTATAAAAACAGTTGGCCAATATCCACAACTGCTTGTAGCAATATGTCTAGTGCATTTGGTTTATTTAAATGCCAAAATGTTAACATGTCAGTAAAGACCATTTTTATGTCTTAAAAGCCTTGAGGGCTCTGTACCACACATAGGAAAATATTTAGCACAAAATTACAATAAAGCTAAACAATGTAAAACTGTTTGAGAGTCTAAAATGACAAGCAAAACACTTAACGAAAACTTTGAATAAAACTTGAATAAATAAAACTGCATTTTAAGGGACAGATTTCCTGAATGGATTGAGTATATCGGTGTATTTATTTACATTTCTAAATTTAGAATCACACACACTCTATTTATAGTTAGTGACGGTACTGACTACACATTTTAAAAGATATTTGCCAATGATGCTCAGTTCTTTTTGCATGCCAAATCCTCCAACATTGTCCTGTCAGTCATCTTTCCTTATCTTAATGGCACAAGAGACATCCAATGTACTGTAATGTAACAGACTACTATGTCCTTTTAGAGACTCCATAACATTTTCTGTGTCTTTTTGTTTTCCCCCATCCTTATTAAATACATAAAGATTTGTGTTGTTTTACATTTAATTATTGCAGGTTTGCAAATATTCTGGACTTTCATTTCATTGTTCATCTTGAATTGTATGCTGTTAAAACACATTTTATATACAGATAAAAAAGTATCTGGAAAGCATTTACACTTTACACTGCTCACATTGACTGTGTAAAATGGAAAATACCATTTACATCAGAAGAAAATTGTGAAAATTGTCTGTAATCATATGACAAATATTTAATATTCCATGTAAAAAATAAAAAATAGCTAGAGATTGTAATTTTTGACAGGTTCTGACTGACGTTCATTTCAAGCTCTTCATTACTTCATTACAGTAAATGGATCCATGCACAAAACTTTAGACTCAATCTCAAATAGATTAATTGATTCAAAAATAATTAGCAATATCTCACAAATCTCACCGAGTAATTACTGGTGCATAATTTGAATATTTCAGAAACGCTAAAGCAATCAAGGTAAAGTAACAAGATTTAAAAGAATCACTATGACTTTCCAGACATGATTGTCGTGACATCACAGATACAATCTGCCAGAGAGACAAGTAAAATTTTCCTAACAGCATCTGAATCTGCAGTGCTATGAAAACTGTAATTGTATGGACATGTAATATTATATATATATATATATATATATATATATATATATATATATATATATATATAACTAAAATATAAAATTTCTTAATTGTATGTGTATATATAAACAGGTTAAAAAAAGTAACAAAAATTCCTTGCATTTCAAATAAAAGCTGTTACTTTGACCTTTCTACAAAACTATTAAGCACCACAACTGCTCCCTTTCAGTCAGTCATATTTGACGTTAAGACAGACAGACATCATAGTGTCTCACCTGGGAGCCCAGTTATCTCCAAATTTAACCAAAACGCGCCAATGAACATTGGCTAGTGAGATGCCAAGTCCCACCTACCTTGGACACGGGTATAAATAGGGCCGGCAAACTCACTTTATTCATACTTTGCTTCGGAGCCAAGCGGATAGCGATCGTTCATTTCCAGATCTAAAGAGTAAACCTCTAAAGAGTAAACAGCAGCTTTCATTGCAACTTTTGGCATCAACAGTAATTGTAATTGCTTTTCTACAGTTCATCGTGGATTCTCTCAGCGGCTGGGATTGCGCAAACAGCACAGTTGCGCCAGTTGCTGTTGTGATGGTAGTGTATGTTACAGTGTAGGTTTCCCGTACAGACTACACATAGGTGGACAGAATTACAGCAAAAATAAATACTTTTATTTTTTTGGCGTTAGTTTCTTCTCTTAAAGAACACATCTACAAATAAATTTCACGAAAACAAATTTCTCACACAACGAATACAAGAAAAAAACTGTTCATACTTCATGGATCAAAACAACAAAGCAACACTCAAACTCATTAAAAATTTCTTACAGTTTATTAACTAATCCATAAGTTTTAGAAGTTTTGTTGAGGGGTGTCGTGGAAGTATGATTCTGTGTGCATGGGTTGTATGTGATCTCAGTGTATAGTCTTAGTTCTCTGGTGTTGAGGCAAGAAAATAGTCTGCCAAGAATTAACGATGCCAGTCCTACCTTGATTCAGACGCACAGTATCTTGAATACCAACACACAGTCCAGTCCACCCAACAGAAGTGTAGCTTCACTCACGTGCCATAGTGTCCGAGTCCTGCACAGCCCTTTTGCATTCACTGAATGATCGTTCCTCGGAAGTCATACAACCAATTATCCAAACTTTCTTTCACCACACAGCCAGTGAAGGCCTGGATTCACAGTAATCTGCAGTGAAGTTCTTCCTGTCGGCAGTGGCGTAGTGCAGATATTCTTGTAGCGGATGCATAGCCCGGGCAAAGCTGATGAACAAGAATGAGTTCAAGAGAACACTTGTCAGTAGTGCCACCAAATACAGTGCTAACTTTGCCAAATATCTATTTGTCTGATTATTCCTCAAAAACTGCTTGTTTTGTTGTTTTACTCTGTATCTGTCCATCCAGTTTGCTTTCACACTTTGTCCCACACTTCCTGCCAAACCCTTGCACACCTGCTGTTATAATCAACTCACCACTTCACTCTACTTCCTTCCATGTCACATGAACTCCTCCCATTTAGCACATTGCATTTTGGGTATTGAAGTTTGGGTATTGAAATCTGATTTCTGTCATACTGTGCACGCAAAGAGCAGCGTTTCACCCATTGGAGCTTGGGTTTAAAGGAGTTTCCCTAAAAGAGCATCTTTTGAATGATGTCCGTGTGTTTCTGGATGCAGTCATTTCCTGATTTGATAGAACAGCCATGATCACTGTCTCTCCTTCATTAATGTGGAGGTATGGGGGTCCCCTCTGTTCCTACCCACTGCCCCTCCACTTTTCATGATAGAGCCAAGAGACTGGTTAGAACTGGGAGACCTGAGGGTTACAGTTGGAGCCTCTTCGTCAGGGCAGCCGCCACAAACCTCCCACTCCTCTAGCGTGCCATTTACCTTTAAGTTGCCGGATGATCGTGCAGATCCTTCACATGAGGTACCTTGCATCTCGTTCGGCACTCTGGATGAGGACTGAATGTCAATCGATGCTTCGGATAGAGGGCTTTCATCGTCTGGAGAGGATCAGAAAGTTGGCCGCTTCAGGTGAGGTTTCTCGTGCTGAAACAAATCCAGAGTTGACAGCCTTGCTTTCCCAGGCCACCATGAGTATTGGGCTCAAATGGAATCCTCCAATGTGTCCCGAGCGCTCGTGGATAGATCATTGGTTTCTGGGTGCCACCCCAGTGCATTTCTTCCCTGAAGTGCATGAGGTACTCAAAAAGTCATGGATGGCACCTTTTACTGCCCTAAGCCACTCTTTTGCCTCTTCTGCTCTCACCGGGACTGGGGTGGGGTCACGCAGATATTCTGTGGTGCAATTGTGCCTGCAGTGCTGCCACCATGCGGAATCATACGTGTCTGCTGTCTAGGGCGAGTACAAATTACAGCAGCCTTGGCTGCTAAAGCTTGCAGCGCCGCTGGACAGGCCGCCTATGCCCTGCATGTCATGGCCATCCTCCAGGTCTATCAAGCAAAAGCTCTCAAGGAGCTGCACAATGGTAGTTCCTGAAAATCGAGCTTCATCATAGAAATACATTTTAAAATATATTCAAATAGAAAAAAAATGTAATTGACTGGATTCATATTTTTACTGAATTCTGATTAAATAAATGTTCCCTTGGTGAGCATTAAAAGAAAAAATAATCTTACTGGGCAATGCAAAATAATACATTGACAAATGACAACTTTTGATTTACTTGTTCTAACTGTCTTCATGCAAAAAAAAAAAAAAAGAAAAAAGTATGAAGCCCACAACATTTTCAGGCCAGAAATGATTCAGTTAGCAAAGTTCTGAATTAAGTTCTTTAATATTTACAGTCCAGTTCCAACCATTAATAACAAAACAAGATCAAAATTTAATCAGCTCTTTCTTCCAATACAAAAAATTACAGATCAAGATCAACCCTGCAAAGATATTGGTGTGACAAAGCAGATCTCCTTTCTTTTCATTATTTTCTCTTTCAAAGTACACTTTAAAGTGTCACCTGTGTCATCCTTCTTCATCTATGCTTCCCTAAACTGCAGTGTCATAACTCACATCCGCTTTTTCATGCACGGTGAGCGTGAATGTGCTGCCTGACAGGTGTACTAGATGAATACATCAGCTCTGATTGATTTATAACAGTTGTCCAGTCTGTGCGACAGCATCAAGGTCACTAGCGATGGATGGTTGTCAAGAGTCTGACACTATGATGGACTCATTACTAATTCAATGTACACACTGATCTCAGGATGCGTGAAATAGCAGATTAATCTGCTTAGTGTGTTTTCTGTTTTTAAATTATTTTTAATGGGAGACATTTTATTTCCTCACTAAATTATCTTTAAAAGTACTATTGATATGTATCATTTTCATTATCAAGTCTAAATATTTAGAACTTAAGTGTGAAGAATGTAGTTTTTGTGACTATTGGAACTATGCAGAATGAAAGCAATTTGCAAGAATCCTTTTCACATATGTCTCAGGTAAGAGTAGGCTAGTGTTTCCCAACCCTGTTCCTGGAAGCAAATGAACAGTACACATTTTTGATATCTCACTTATCTGACGCATATATTTCTGGTCTTGGAGTCTCTGCTAACAAACTGATGAGTTGAATCAGGGGTGTTTCATTAGGAAGAGTTGGAAAATCTGTAGCAATGGTGTGCCTCCAGGAACAGGGTTGTGAAACACTGGAGTACTACTATGTTGAACCTACTTTTAAGTAAGGTTCAACATATTAAGAATAACACTTTAACATTTGGTAGACGCTTTTATCCAAAGCGACTTACAATGCATTCAAGGGATACATTGACAGTCAAATCAGTTCTTGGGATAAAATAGCTGATTACAAGCATTGTGCGTGGCATTTAGGCACTTTTTGAGGAGGGGGCCTCAGCTTGCGCTCCTCCCAGCTCAGATCACGCTTCTGCACTACAGCTCCCAAAAAATTAATAAAATAAATAAAAATGGAGGTTGTTAGATTCCAGTTGAGGAGCTTGGGTCGTTTGTGTCGGTCGATTGCTGAATTACGTTTTATGGCCGGACCAGCAACAGAGCTTCATCATATAAATAAATTAGATGATTGCTTCTTGCCATCTCAAGCACAAGCACCCTGCTTAATGTTCTATCCCAACTGCTACACTTAGTCGTTCTGCATGCTTTGTCCCCAGACTTCTAATTATTCTGGAACTTTAGCAACACGATTATGGGGCAATGCCCAGAGTTCTAGAGCTATCTCTCCCCTGTTTCTGCATCATCGCTGAAAGCCCCAATGTCACCATCCCAGCCGTTAAGAGCTTAGAGTGAGGGGGGAAACTCTGAAATAGTTAAAAAAAAAAGGCATTTCAAAGTACCTCCCTCGCCACTCCTAAGGTTCCGAGCAGGCCCACCCCCAGCTCTCAAAAAGCTTCTTGCACAGACAGGGAATTGCCCAGCTCATAATTCAGGTCTCTCAACCGAGATTGTGAGACCATCCTGCACTCCAGAGTTCCCTCAACGAGCACCCTTTCTGACGTTAATAATAATAATTCATTACATTTAAATAGTGCTTTATCATAGACACTCAAAGTCGCTTTACATGGACGGGGGAATCTCCTCAACCGCCACTAGAGAGCAGCATCCACCTGGATGGTTAGGAAGCCATGATGGACTAATTTGGCCAGGATGCCGGGGTTACACCCCTACTCTTTACAAAGGACATCCTGGGATTTTTAATGACCACAGAGAGTCAGGACCTCGGTTTAACGTCTCATCTAATCCATCACTATACTGGGGCGTTAGGACCCACACAGGCTGCAGGGTGAGCACCCCCTGCTGGCTTCCTTACACCACTTCCAGCAGCAACCAAGTCAGTCTCCCATCCAGGAAAAAAAACAGCCTCAGCCCTGCTTAGCTTCAGTGGGCAACCAGTCTTAGCCTACAGGGTGACATTGCTGCCAGCCATGCAACCAACATCTACGTTGAACCAGGAGAAACTCTATCTGTACCTAGTAAGGGTTTTAGATACATATGTTCACAAACAACTATTCCTTTGATTTTGGGTCACCCAAGAATGGGTCCCCTACATCTAAGCAGACAGTCAACAATTGGGTGGTTAAGGTTCTCTCACTTGCTTATGAGTCGGCCAGGCGGTCCACGCAATCACTAAGAGGCATTCACACAGCACTTTGACACAGTGTCTCATTCCCTATTCAGGGAAATAAAGTTACATATGCATTTAGTAGACATTAAAGACATTTAGTTGTGTTGCTATGTGTCATAAAAAAAGTAATTGAATAGGCTAACACTCTGTCTAGAACAAATAAAAGCTTTTTGTTTATAATTAACACGTCAAACGTATCTACACTGGAGTTATGAAAACTCAATGACTCATGATGTCTTTGAGGCAGAGTTAATATTACATCTGGTAAATATTTATTTTTGAATGGGAGAATTGTGCAGTTATATTGTGTTGAAGGGTCCAGTGAAACCTATTGCTTCACAATGCTCTGTTCACAGTAGCGGTTCTGGCATGTGTTGTGCCCTAGGCGATATAAGAGAAAATATCCTGGACTCTTAAGCAATAAGTCCAAGAGTTTTACATCGTGCATAAAAAATCCTGCTATAGACAGATACAACAGTAATGTATGCATGTAGAGTCCCTTCCTCTGATACATCAGGACATCAAAACAGCTCCTACAGCCAATATGTTGGCACCATCATCTGCATAAATGATGCATTAGCAGAATGACCAATCCCAGAGTCCTTAAAAAGTTCCTTCAATGCGGCCATGGGCCTTTTTTGTCCTGCCTCTATCTACCGTTTTTAATTTTCCTGCTAATTAGGAGCCATCTGTGGGCCGTCACAGGCTGAATGTATGGTGCTGAAGCTAATGGGTGAGATGTGTTGAACCCAGAGAGAGATTTTGACAGGGATGCCTTCAGGCTGGCAACCCAGCATTTACGGACTTGCTAAACTGACACAAAGTGAGAACTTTCGGCAATCATAATGCTCCAGAGTGAACTCTGCATGCCCTGTGTAATTGGATCATTTTTCAATCTAAATATTCAAGTACTTTGTGCTAGCACTGATACTTTTAGAGTGCCAACCTCACCGTCCTAATTACACAAAAGGCGAATATGTGCTTTTCACTTCCATTGTCGTGACAGTCATAACAATTAAACTTTTGAGATAAATTGCAATGCTAAACTGTGATCTTGCACTCATTCAATCACGTGAACACCATTTACTAATATGATTTACAGCTTTTCAAGCTTAACAAGACGATTCGCAGATTGTATGGTGCAGCAAAGACATGATGTGAATGAACAGCAGAAAGCCTTCTAACTAAAGCAGGCAGAAAACGACTAAAATAAACGTATACACTTTTTTGCACATTGTACACAGTGTATAATTAAATTATATTATAAATATATATTACCATGATTGCATTATTTAAATCAATTCTTTATTAAAGTGCCGCTATTTTGCTGTTTTAAACGATTCAAAAAAATTTTTGGAGGTCTTTTGTCTCATATTGTAAATTACACATTTTTCAATGATTCTCAAATGACTCATTAGATGAAACGGTCTCTCTAAATCCTCCCTTCCACGAGATTAGTCTACTTTGAATACAGTGGTCAATAAAAACAGTATGCCAATTACAATAACTGAACTTCAGAAAAACAGAACTTCCTTAAGCTCAGCAACTGTACACACTTTATATACAGTAACAATGTCATCAATTTTACCATATCAATCCGAACGCAAGTCCGATGATGAAACATCATCTATTTATTCAACCGTAATCTCCATTACAAGGACAATTTGAGCAGGACGCTTCTCAATGATAAACTACTTATGTTTGAAGAACATTAAGAGATGTAGCAACTATAATTTATCACCATTAGATTAACAAGTGTATGTCTGAAGACTAAATTTTATCACTTCGTATTGTTTTTCTTTATTAGTATTAATAATCAGTTTATTATGTATCTGTATTGTTTTTATTCATAATTTGTTGTATTATGTTTCTAGTGTATTGCATGAACAAAAGTGTGAGTGTGATACAAGCATAGGAATGTGTAGTTCAGGTTTTTCACTGGACAAAGAAGCTTGCATGCATGTTTATGTTGGGGGCCCATGGGATCATATATACATTTCACTTTTAACAGGAAACACATGTTCCTCTAGTAATGCATAAAACCAACCTCTGGTTCAGAGGAGAGCCAGAGGAGGAACCTGGATTGAAGACAAACGCTCCAGTAAACTGTCTTCCTCTCATATGTCTTGACATATATATATATATATATATATATATATATATATATATATATAAATAAATAAATAAGAGATCTCTTGGCAAAATTACTGGTGTCCGGTCCTGTGATTTAAACTATAACGGGGACAAAAGCTTGTTTTACAAGTCTACAATGTCCATCAACAAATCAATGTGTATATTTCTAATGTATTGCAGTGCACATGCGGGAACTTTATCATTATAAGTGCATATGTTACCCAAGCAATAATGTGAATGACTGATGTAAGATTAAAGTTTGTAAAACAAATATTTTTTTTCAATCCTTTTTCTAAGTAATAAGAATGACAGACAATCTGCATTAATAGACACAGTTCTGGGTAATAGTAGCCCACAGTTGATTAGCAGATGTATTTCAGAAAGACAGTAGTGACATAGAACTGTAACAGTGAGATTCAAATTACAGACGACTCCTTTAGGCAGTTCAGAGCCGATTATTTCTTTTCGGAGACAATAAATGTATTTATTATGCATTTTCGACTTTACAACTTTGCAGAATGATTAAATCCATAGACAGCTATATTACACACTGCATGAAAGGAAATATTTGAAAAACCATAATGTGAAACTTTTAAAACGGCGCAAAATATTATATATAAAAAGCAGAATTATCACTTCCAAATGCCCATGACATACCAGAGAGAATATAAACCAATGACATTCAATATGCATGATATTCCTTTCTCTAAAGTCAATAAAATTTGAATTAATAATTCTTCTCCCACTTTTGAATGGTCCTAAATCAATGTCACATGATAATTTGTAGAGTTCTCTAGTTCATGCAAATGCCTCCTTTAATCTGAGACCTTGGCTGCCCTTTGAATAAATTAAGATTCTTTTACTATCCTACATGTTCACACATTTACAGATACAAAAAGGTGAAGGGCAATACGTCCTGCTCGTTACAGAGACTGGGACTGGCGCATTAATGCACAATTTCCTGCTTAGAGGGTGGAACATGCAGTGATTTTCTCCAGCACTTTTCTCAAGTGCTGCAGGGGCGTAACAGTGATGCCCAGCAAGACAGGATGTTGAGCTGCTTTGCACAAATTAATCACAGGAATAATATGTATGCTGATTTAGCTGAAGAATACTGACACAATATTGGCTGTTTCTTAAAACATAGCCAATTGGTATTCACATCGCTGAAAAACATTTCCGAAGATGGACTGAAAAAGACAAAAAGCAGTATTTCAGCCTGTCCTGATATATCCTGCATTCTGGTGGATGCCTTTTCTTATCGCCACGCTCAGATAAGAGACAGACAAATCAAACATGGTGCGATAACCAGTCTCCTGGCAAAGCTAGTCTTTCTCAAGAGGAAGCATACAGTCAGAATACAGCAGGTTTTAAAGTTAAAAACATTCATGAATACATTGCAAGGAAGACTTTGACTGATGTGACATACTTTTTTTACATGTTACGGGTGTCAGACACGGTTAATAAATGTAAACAGTCTAAAAATGTTTATTTTGTTAAATCAAATAGTACATTAGTAAAGTGAGTTTGAAGTTCAAATATTTCTATCCACAATTTAAATCAATATGCTAATCTGACAGTATTTTCTCTCTTAGCTCTGATTAAGGAAAGGGATAAATACAATCCCACTGTTTTCCTAGGGCTGTAATCAAAATGTAATCAAATTAATTAAACAATATTATTATTTATTCTTTGAATTGACAAAAATAGACATTCATATTTGCTGAAAAAATCCAGAAATGTAGTAAAATACTGATTTGGTGCTCAATTATTAATAATGTTCTTATGACTATTACTTACTACTATCACAGTATTTGTAGCCTACCGGTAATATTTTTGTGAAAACCATAACACATAGAAAATAACATAACAAAGAAATTAGAACACTAGTTGGATCAAAAATCTTTTTTAAATGTCTTTCACTTTTGATCAATTTATCAAGTTGACTATTAATTTCTTATTTCTTTTTTTAAGATTACTTACACCAAACTTTTGAATTGTACTGTATCATGGTTGCAAAAAGAAACACTAAGCTGTAAAACCAGTATTAGCCAACCTGTTATCGTTATCTGTAAAATCAGCTCATTTTCTTCAGCTCATCCGATTCCACAGGTTTAAAAAAATTATTAGGTTTGTGTCAGGGGACTTTTGCCTTTTCCATGGCAAAATGTGGCATTCTATGGTTAGTGAAGTATTCTGTTGTTTATTTTGCGAATGCTTTGGATCATTATCATACTGGAAGATTCAACCACATTTAAGCTTCCTGAGAGAGTAAATTAGGTGTTGATGTAATATCTGCTGGTACTTCATGGATCATAAGTTGTCCACGGTCTTTGGAAGGAAATTAGCCTGACAGCATTAGAGATCCACCACTTCACTGATATTTTTCTACATTGCTATATTTCTGTCTATGCCAAACCCACCTCTCGTGTTTTTTCCAAAAAAGCTTTATTTTGGTCTCATCTGATCCTAAAACCGAAAGACAAAGAATCCTTTTAAACAGCAATTAGTTAGTAGTATGACAGTCACCTGATTACGAAGTGTGGAATAATTACGAGAGAAGACATTTTTTAAGACCGTTAAAAATATAAAGAGGATACATCTAATAAATCTTATACAATTCAACCAAACACAATAATAATTATCTAACATTTACACGTATTGTTTGTTTGGTGACTCGAACCATCCTCAATGTGTGTGTGTCAATATAGATACACCACCTCTTTCAGGTAGATTTTTAACATCTCCAATTGATTCACTTCAAGAGCACAGTGAAACAGGAAGTCATGACTTATCACTTTAGACAACAACATTTTCAGTTAGAAAACCATAATTATTTATTCCAATTTTTTATTTTAAGTAAATTAAATGTTAGATTGATACGAATATGTTGAATGAGATGAAAATGGCCAAATTCAGGCACAGTCAGATTTGCTCATATTTACTAAGGATATTTACATTATTTGTGGAGCTCATGGCCATGGAGTCATGGCACTGAATTGTTCATCTTTTTGGAGCTTTTAATATTGGTCATTAAACATTTTTTCTGTAAGTGAAGCATTCAATAAAAAAATTATGCATTCAATAAAAAAAATAAAGTTCCTCATTTGGGTTTGGAACAACATGAACAAATGATGACAGAATTTTCACTTTTGACTACTTTTCCTTCAACTCCAGTGTTGAGAGAAAGAACACTAATGAAAGCCAGAAGAAAATGGAATTCAGGGCCGGTTTTATTCAGTCTCTGAGGCATGTGTTATCCTTTATCATCATCTTTTGATACATAAAGGACTTAGACCATTGCCAAAGCAGTAACACTTTTCACAGCGAGGATAGACAATGCATGTGATCTGAAGTTTCTGCATGTGTGAAGAACTGAATTATGTAACTATGCATAAAACATTCATTACCTGGAATTCCCTGAACAGAGCCATCAATAAAACACATCCAATAACCAGCTCCAATAAAATCTGCCACAAACAATCGGCTCCAGCATTATTCTCTAATCAGCCATAGGGGTTGTCTGTGGCTTCTTTCCTGTTTTTCATTGAGAAAAGAGGACAAAAGAGAGGAACATTATTTGGCTCTTTACTGGACATGCTTGCAAGTTCCTTTCGGTTTGGCAAGATTGTATTCAAAACAGAGGCTCTTAGCAGGCTGCCTCTCTTCAATTATAAAATACCTGAAGACTTTGAAAACGACATAAGGCTGTTTAAATATTTTCAAGATATTTAATATTCAGGGATATGCATTTAAATGTGCTCTGTGTGGTGATTTTTTTTATTTTTATTATACTGATAAAAATATCACAATATGTTTTCACATAATATGGTCAAAAAAAAATGCTACAGCTAGTTATTCTTCCAAATGTACGATCCATGACAGAATGTTCGTTTTTGTTTTGCACTGTGCGATTCCGCCCACTTCCAATGTAACCAGTAGTATTTTGACACTTTGGGTTGCCAGTAGGCAAAAAACACGGAGTTGCTGCTATTGAAGCAAGCTAAATTTTACGTCAGTTGTGTCCCTCGTCTACTTCCTGTTTCCTTCTGTGTTCTCTCATGCGTTTTCCATTCACCTGTTGCGTCAATCATTCTTCTAGTTAGACTCGTCACCTGCTCCCCATTATCCTTTGTATAGAAGCCCCCATGTGTTCCTTTGTCTTGGTCATTTGTTAGTTATGTTTTCTTGTGTGTGGATGTGCTCTGTGTTCTCCGAGTCCTCTGTAGTTTCTCCAGGTTTTGCACAAGTGTGCCATTTTCGTTTATATTTAAAGTCTTTTGTTTTGTTCAAAATAAAGCGAAGTTTCAGTTGAGCCTGATCTTCTCGTCTTCATCCTCCCGATTCAGACAACGTTAACACAAATGAACCGGATCAGAGATTATACCCGACTAAAAAGCCTTTCCTTCCATCTAAAAAAACTCTATGAGAGGCATATTAAAACGTGGATAAATCAACATCAGCTCATCGCTTTCCATTGTTAACTCTGCTCATACCATTTGCATGTCCTCAAGCTGGCAAGGAGTAGAGAGTGAGAGAAAAAAAAAACCTCTCTCCATTGTTTTGAATTTGAACTGCAGTATCCAAATTTGCTAGCTGGCCGCTAGCTGTCAATATTATATTTTCCACCTTTAAGCAATCAAATATTTGAACCCTAAAAAAGAACTATATTATAAATATAATTTTTTGACTACTGAGCATCCCAAACAGGCCAACACGGCTCAACTAATAGTATGCATTTTGAGTGGGACTATATTTTTGACTGACCAATGGCAGATTGTGAGGAATGTTTAGGGGTCAAACCTGTTTGGAAACTCTTAACTTTTGAAAGTATCATTGAGTGAAAAACTCAATTATCCTTCCTGTGTGATTTCAACCTGACAACAGATCAGCCATGAACCCAAAGCAACTCACTCAGACTTCTCCCCAGTCTGACAGTATTTTGTAGACCTGCAAATTAGCATTTAAATGGTAAACATCTGCAAACTAGTTTTCTTGGTAGGAAATCTGATTTCCATTACAAATGCAGGACTCTTAACAGACTTTTTGAGATGGTGCCTCCGGATCTCAGGGGAGGACGAAGAGAGACACAAAACGAGTGTGCTAATTTGAACCCGGCATTTCTGAATTCCCTCTGAAACTGGGTAAAATCTTAAGAGAAGATCAAAATGGATGCCATTTTGGAGAAGTGAATGGAGCAACTCAGACATGGTGGATAATTATGATTTAAGAGTTTTACAGAGGTTATTTAAAAAGATATGTGGCACAGCCAAAACTGCTTTCCAATCGCTTAAACTCTTAATGTCACTATCGACGTTGTAGATTGTTTGCTTTTCACTAGCATTAATAACCATTTAATTTCCTATGAAGATGAACGTTTCCTTGCATTTTGGTCAGCTTCAACTAACTTCTCAAAAAAAAACAAAACAAGCACAATACATGCTGAACTGAATAGTGTACACAAATTATGCTAATTTCATGTCCCTTGAACTGTTCCCTGGATACTTTCTTCTCACAAAGTAAAATGATTCAGATTAAATAAATATCTCATGTCTAGTTATTTTGTTGTTGTTGTTGTAAGTAGCTGTATAACAAGGGAGAGAATGTCCAGTTAGCCAGTATTTGCTGATAAACCCCTTCAGGGCGATGCAAAACCCACTGAATCCCCTCAGGACTAGGTTTACATTCATGTTAGCTCCGGTCCATTGAATAATACAGTTACAGATTTTGATCTGAATAATGAATAATCTAAGGCCTGTTGTAATCCAAATTAAAAGGAAAACATTTTTAAGAAAATAAATAGTCTATTAAGGCTGTAGTATTAATATACTGTAGAATATTACAGTATTCAATGCAGCAATGAACACCATTGCAAATACAATGTCTAGTAGACTTTGTTTTCAAGCACCAAGTCATTTGCACATGCTCTACCCCAACCCCCGGGCCGCGGACCGGTACATGGATCAAGTAGTACCGGGCCGCCCAAGGAGCATTAAACTATTTCCATTTTATTTACTGTGGTGTATTTCTCTTGGGTTTGTGTTACTGTCCATGGATGAGAGGTTAACCGGAAGCTGAGAGACGGCGACGACAAAACAGCCGCTCAGCTCCAGACATCACCTAAAGCCGCACCAATACTCACATGCGCAAAATATCGTGATATCGGGGCGGTTTTAGATGGCTGCTAGCGGCAGTGGCGTTGTAGCTTTGGTGGAGAGTATCGCTCGTCTCTCTGTTCACCGGTACTTTCTCATGCTTAAAGGCGCTTGGTATACTTGTATATTATGTTTGCTCAAATTTAACCCACAAATTAGCAAAAATGAGCACAAAACAGACGTCGTTAGAAATTTACATTACATTTACAACACTTACGTACCTATTGCCATTTCTGACATCCTATCTGTGTGAAGCGGTGTTTTCTGCAGTGACAGCAACCAAAACAAAACAACGGAATAAACTGTCCATAAGAAACACACTTCGGGTGTCATTATCTCCTATTCCCCCATATAGAACCGTCTCGATGCAAAGAAATACGCTCAGGGTTTTCATTGATTGCGTTCTAGTGAGTTGAAATTTTAAATCACTTTATATTCATTTTTTGGGGTAACTATTTTAATTTGAAGGCATGTTTAAATACAATTAAATTAAAATATTAAATCAAAACAATCTAAAAAATAAACTATCAACGTTGACCGGTCTGCTCTACTGTATATAGCAGTGCTGTGTATTTTAACCAGATGACAGGAAAAGTATTCACAAAATCATTCAAAAAAATCGGAATAATTTGTAACAATTTTTCATGGTATTTTGAAGTGCCCATGATTGTGCATGTTCATTATCATGTACCGGCACATGTCTACCCTTCTTTTCTTTTTTTTAAGTAGCGCAGGCTACAATAAGCAATATTCTAGCATTAACAACATACAACCACTTGTAAAAATGTATAACCTAAAAGGTAAAAAAGTAGCTAACAACGCAAGAAATAAACAATTCGAAAAGGCTCTAAAATACAATAAACTCTGTGTGAATCCCTGACATTGAGCTTTAAAATTAAAGATGAAAAAACATTCATTTGTGAACTCATGGTACTCAGTGGGTCTTGTTACGATAGTGTGAAATACTTAATTATGTATCTTAGGGTGTGGGTATATACTGAGCTAATCCACTTATAAGAGCACTTACTGAAATGTAATGTGTTGGAATGGAACCAGTGTTTTACATTTAGCTTCAGGCATCCATTTTGATTCAGCAACAAAAAGCGTATGAAATGAGACCAGGCTCTCAAAGATGAGTAAATTTGTCCTGATGAAAGCAGCTCAGTAAATGGTTGCTTCCCATTGCAATTTCATAAGGAGTGAGTAGGTCGAAACACATGCATAATGGCACACGCTAACTCGCTCGTCTGCTCTCATTCTGAGCCTCATTATTTCCTCCGAGGCTATAAATTTAGACATATGCATATTCATTTTACACACGTGCACAGTTACTTCGCTCTTAAACAGCATAAATTGGACTCTAAGTTTACTATGCAATAGGCTTATATAATAGCACCAAGCTAAAAGGCTAATGCCTTCATTGTCATGGTTTGAAATACAAATCTCATTGTAAATTAATCTGCATTTCTTGGGGCAATGCATTTCACAGTGCACAGGTAGGTAAAAAGTTGAACAGGCTGACAATTGATCATTCAAAAAGGAAATTTAATGGGCAAAAAGGAACAGCTTTAGCCCTGAATGAAATGAAATATGCAGCGAGTGAAAATGGGAGAGATTTTGAAAAGGAGCCAAATACATTAGAGTCATACAAAGAATCAAGCAGTGAGCAGTCAAATTTTCCCTCCCTGCCTTTGGATTAAAACGAGTCACGATTTTGCCATTTCTTTTAAACAAGTGACACAGTTCTCACACAAAGCAAAGGGATAACCCTTTCCATGCTATATCCCCTCATGAGAGTCAGTTGATTTTGTTAGAGTACAACCGGCCAGCATTATATAAACGCAGAGCACATTACGCTGGAGGGTGTAATGCTTCAGGAGGGGGCAAATCAGAGCAGAGACATTTTTTTTTGCTTCAGACCAGAGGTGGCATCATCAGTGCCTTGTGGAAACAGTGACCTCCGGCGCCACCTGGCACCACAGAGACATTCACTCCGAACCGTGACACCGGAGTGAAGTCCGCACCAGGGGCTGTCAGAAGCCTTCCCCTTATCACCCAGGCGCTTTGCGTCTTCAACCTAACCTTAGTCTGGGAACACAGATTTCCCTAGTCTTGCATCACTGTGAATTCTAGAGCATTATGCCACCGAATGACTCCGGAAACGAGAGACAGAGGGGGAAAGACAAAGAATGTGAAAAAGGTAGATTGCACAGCTATAATTATATAATTAACGGCCTCAAAAAAACAGAAAAACAAAACAATTAATGCGCGCTGTGTCACTCCACAATTGCTTACAGTTCCCTTTTTGGCTGAAAGTTGGACCATACGACTTTAAATTGCTCTTCAGGTGAGAACAAGCTGAAGTAATAATTACAAACCTGTCAACCCACATTTTTGCAAGACTCTAAAACCATACCTATAGACCATTTCAAGTACAAAAACAATAATAACTTGTTGAAATGTTACTGCACATGTCTGATCCTGAAGCATTTTCAGTCTGACCACTTAAATCACAAATCTGTCAAAATAAATGCTTACATTTAGTCGAGTGCTACCAGAAGAGTTAGGGGATTTACAAAAACTAAAAATAAATGACTATTTGGAATTACTGTACACTTTAAATAAGACTTTGTGGTGCAAAGTAAATAGTCAAAAACTTTGTTAAGATGCCCGGGGAGGTTATTAGTAGAAACTTAACTTGCATGGCTGGGTCAGTCGTCTCTATCTATGCAAATAAGAAGATGCATTGCTAGATGTATGCTTGTAAACTAATTGTTATGTGCCATAATTACTCTTTCATACATTTCAAAATGTGTCTGTAGAGGTTGGGTAAGGTTTGTGGACATGTTATCGTGGAACAGTGTGTAACCAGGGGTTGCATCTGTAACATCTGAGCCCTGTACAATTCAGTGCTGGTGACCAAGTATCTTCTAAACCCTGTATTACTAAAATTAGATCATTTGATTCTTTCTTATTAGTAAACGCAAACCCACTTTGCTTTATATCGGACCAAAATAAGTATAGAAAAGGCAGTCAGAACAAGAGCAGTTCAGAATATATCTTACAGACCATACTTTTTAGGTCCTTCATCCAAAATATTGATGAATATCTTCCTACATGGTTTAAGTATACGGCCACATACAGACATTCAACGCAGCACACAAAATAAATATATACAGGTATACACAACAAAAAAAACGAAGGGAAATCACACATTGGATCTGTTACAGTCACAAACTCTGTTATTCCCCCCTCTGGCTCCAGAGGGAGCTATCACATGTATACTGACACACACACACTACAATTCCCATGATCCTGTTCATCGGACTGATTACTGCACCAGCTGGACACCATTACACGGACTATAAAGAACTCGCACACATACACATTTGGACGAAGTCTTGTTTTGCTGTTGCTACAATTCTGAGCGTTATTTCCCTGTCCTGTTTTCTGGTGCTTACCCGTTGTTGATCCTGTCTGCCTGCTTTTTGATCCTCGCCTGGTATACCATCTGTGATTATTTCTCTGCCTGTCCTGACCACCCGCTTGTAGGACAATTCTTATTAAAGACATTCAATTTGATTCCTGCCTGACTGTCCCTTCGTTACAAGATCTCAATGAATGAAATATTAAATGTGAAAATCTTGATTTATATACATTCCATTTAACAGCCTACACAATTTAGCCACATGATTCCAGTCATTATCATGTATACGGACGGAACCAGTGTTCACTGCACCAGCATAAAGTCTGACAATGGCTCTGAGGATTTTATCCCGGTACCTATCATCAGTATAAGGGAACCATTGGCTGGCACAGGAAATCATTCTGGATGATTTTACACGCATCATATCATTCTCCGCAGCATATGCAGAGTGTTTCATGTCTGTCAGGTGTTCAGTATGAACCTGTTCTCATGAAGAGAATGGAGTGCCAATGGCGGACTTGCCAATTCTGGTGTTTTCTGGCAAATGCCAATCAAGCTGCACGGTGCTGAGCTGCAAGCACAGGTCCCAATAGGAGACACTGGGCCCTCATGAAGTCTGTTTCTGACCGTTTGGTCGAAATATGCACACCTGTAACCTTCTGGAGGTCATTTTGTAAAACATTGGCAATGCTCCTCCTGTTCCTCCTTGCACAAAGGAGCAGATACCTGTCCTGCTTTTGGTTGTTGCCCATCTATGTCCCTGGCCAGCTCTCCTTGTAGAACAGCCTGTCTTTTGTCTTTTGGTGTCTCTTGAAACTGCGCTGGGAGACACCAAACCTCCTTGCGACCACGTGTATGGATGTGCCTGACATGCTAGAGACAGTGACAAGGCCCCAACAAAACACGAAAACTAAAGACATATCAGAAGAAGAATAAGGAGATAACAATGAACTAAGGCCATCACCTGCCAAAGCATTCTAATTTGGGGGAGTCCTGCTATTGCCTCTCTAGTGCACCTGTTGTCTTTTTTATTTACACCACATCAGATGAAGGTGATTCACAATCACTTCTGCGTCATGAGTGGACAGATTGATATCGCTGAAGTGTCCTTAATTTTTTTTTAATGTATGCACACATGTATGTACATTTATGATATATATATTATAGACACTTACATACATACACACACTCAGCAAAAAGAAGAAATATTCTCTCACTTGCAACTGCTTTTATTTTACTTTTATTTCTGTACATGTGTAAATGTTTGTAAGAACACAAAAAGATTAAACAATTGAGACAAACATAAGAAATTTCACAGACATTTGAGAAATAGAATTGGAAACCCTGAACAGAGTCGGGGTTAATATTAAAAGTAGCAGATGCTATGTAGTAGGGCCAACAACTACTTTAAGAGCTACAGTGCATCTCATCCTCATGTTCTCACTCATGTCTGTAGGGAGAAATGGTTTGGCACAGCAAGAATGATCATCTGTACTTCCTGTCTCCCTGTAGCACCAAGTCTTACATTGCAGATCTTGTAGTTTATTGGTCGGTTCACATCTGCAGTCCTCATGTCTCCTGCAGCTGGACTATGGTATGTTCACACAGGTGATTATGGGTGCATGTGCAATAATTATTTATGGTTAATTTAAGAAGCGTGAAAGCCATTGTTTAAACCTTATTGTATTCTGAAATTAAATAGCCATCTAAGAGCTTTCCTAAAAACAAAAGTAGAAAAACTTATAGCAATTTAAACCATGACGGAGCCACTGTGCAAGCTCAAATTATGCTGTATCATGCATAATGTTAAAAAAAAAACTAATTATTAAATGGATTTTCTAGTTGGTATCCAGCCTTCTCACATGCTACAGCACTGCACTCGCAGTCTTGTGAATCCCTTTTCAGATAAAAGACTCAAAGCAGCAAGCTAAAATGGCATTTGCATCAGCAAACTTCAAGTTAAGATTAGGGTGAGGTTTACTGTAAGTACTACACTATTTTTAAACACAACAACTGCTGTGACACAACAACCAGAGTCCTAAAACATTGTCAGATTCATATTCATCTGTTTTGGATAAAAATCAACGTTTAGCATCATTAGCATCTGCGTTTTTAGCATCATTTACAAGATATTTCACTTTGAAAGTGTTGTGAAATGTGCTAGAAGCAGCACAATGTTGCTACAGCTCCATATGTCTGTCTTTTCTTCTGTACAGTAGTACACTTACAATGTGGAGCACTCAGGAACAAGTCCCAGAGAAGACGAGGCATCATAAAAGAGCTCAAAATTGGCTGAATCAATAAATGCAATTCAAACACAATAGAGCATTAACCTTTTAGCGCCATTATCTGTGACAATACATAAAACAACCAACATAAAATATTTCCAGATTCTGCTTTTCACTGGACATTTCACTTTGAGAGTGTTACAGAATGTGCAAGACGCAACGTAATACTTTGCAGACCTGTCACCACAGGCAAGCTTTCCCAATGAGCCTGCATTGGAAATCACACTATATTCTTCATGCACCCAAATCCATGGCCAATCTACTTGTGATTCGTGAGTTTCATAACAAAAAAAATTGACATGCTGCAGAACAGTGGAGGGAGACACTGTGGGTATTAGATATTAATATTATGTTTGTACAAGCCTACCCAGATAGCACAAGCCTGGAAACAACACTTGCCCTCCGGGTATCTGTGGATGATGTTGATAATATTCACTAAAGCTGGTTAGGAGTGAGAGGCGGCGTTTGATTGCGTAAGACCACATCATCCACCTCCCCCCTTGGAGACCCGATCTATGGCCTTCCCCCACACAGAACCGAAAGCCTCCCACTGAACAAGCAAAGAGTGAGTCAGCGCTTACTGCACAAAGCAACACTAAAGTAGCAGGGCAAAGCTTGCACCCTCTTGGGCCATACCAATGTAAAGTGGGGGTAAATTAAAGTGTTTCTCTGTCATTATTTTAAGCAACAAAGGGATCAACTGGAACAAATGATATTATTCTTAACTTGATCTCACTGTTTTTGTTTTAACACAACAGGACATTTTTTAAATAATCAGTTTTCCATAGAATACGTATCATAATGCTTGTCAAACTAAAAAAAAAAAGATAATGAAAGAAAAGAAAAGGTCATGAATATACAACAAGTTTTGTGAAGTTATAGTACATTTAGTAATTGAGGAAATAATTTATCTAAACTGAGGTACAAATTAGGAACAGTTCATTTATCAGAAGAGTAATATTCACAGTCCAGGTTATATCAAATTTAAGTTGGAGTAACTCAAGGATATTATTATCCACTGATAATCTTTCCCTCCAGGAAGCACTATTTAAGTTGGCATTATACATAATTGCGATGGTTTTTTTCTTCATTACTGTGACATACGAGTGAAACAATACTCAGTTTTCAGTGAGAATGGAGTGAATGGTTGTTCTTTGCTGCAATCTCATGTGAGTGACTGGTTTTATTATTGCTCAGCCCTCAGGCAAGCACGCAGGTCATCACACAACTGATGTTGTTGCTTATGATTAAAGCGAACCAACTTTTTGGTTAAATATTATTAAGGCGCATTAATTAAATAAATAATTATGTGCACATAAATCGTAAAAAAAAACCATGAAAAAATAACTGTTTATTTTGAGTTTGTGGTCACAGAGTAAGTTCACCTGCGCAGTTAGAAACAAGCTACAATTTCAATTTTAGTCTGCTATTAGACTAGATGGCTTCAGTCAGACAAATTAATTATTTACATGTCATAAATAGAAATAAATTATGTTTTATTCTACTGAAATAAAACATTAAATGAGTTCTATTATGCTTTTTTTTTTTTTTTTTTACATTTTTAGCTTTCTGTTGAGTGTAATATTGCTGTTTGATCATATAAAGGGAGTTCTATCAGTAAGCACCTTTTCTGAACTCCCTGAAACAGCTTGATTGTAGTCTTGAATTTTCTTCCAGAAACATACTGTCAGGGCTTGGGAAGAAGAGAGTACTCAATTGTGCAGGTTAGGGCTTTTATTGAACAATAAAACAAAAACTAAACCAAAACTACCTCGTGGGGAAAAAAACAAGACCGACTAACTCAAGAACTAGACAGGACTTAACTAGGACAGGATCAAGAACAGGCAGCATAACGACAAGACAAGGACGCGACACAGGACAGCAAACATGAAGGGCTTAAATACACACAGGAGGAAGGGTAATTGATCAGGAAACAGCTGCGACAAATCAAACTAATGACAAGGAAACAAGGAGGGAGAAGAACACAACGACAAGACACGAACAAGCAGCCAATGCGGACGGGCATCGCCACGTGTTCACATTAGATGAAGACAATACGCAGCTGGTGAAATCCAAACTGTGTGTGACACGAAAACACAACATGAAAGCACTCGGCCGATGTAAACACGAACCACGTGCTACAAGGCCCGAAACTGCGCCCACTCACAATAACAGGACAAGGACGAACAAATGAGTCATAAATGCCTGAATCCTGACACAATCCGAAACAGAACCAGACCAAAGTATTGGGATCGGACATCAAAATCCGCACACAAGACGTTACACAGACAAGAGTGTACGCGACTCGAACACTCGAAGCCGCGCACACACACAAAACTCGTGACATTACAGTAGTGTCAGAGCTCTGCCACAACACCAAGAGATTGACTAGACAGAATGTGGCAGAACCCTGACACATACAGTCCACAATACCACCCTGCTTTTAATAAATCCCAGCCGATGATTAAATGAAAAAAGAAAGAAAAAGAAAAAGGTTTGAGTTGGATTAGCAGTGTTTTGACTGGCTTTCAAATTACTCAATCACATTGTGCTTTTTGGAAGGAGGGGCTTCATAGAAACAGGAATTAAACCGAGCGTTGCTGACACACTGGGAAGAGACATGCTGCAACATTAACAATGAAGGATATTAATAATAATGTGGTTTTTGAACATTAAAAGAAAGAAAAAATATTCTAATAGACCCCAAAACCAAAAGGGCATAATAGGTCTCCTTTACAATGCATTTAAACACAAGCACATTTAAACACACATTTTGTAAATCAGATCAACTGTTTAATTGAAATTAACAGACCGAAAAGAACAATAAGTTCATTAATTAGAATTATTAAGTTGTCGATTTCAACTGCAAATATACTGGTTGCAGCCATTATTGAGATAATAGCTCACTGGAAATGTATCAGTTAATACAACTTAAATATAGGGTTGTTCATCATAAAAATCGATTTTATGACTTTAGAACACTTGAAAAACAGTGCACTTATCATGTGAACTATGTTTATGGTGCTTTTGTGTCATTTTTGGAGCTTTACAGGTGTAAGAGCTATAAAGTGTTAAAGATCCAGTGCTGTGACTGGCTGTCAAAAGTCGCCATTACAGTCGATGTTTGAATGTACCGTGGAAGAGTTTCAGTTGTAGCACTCTCTGATGACTCATCTGTTGCCAGTGTAGGCATCATGTTTGAGACCTCACTTATTATTCGCATTCCATGTTAATGCATCACATTTGTTTTTTTGTTTTTTTGTGGGGGGGGTTTTCTCCTCAGCCCCGTCTCTCCACAATCGTGACTGCACTAACAAAGGGACTTGTCGAGGGAAGTTGCCGTCGATTTGCAGGCATGTTGGTTGCCTGGGAAACGGGTTTAAAGTTGTGCGTAACTGACGGCAGGTCCTCTGCACTGCACCAACTGACACGTTTAGGGGCAAATTCACGTGCCACGGGGCCAAATCTCATCAGCAAGGCTATTTAACACCTTTGAAACAAGAATGGGGAAAAAAGAAAGCTGGTCTTATCTTTAAACAGGAGAGTATGAGGAACAAGAAGGTCACATTGAGGATAATAATGTAGAACACAGAATAATAACTTTTAAATATTTGAATAAGTTTGAATATTCTTGGCCTGAAGAAACAAACAAGAACATTCATATTGTGACTCATATTAAGATATTTTGAAAAAAAGGGTTTTTTTCATGAAAATCTTTTCATAATTTCTAAATATCCAAAAGTAACTTGTAAAAATCATCATCTTCAATTTGCTAACACTTTATTTGGCCAAAAATATTTGCCCATGAATTTCTTCTCTACAATAAAAAAAACATTTTATTTATTTAAAATCACTTTTTAAACAGTAAATGCACAAAATATAAACATTCTTTTCAATATGAAAACATTTTCACATTCTGGAGATGACATTTTTTTTAAAGGCAAGGAAAACATTGCTCATATACCATATTATACCATATTGCTCATACCTTTATTAAACTAGAACAGAATAAGATATTTTCAATGTAAACCAACATGTCTTGATGTTGTAGGTTTATAATTTTGCCAACCATACCGGTGAAATTCTAATTTGAGGTACAGCGCCGCCTCTGCAGGTGTTTTTTTTTTTAGAGCTCATCTCAGGTATGATAGCAGTCAGTGATTCAGGTCTGACCTTTGCCCAAAAGTGTCTGAAAAGAAAAAATCTTACCATGGCAACACCTCAGATCAGAAAGGAAGAAACCGAGAGATCAACCAACCTTCGGAGGCTTCCCTCTTTACCTGACCTTTAAAACAATCAGACCTAGAGACAGTCTAATGAAGTGCCTGGATTGTTCACCTTCAGTTGCACGACACCAAGCAGAAGACACCTGCCAACCTGTAATCTCAAGAAAAAAAAGGGCAAACATCAGAAAGCATCAAAGCCAGTTCAGAATATAACATCCAAGATACCTTTCTCCCGGGTGTATACGCAGCTCACATGTCAGCCCAGTCTTCTGTAACCCAATAACAAAATGCTTCTCTGGTAACATTTTGAACTTATTTAGGAGGATTCTGAAGAAGAGTCCTGATTGTTGCAATAAATCAAGATTTATATTTGCAGCATTGTCAAATATAAGCACAATATATACTGTATATTGAAAGTCTGCAATGCTCACCAATTTATTTGACCCAAAACACAGTAAAAATAAATAGTAAAATATTATTAATAATAATGTAAAATATTAATAAACGGCTCCAATAAATTAAAGGAACACCAGAATCACACATTGGATGTCAATGAATGGAATATTCACTTTAAAAATCTTTATTTATATACATTCTATAACTTTCTAAACTTATGCGACTAATTGGCTAGCACGTGGAGGTCTCTCACACACAAACTTGCTCCCATCCATGAGAACGGGACACCAATGGCCGACTTGCCAATTGTGGCGTTTACTGGCATTTACCAATTGAGCTATGAACAAAGATCCCACTAGAGGATGTCGGGTCCTCATGCCACCCTCATGAAGAATGTTTTTGACCGTTTGGTCAGAAACATGGACACCAGTATCGTGCTGGGGGTCATTTGCAGGGCATTAGCCGGCCCACTTTTCAAGTGCTTTCTTTCTTTGTTTTGTATGAAGATAAATGTGGTTCATATAACGTTTTAAAAAATTACAAGAATAATTAATTACCTTTGCAATATAAAGTTGTGCATTGGTCATTCACCTACCTAATGAGTTGCTATCCTCTCTCCAGAAGCCGTGCCCTTCTTCTGATATATAGTCCCATATTGAGTACTATGCAAGTGTGACACGTCAGACACGTGTGCACTACATACCGGTCCAGTATGTCCAGCTCTAACAAAACAAAACTAAAGAGAAATAAGTCAGGAAGAATAAGGAACAAAACTCAAAATTGGCATCGTTTTGTAACAATCTAAAAGTTACCAATGTTCTTCAAAAATATCTTCTCCATTCAGCCGAAGAAAGAAATTCATACAGGTTTGGAACAACTTGAGGTTGAGTACATGACAAACTGTAAATCTTTTTAAGAGGTTATTACACAGAAATATTTGACAACCGAGTGCTGCAACTGACAAGTCAGAATTAAGTTTGCCAGTGAGTGATTTAATCACGAAACTATATCAGCTATGGCAGTGTGAACTCTATAACAGCTTTAAGGATTGCCACACAGAATGTTATCTCAAAAATCGCTTGGCAATCTGTAACCAAAATATGAACATCAAAAAGACTGAGGAGTTGTATTTTGAGCCTGTTCTCTTGGATGACATGCACATCCAAGCTGAAGCCCTGGTATATAGTGTAGTTTTCAGATAAGAGGTGCGATAGAGTTTGTGCAAAAAAAAAAAAAAAAAACTACCACTCAGACACATATTTCTGTACAGCCCCTGCAATGCTGAAACTCACAGTTTTCTGGTGGTATTGCTTAACAGCAGACACTCTCGAGAGTGTGTTCTATTTTCCACTTGACAGTACTGGTACTTCACCAAAGAGGCAGCATGACTGGGCCACGGCTGTCAGTCAACTCTTCTTCCATCAACATTTCATTCAGTCCTAATACATCTGTTCAAGGGCCTAGTTCAGGGTCTGGCCCCACTCTAATAAACGTGCCTCAACCATTCCGCTCTGGTTACGTGAAGCCCCAGTTCAGGTGAACTATTCGTTACAAGCCATCTGGCAGCCCACGTCAGCAACAAAAGGAAATAAATCAATTTGTCAGCCAGACACAGAGACGTGCAGCAAACAAGGTATGGCCTAATTTACGGGGGCCGTGTCCAAATCGACAATGACCAAACGTTATCAGGCGAATCTGACGGTAATGCGAGAGGAAAGATTAAACCCATTTTAAATTAAGCAATTTGGCCCGTGGTTGCATCAGTGTGAACATGGAGTCAAAAATACGAGCACTGTACATTCATTTACCTATTGAAGTCCCTCAAAAGGACTGGTGGCAAATGAGGCATTTACTCATCAAAGCGAATGCCTCCTGTTAGATTTAATAAGGTAAATATCACTGGTTTTATTTACCAAAATGAGTAATAAAACTAACATGTATGGATGTATGTAAATAAAAAAACAAAAAACAGAAATCCTTTAAAACAGTCGTAATGGAAGGACAGCATAGGAAATATACAAATCACTCTTTTTTCCCCCCTGTCTAACATTGATTTATGTTTATATAAATGCACAGCATTCAGAACAAAACAAAAATTAGAAGCAATGAAGTTGCTGTAATGTGTGCATAATTAATTTATATTAACGTGTGTCTTACCTCTATATGCATATTAAATTGTGATTGCTTTTTCTTTTTTGCTTTTTTTTGTTGTTGTTGACAAATTACTTATCAAAGCTGTTTGAGTTAACAAGGTAAATATCTCAGCTCTTATTTAACAAAATGAATAATAAAACTAACAGTTATGGCATTGTGGTTTATGATGAGCCCCCAAAGTGCTTGCAAGTCCTCTAAAACAGTCACAATGGAAACACAGCTTAAGAAACGCTGTCATATCATTAAATACGGTAGCTGTAATGTTTCTCTGGAGCCATTATAAATCCAAAACGGCAGTATTTCTTTTGTGCAGCGTCTTATTTTCTTACTTTAACCATATTAGCACCAACAGTAATTTATTTTGTTATACAATGGTAGAATAATAAGACCTCCTGTCATGTATAATTCGTTTTCAGGCTGTGTCGTTTCAATAAGCTCCAAGGCTTTTTTAATTATGTACTGTTTGTCTGAGAGCACGAGCAGGTCATGATGTCAGCATGGGATTTGGGGCCAAAGAGTCGATCGGCAAAATATGTATCCATCCAATGTTTGAGAGTCCCGCTGTGTGCCCTCATAACCTTAAGTCCTATCCCTCGTCATATACACATTCGCCCATCCATTCCACACAGATTAATTGAATTAAAGTGCTGACCACTGCACAATTTAATCTTCCATTCCTCCAGGCGCTGTGACCTTGGCATTGCCTATGCCCCCGTTGGCATGGTAACCACCCTTAAGGGTTAGTCAGCCAACCGTGCACCCTGCAGCCTAGCGCTTGAAAGCTGAACTTATTAATGCACATTTGGTCCAACATTCATTTAACAGACATGAGAAATCCTACACATTCAGGACTTGACTGATATTCGTTTTGGTTAGGGTTTGCTTGAAACACATAATTTTTATTTATTTTTTTGTATATGTGTAGTATATGTTTTTTTTTTTGTTTTTTTTTGTATATATGTTTTTGCCAGTAGTGCGTACTGTATGACAGTTTGTGAATACAAATTTCCCGTCAAGGGACAATAAAGAAATGTACCTATCTATCTATCTATCTATCTATTAGGTATTCAACTGTAGTTAATTTTGCTTCCAACACAGTGTACACAATCCAAACTTCGTTTTGCAGATCCTGGATCTAGAATTGCAGTCTCAAAGGGACACCGACTGACAATTTTGTCATCATTTACTCACCCTCAAGTTATTCTAAACCTGTATGAATTTCTTTCATCTACTGAACATAGAAGATACTTTGAAGAATGTCTGTAACTAAACAGTTGATGGGCCCTGTTGACTGCCATAGATATTTTTTTTTCTCCAGCCTTATTTTTCTTCAAACTTTCCTTCTAACCTTTTAAGGTGTAGTCATATTGAAAATATTTCAGCAAAAATTCTAAGGCAAAAAAGTTAAATTGTCTCCCATCAATAGTGTAAAGATATATAACATAGTACACACTTTCAATCAAATCACCTTTCTGTTTATCAGCACAGTCAATTTAAGTGAACATCTTAAACAACAAATCTGCATTGGGAGCATTTTCGCATTTTCGACTCCAAATGGAATAACTCAATAACTAAAATTTCCCAAGCATCAGTAAATGTAAACATATTACTTAAATTCTCATTAAACTGGGTCAATTACACTTTTTTGAGAAAACTGACCTATGGCTAAAATATATGGTTGGCTATCCACATTAAGCTACGATAAGAGAAAATAATTTAACATACAAAAATACAAAATTCTTACATTTTAAAGATTACATATAGGACCGCCACCATAATGATCGACTAATCGTTAGTTGACTAGAAGAGGCTTAGTCAACCACAAATGTATTACCCGGTTAGTAGCAAAAAAATACAACAGCAAAAAAAATACATAAATACGCAGTCCATGACAGACAGATGGGGAACCAAGGTTTCAGTGTCCCTCTTTGGGGAACCAAGGTTTAAGTCATACCGGAGACGTTCCCTTTCAAGGGAACTTGCACTGCATCGAAGACTCTTTAGTAATGACAATACCCACACCGCCACAGCAACGTAGGCATGTCGAGTGAAATCTAGATCCCTATGGACATAAGCATGCAGTGGACATAAGCATGACATAAGCTGTGGACATAAGCATGCAGTGTTCTCACTGGACAAAGCAGATTATTTTACTCCTGGTCATGATCATTAAATGGGGGAGGACAGAAAGTCTGCAGTAGTATAGCGTGGGCCACATTAGTGGGGACCTTGGGCAAATAACACGGCATTGGGAAAAGGAAGACCTTAACCACACTGGAAGCGAATTACAATTACGAGGGTGCAACCAACAGAGCTTGAAGATCTTTTGTCCTTTTAAGAGAAGTAATAGCCAGAAGGAACAATGCTTTTAAAGTCAAAAACTTGACTGGAACCTCCTCAATTGGAGCACCAAGGTCAAATTCCAGGCCAGTACCTTGTGCGTACTGTATGCCTCCGTCTCAAAGTACCACGAAGGAAACGTGTAACTAATGGATCTCTCCCTAAAGACATTCCACCCTAAAGTATTTGGAAAGCATCTATGGCTGCCACCTACACCTTTAAAGTGGACGGGGATAACACTACAGTGAACCAAACCGGAAGTTAACTAGGTCCATTTGATGACTACTGCACCAAGATGTAAAAAGTTTCCACTTTCAGGAGTTGAGAATGGTCTTGACAACCTTGACTGAGAGACTAGAGTCTATGAGCCAACAGTTTCCACAGTTCTCCATCTCCCAAGGACTTTGTTGAGAAGAGAAACTAGATTTGTGAAACACAGTCTGCTCAGCCATCACGGTGCGATCAAGATGAGATGGACCTTGTCCCAGCAAAGTTTCACCAGAACTCCCGGGAGAAGAGCAATCAAGTGGGAAAGTGTAAAGACATGCTTTGCCACATCTGTACTATAGCGTCTAGTCCAACTATAGTGTCTTGTCCAGGAACTGAGTGTGTAAGGGAAATCCAGAGTGGACAGTGAAACGTCTCTCAAGACACCAAACAGATCCACTTGTGCCTGACCAAGCTTCGCCCATATCTGCTCCACCACTTCTGGGTGGATCCTCCAATCCCCAGGCTTCTGCCCCTGCCTTGACAGGATGTCTGCTACATTTTGGACCCCTGGGATGTAAGCTGCCCTGAGTTAGAGCAGCTTTCCCTAGTGCCACAAGAGGACCTTGGTGCACCAGTTTGTACAGTGGACGTGAGCCCAGACCCCATTGATGACCAATATGTTGTCTAACTGGACAAGCACATGCTGGCCGCTGAGGTCTAGGAGAAAGACTCTGAGAGCCAGAAGGACATCCATCATCTCTAGGAGATTTATGTGAAAGCATATACAGCATGTAAGCATTCGTCGCTTGCATTTTGCAATGACATTTTGCATGAGCTACCAGGACAGGCCCTTAGGCCCACATAAACAAGGCACCAAAACCATCGCCGCATAACCTTGATCATGTGAAATGGGCTGCACCTCTGGGAAAGCTTTCTGGTTTTGAACTACCACTGTAGAGGCCTTATGTACAGAAGACCGAATGGGAGAATGCTGGATGCTGCTGCCATGAGGCCAAACAGTTTCTGAAACTGTTTTACAGTGACTGACTGAACTAGCTTTAATCTTTTTACAGATGACAGGATGGCTTCAATGTGCATGGGTGAAAGACGTGCATACTACACCTAGGAATGTGGTCCTGTGTAATGGAGTAAGACAAAGACTTCTTTGTGTTTAACCTTTGAGCAAAAACGAAATCTCGATGCCGGACTAATAGTTTTTGCGACTGAGCTAAAAAAATCAATCAATCATCAATGAAGTTCAGGCTAGCGATGCATCCATATATTTTGTGAAGGTGCGGGGTGATAAAGCTAGACTGAATGAAAAAACCCGGCATTGGTATGCCTTGCCCCCGAATGCAAACCTATATAAAATATAAAATAGGTTTAAATAGGTTAGAAATATAAAAGTAAGCGTCCTTGAGATCTGCCATGATAATCCTCGGACCTGATCAGTTACATGATTTGTCTAAGTTAACTCCTTAAACTTGAGTTGCATGACTTTGTAAAATAAAGAAAACAAAGAGGGTGTGCTTTCTGCAGTCTCAGTCTCTGTGAACTTGAGTGTGTCAAAAAATAAGCCGTAACGCAGTGTAGCTTATACGTGCTTCGTAGACATGATATATATATTCACCTAAAGGTTTATTAGGAACACCAGTTCAATTTCTCATTAATGCTATTATCTAAATCAACCAATCACATGGCAGTTACTTTTAGGGGTGTGATCCTGGTCAAGACAATCTCCTGAACTCCAAACTGAATGTCAGAATAGGAAAGAAAGGTGATTTAAGCAATTTTGAGTGTGGCATGGTTGTTGGTGCCAGACGGGCCGGTCTGAGTATTTCACAATCTGGTGTGGGGGTTGTTTTCTTGGCACACTTTAGGCCCCTTAGTGCCAATTGAGCATCGTTTAAATGCCACGGCCTACCTGAGCATTGTTTCTGTACATGTCCATCCATTTATGACCACCATGTACCCATCCTCTGATGGCTAATTCCAGCAGGATAATGCACCATGTCATAAACCTTAAATCATTTCAAATTGGTTTCTTAAACATGACAATGAGTTCACTGTTCTAAAATGGCCCCCACAGTCACCAGATCTAAACCCAATAGAGCATCTTTGGGATGTGGTGGAACGGGAGCTTCGTGCCCTGGATGTGCATCCCACAAATCTCCATCAACTGCAAGATGCTATCCTATCAATATGGCCAACATTTCTAAAGAATAAACCTTGGGCACAGTTCTGAAAAGTATTGTACACGCGGTTACTATAGTTTCTTTACAAAGTCTAAAATGCTTTGTTGCTTTTTGACTTTAACAGTCTGCTTGAAAACAAATGCTTCTAAGCTTCTATCAGTAACAATGTCTTTGTCGATGTCAATTTAATGTGGGAATTCCTGGACAGTGAAAGCGAACTCCTATGCCTCCTCTTCCAAGATAGCATCTGTAAGACTTCATTTTTTCCCGGGTTCTTCTGCGGCATGCATGGCACTGTGCCGCAAGAGTGAAGCCTCATTGGATTGAGCGACTATACAGACAGTGATGCACGTGCAACGCGAACTCAGCTCATGCGCAGTGAACTCGGTACTATCATTAGTCATGGGGATCGAGATAACTGATGTTAAGTGGCAACTTTGTCCCTCTTTTGTGCTCGAGATAGCAGGGTTCTGCGACATAAAATAATTGACATAACCAATAAGAAAATACTAAGAAAAATAGGGAGTTTGGAAGTTGTGGTAAATATTAAAAAGTGGTAAATATTCTCAGATTATGTAATCCAAATGAAACGTATGTGTCCTCTACTGTGGAGATGAAAAGCCAGTCTGACATCACACATAAATCTCAGCGAGATTTTTTCAAATACATCGAGTGTTTACTCTAAATATCTTTAAGATGTTTATGATTTAAAATGTATGTAAAACTGATATCTTAAAGATACGTCACAGTTGTTTGTACACACCATATGCTTCCCAGATGCAGTGTTCTTTAACAGATATTTTGTAGTCGTATGTGTGCAATCTTGGCAGTATTGTCAACTTAATCTCGACAGCCGAAAACATTATCAATAAATTAATAAATGTTTAAACATTTCTCAAGTTTTTTTCACAACACATTCATAATCATTACTTTTGCCGGTGTGCTGTGGCAGGCTTTGTGTGTGTGTTTTTGTTCGAGTGCTGATTAGGCTATGTATATAAATAAGTAATTAAAGGGCCATTATTATAATTTATATGGCTTATTAATAGACACGTGCGATTAGTCGACTAATCTCTTAAATGAATGACTATTAGTTGACAAAGAAAATCTTAAGGCGTGGGCAGCCCTAATTGAAACACTATTATGTTGCTGCCTTGTAGCACTAGAAGGTGTTTTTAAGTGCTTGCTAGCCTATTTATTGCAGGAAATGCAAACTTGTTCATTACTTAGTATTCTTGATGACTATTAAGAATTCTTGAATGAAGAAGAAATGAAAGACAGATCAGGAAAGATGCAATTACCACATTCTGCGTCAATATGGTTATTCAAAAAACGATCTGAAAACATTGGCTTGTTTATTTATAGAATCGTAGATTGTCTCTGACTCCAGGCTGGACATCAATAAAGATGATGATTTTTCAAAGCTTGCAAATGAGCTGGACTGAGAGGGAGTATCAAAGACAAACAAACAGCAAAGAGAGGAATCTCAATTTCTGTTGTTGCACAAAGGATTAAAGTGTCCTTACTGTCACAAGGACGTAACTGCCAATCCTGTATCTGAGGGACATTTACTGAGACAACAAAGTCCTGAAATGCAAACGAAATTACAGAGAGAGAGACATGTGTACCTGTACACACCCTGAGCATGCAGAATCAAAATCACATTTGTCTGTGTTCTCAAAGTGATGTGACAGGCTTGTCAATTTTATTCTAGCAAATAATAACATATGACAAATAAGTAATTGTTATTAATTAATCACATATCAGTAAGTGCTATATATATATTATTATTTATTATTATTATTATTATTAATTTATCAATTTTTGCCATGTAGTCAAGATATGGCTTTAAATTGAAGCTTAAAGCATTTCATCATTGTTCCAAGTGACACTAAACATTCAGTGGGAAATATTATAAGATGGAGCATGATTTATTAAATTTTTCCTCCATCAAGTTTAGATTAGTTTGGCAAAACCAGGCAATGTTATTTGCCTTTAAATGGAAATCATTTTATTGGCTTGAAAGGTAGATTTAGGTGCTTTCACAATATGCAGTCTGCAATGTTTCAATTTTTGACAGCACTTCAAGCTTCAATTGCTTGCATGGGTCAGCTGGCATGATTAATTACATTACTTTTGTACTGCACTTTTAAAAAATTAATTAAAAGAAAATTATCACACTCAATTAAATGACAGCCCTAGTAAGCAAAGCCTTCACATGATTTCTTTCAAAGATCCAAGCAACTTGGGATCAAGAGCTTGTGGTTTCACTGACAGTGCACATTAAATTGGCTTTTGGTTGCTCTGATCTGTTCTTGTTTAAAAGCTAATATGCATTCTTCAGTCCCCTAAGCGCCTTTATGTGTGTGTATCTGTGTGTGGGTGTGTGCTCACACGTGCGTGCGTGTGTCAGTTGGCAGGCCGTTACAAACAGACCTTCCTGAAGGAGTGCTGATTTGGCACAACACCTCCAGGCTGAATCATCCTATTACTCAAAAGGTGCTAATTACAATGAGCATGACCGTGTTATTCAGTGTGAGAGTCGAGAGAGATACTTTTATACTATATGAATACAACACTTCTGAGCCTGAAGACAACATGAAACAAGTGATTATTTATATGCATAAACACACTGTATATATATATATATATATATAACATTTAATTTCTATTATGTGATGTATTTCATTGTGACAAAACATTCAGGGAGAAATAAGATAGAGCATGATAATAATATCAGGTTTAGATTGGTAGATTGGCAAAACTAGGCTATGATATTATTGGCCTAATTTCAAGTTTTTACATTTCTATGAAGGAGTATGGGCAAACTTGTAACGTAGAACATTTAAAGAATTAAATTTACATCATTGACATTAAAGGACTATATTTAAGGAAAAATATAATGTATTCGTTTTAAGAACATACATTCTGAGAAATATTTTTTCTAAACTCACATCCATAGCACATTGACTAATATCAATATGTGTCCATTATGCTGTGATTTTATGATAATTTGTCTACTCCCTATCTGGTCAGCTCCAACTGTTAGAAACATCTGTGTGTGGGAGTCCAGTGCTAAAAATGTTTTATATCAGAGAAGAAACAAAACATGTTTGATATTTTGTTTTGATGGAGTACCAAATCCAAAGAAGTGGTAGCAGTAAAGTGCGAGACAAACTCAAACTCAAAATGACTTTAAATATAAAACAATAGGGCACTAGTAGTGCAAAAAAAACAGAAAAGAAAGCCAACCAAGTCCATAAAGAATCATAAAAATCATAAAGAATGATAAAGTTTTTTGAGTTAAATATAAAATTAATGGAATTTGATTATTTTGGTCACACGTCACTGTTTTCTCAGCATCTTGCACTACGAATACCATATTTTTAGTATGCTACCGTAACAAAAAAACTCATGGTGTTATTCACTTCTGTTGTCATCTATTTGGTTTTAGTATAAGGTTTGATTAAACATTAGATATAAAAAAGAGATAAATGCTGCAGGGTGAGTTACACAAGCAAGCAAAGGGAATGAAATCTGAAGTCTACACGGAGTCTGGAAGCAAAAAACAGGGTGAAAAGGAATAGTAAAACCATAACAAAGCACTAGCATAATGGATTTAAGTTTGTGAAGTATGTCTGATTCATTCATCATTCAAAGGACAAACTTAAAAATGAGTTAGTGTTGGTCCAAAGCCTGGAGCAGAGTGAAACTTCAATGCCACGACCAAAAGCATGGTTCATAACCTGACTGTGCCCAATGTCTAAGTGATCTGATCAACACATACACCACATTCAAGTTCAGTTTGAAGTGAATGAATCACATTCACTAAAGACAAAGACTTTTCTAAGCAGAACCTCTCATTAACCTCATCTTCTCAGTCGTCCATCAACAGAAGACGTGTAATGACTTACAAAGCAAGTGCAAATGATAAGCTTTGTAGATTTGTAAGAAATAATGACAGAAATGACACTAACCGAGAGAAAGCTCTAAAATAATGTAATTGCATTAAATGCTTACACAATTTGAATTTACTGTCAAAGTGATAAAATTTTAATCTTATCAATATATTCCACAGATCCTCAATTTTGATGAATAGTAATAACACAGCAAGATAACTGGTACTTCCTATGAAAGGTACACTTTAGTGTCCCATTACAATTGTAAAACATTAGGGCTAGATTTTTAAATTTTTATTATTATATATAGCTTATTTTAATATAATGTTTGAATACAAAAAGCATGGTTAAATAATTGTGCTATTTTATTTAATATACTGCAACACACACACACACACACACACACACAGACACACCACATTAAATAGCACTTTTTAAATTAATAAATACATTTTATTTATTGTAATTACCAAAACAATATGTTAACTGTATTTCTCAAATATTCAGTTGCACTTTATTGTACTGTATGTGCACTTGTCTGTACTTACCTAAGAAAGTACTGGGTAATATAAGGTAACTACATGGGTTAAAGTTAGTTTTAGGGGTAGAGTCAGTACCTATTTATTGCAATTACTATAAGTACATAGTGTATACACAGGGAACAGGACTGTAAAGTAAAGTGCTACCAATTATTAAACCCTACTTTATTTTTTATTCAATTCAAAGTCCTAATTTGCTTATGTCTCACCTTTTTACCAGGTAGAGAGTAAAAAGCAGGTAAAATTCATTTGAGATCAGAATTAAAACAATTCAAAAACAAATTAATTTCCAAAGGAGTGTCTTCACAGTGATGTCATAGAGGACCATCTTGGTTAAAGAACCTTTCAGTGAAAAGTTATTAAATGTGAAGAACATTTTAATAATCTAAAAAATGTTGACTAAAAAATAACCTTTTGTGCTATGAAAAGGTTCCATGCATGTTAAAATTTCTTCATAGAACCCCAGATGCCAGTTAAGAACATTTATTTTTAAGAGTGAAGTTTGTCTACCAGCTAGTGTGTGAAACGCATAACATTTGACAGTTTTGTTTGCTTTAAATATTTCACATTTACAAATTTCATATTTTAAATTTTAAATCTTTTCTTCCCTCTTAGCTAAATGACATCCCCATTTTCACCTTGCAAGCACACGAAGGATGTTTTAGCAGGACAGCCTGCGGTTTTCACAGAGGCCTGACTACATTAGCATAAATGTTCAGTGGTGCTGCATAAGTCAGAGAGTCTGTCAGATAAGGGATTCAGCTGGCTGGCAACCTGGTCAGTGATACAAAAGAGAGTTTATAGAATAGCCTTTGGTGCTGAACAATCAATATAGCGAGTCAAGGCTGTTCAAATCTCTTCCCTGAAATAGACCGTGCCAGTAACAAGAAATAAGGATCTGTGCTGGAGGATGAGGGACTGCAGACGTGTCCCTGGGTTGCCTTGGTGACTTACAAACACCAAAAGCAATGGGAAGACACAGACCCAGCGACCTCTACACGACGGAAATATGACAGATTTCAGGCGGAAAGCAAGACATACATGAGAGAAGTGAGCAGAGAGAGATAGAGGAAGACTGGGAGGTGATCTCAGGTCAAAGACACCATGTCTATGAGAATAACTTTGGCTGCTGGGAAGGATATGGCACATTTAAAAGTCCATGTTCACCCCCAAGGCGAGATGAGAGACCCACTGGGTCAGCAGAACAATGCTGAGGGGGGTGAGAGGATGGGATTTGTCTGTCAAAGCAGGTCTGACAGACGCAAATCCACAATAGAGACATGTCACAATGCATGCTGAAAGCATGGCATCTGATATTATTACTGTCATTACAGGCAACTGTGGGTGTGTGCAAGTCCTGCTTGCATAGAAATGATGTTCCAGCTCACACAGCAATGATTAGCTATAAATGTTTCGAAGCAGTGAACATGAACAGCAAATACTGAACTTTAAAACGATAAAACTGCACTCAGTGTGTTTTTATTGTTTATGTTTTACATTTGCGTTTTATATCTTATTTGTCCTTAATACTAATATAGGTTTGGGACTTTATATAAACACAAATTGGCATGCATACACATTGTTACAATGTTGCGGTGCATTGTGCGATGCGGAGAGACACTCGGAGGAATGCAGCAATTCAGCAAACTCAGGTTTATTCATAAACGAAAACAAGGACACAGAAGGATACACAGACATGACCCGGAAGTGGAACATGACGAGACAGTGACGACGACGAGACTGCTCAAAAAAATAAATAATAATAATTATATCATGTGACACTGAAGACTGGAGTTATGTCAAAATTCAGCTTTGCCATAAGAGGAATGTATAAATTATAAATTGTTATAAATTAAATAAAATGTATTACTAATGAAAATATTTTTTTAAATTGCAATAATAATAATAATAATAATAATAATTCAATAAATAATATTTATTATTATTATATTATTATACTAATAATAAAAAAAAATATTAAAATAAAAAAAAAAGAATAAAAGAAAGATTTAATAAAATAAAGATGCGTCGGATCGGTGCTAAGATTTTTAGACAATCAAATATAATTGTAATGGCGTCATTAAACTGTCAGTTAATTACTCCCTAACACTGATACATGCAAATCGCATAGTAAGTTCAAACCTCATGATACCGTCCACACAGTGAGAACAGGTAATTGTTAACCAGCACTCACAGAATCAACACATAATTTACACAATTATTTTCAAACATCAAAGCAAGAACAAACTTCTCTCTCTTCCTGACCATTATCAGTTCAAAGTGCAAGACTCGTTCAAAAACTACAAATAAAACTTTTTCCCCTTGAATTTCAATGACAGTAATTCTCCAAAAAGCTCAATTTATTTTATTTGTCTCAGAGGCTTGATTGTGCGTGTGTGTTCTGATTGTTGTGCACCAAGACCCCTCCTCTCTGTGCAATCTTGCCTCTGATTGGCCTAAGGCTGTTTCCAGAAAACACTCATTCAATTGAACTCTCAATATGTAACAACTCCCAATTAGCTGCTTTATTCTCTCACTGCATCCTGACACTGGCAGCTCAATTAGAGTCCACAGATACATAGGGAAATACACAGACGGCTGTTACCCACAATTACACAGCATACGAATATGATTTAAAGAACACGGAGCTTAATGCAGTTGCAAGAGGAGTTAACATCAGTTACTGGAAGTCTGTCTGTGTTTTCGATGAGATTTTTGACTACAGGCCAGTTTACAAGGTCATAACCCGTCAGTGTGAATCAAATCATTCCATGTAGCTCTTTGCACACACACTCACAAATACAGGCAAAGTCTTTTTTATAGCAAGCCATTCACATCTTAGTAATGCCTCTGGGTTGCTATGTCCAGTAATGTGCACAAATTCAGATACTTTAATAGGGAAAGACAGAAATCTTTGAAAATTAAGTTTGTCAAGCTTAAAAATATTCAACTACAGATAAAACATGACCAAGAAAAGGCATCACACATTTGCATATGTCAAAAAATAAATAAAATGATTATCTGTCAATTTTTAACAAAAAAAGTAGATTCAGCTTCTAGCAAACACATAACGTAATGCAGAATACCAAATACAAGCATAATGTTCACTGCAATAATGAGACAATCATTGATTTTTAGGCATTTGCCAACTTAAATCCAGAGAGAAACCTTTTGTTTTTACTGCACAGATTTTAGACAATATTTGCTATTTTAATTCCAAAATAATATTATGAGATTATTAGCCTCTGTCAGTAATATACATTTGGCCACTTAACAAAAATTAACAATATTGCACATGGGAAATCATGTTCTGTTTAATTAATAAATTTTTTGTGAATTAAAATTGTCAAATGCATATCTGTCAACCACCAAGACCACAAGCTTTTTGCCACAAAGACATTTAGCTCTTTTAAAACGCAATTTTGTTTCTTTCAATCGCCCCAATGGGCAATAAAACATCTTCCATTAATATTTCAACAAGTAACATCTTTCTTTACACTGTCTCTGATGTAGAACGTAAAGACACTAAAAAGGATCAAATCCTTAGTAAATAATGGTATTGATCAATATGTCATAATTTTCCAGGTTGCAAAGACATTACGACCATTGTCGTGATAAAGACATTCCGATGTGCTGTAATCACACTTCAACACTTCATCAGCACACAAGTTACAGGTTTTTGGACTCTCAATTGAGAAATCCACTGCACAGCACACCATGTCAGTAATCCAGCGACAAAACCAGCTAAGCTGAGAACAATAATGACCTTAATTCAGTGTGCAAAGATTATTCTGTATTGCATCAGAGGTGGTCTGCAGAGGAAACACTGGAGAGAGTTCCATGAGTAATCACCAACAAGAACTCCAAACCCACGAGTCTAAGACATACCTCTTCCATTCACCAAGATTTAAACCTTACACAAACAAACAGTTGTTTCAGAGCAGGAAAATATTACTCATAGTAATTCAAACCTACATCTGAACTGGTTCTTTCAGACAATTTGTTTCAATGAACCAGTTAAAAAAAGCGATTCACTAGTTCCTTTACATATTTACACAGTGACACCACATACACTCAACCAAAAGAATTATTAGGAACACCTGTTCAATTTCTCATCAATTCAATTATCTAATCAACAAATCACATGAAAGTTGCTTCAAATGCATTTAGGGTTGTGGTCCTGGTCAAGACAATCTCCTGAACTCCAAACTGAATGTCAGAATGGGAAAGAAAGGTGATTTAAGCAATTATGAGCGTGGGGTTTACAAAGAATGGTGTGAAAAGTAGTGGTGGCCAAATGAGGCTTCCTGAACCACTGAGGCTTTCAAGCCCATTGGTTCACCAAAAGGTTAATTTACCAGAAGCCTCATGTAACAGTGTGCTCCCTAGTGACACCTGCTGTGCAAAGCAATGTATCGCACACACATCCATTCATCCTGAGCAACCAAATTGTCAGTGTGGGCACACAATTTTTCTATTGCCTGTGTATTAAATCAAGTATTTTACTCTGCTTGTATTAAATAACAGAGAATAACAGAGATAACAGAGAATGCCCGAAATGATTGTAAAGAAATTATTGTGAGTGCATAATAATATTATATATAATAATAACACTACTACTAATATAGGCTATACATAGATAGATAGTATATCTATCTATCTATCTATCTATCTATCTATCTATATATCTATATATATATATATATATATATATGTATGTGTATATGTAATTACATATTATACTTTATTGTAATGTTCGTTTTAATGTAAAAAAATATAAAATAACATTTCTAGTCAAAAAATAAAAACCTGTTGATAAAAAACCAGCCCAAATTTTTATCAACCAGCCCAATACATTTTCCCCCGGTCGGACGTGACCAAAAGGAGCCCATTTGGGCGGGAGACGGCTCAATATGGCAACACTGCACAAGAGGCGCGAGGTTTTGAACCACCTTTATCCGGAAGCAACACTCAGAATGAAGCAATGACGTAATCAACAGAATCCGAGGCCTCGTTGTCATCGTCACGTGATTTTCGCGGAAACGATACATGCCTCGAATCGGGGCTTCATCTAGAACGCCCCTTTTTGCTCGATACAAGCTCCGGAGCCTCACTTCAGATGACCCATCACTAGTGAAAAGGAAAAACATCCAGTATGCAGCAGTCCTGTGGGCGAAAATGTCTTGTTGATGCTAGAGGTCAGAGGAGAATAGGCCGACTGATTCACGCTGATAGAAGAGCAACTTTGACTGAAATAACCCGTTACAACTCGTTACAACCGAGGTATGCAGCAAAGCATTTGTGAAGCCACAACACGCACAACCTTGAGGAGGATGAGCTACAACAGCAGAAGACCCCACAGGGTACCACTCATCTCCACTAAAAATGCTGTGTATCTCAACCCAATAGAGCATCTTTGGGATGTGGTGGAACGGGAGCAAGATGCAAGATGCTTCCTATCAATATGGGCCAACATTTCTAAAGAATGCTTTCAGCACTTTGTTGAATGAATGCCACGTAGAATTAAGGCAGTTCTGAAGGCAAAATGGGGTCAAACACACTATTAGTATGGTGTTCCTTATAACCCTTTAGGTGAGTGTATCTGCAATTCTTTTATCAAAACAACCGATAATTATGTGAAACATAAACCGTGAGAAACCAGGAATAATTTTCAAGTGAACTGCTCAGTTTCTGCATTCTTCTTCTCTTCAGGAAAAATGGGCCAAAAAAGAGATTTAACTGACTCTGAAAAGTCAAAAATTGTGAAAAATCTTTCAGAGGGATGCAGCACTCTTGAAATACCTAAGATTTTGGGGCAAGAACACAAAACGATCAAACATTTTGTTGCAAATAGTCAGTGTCGCAAGAAACGTGTCAAAGAAAAGACACAAATTAATCAGCAAATATTTGAGAAGAATCAAACATGAGGCTACCAGGATCCCATTATCCTCCAGTGCTGCCATATTCCACAACTACAACCTACCTGGAGAGCCAAGACGTACGAGGTGTTCAGTTCTCAGAAACACGGCCAAGGGAAGAAAGGCTGAAACCTGACCACCTCTTAACAAGACACATTGGTTGAAACGTCAAGAATGGGCCAAGAAATATCTGAAGACAGATTTTTCAAAGGTTTTGTGGACTGATGAGATGATAGCGACTCTTGACAGACCAGATGGATCCGCCAGTGGTCCATCATCAGTGATCACTAACGGACACAGAGCTCCACTTCAAATCAGGCAGCAAGGTGGAGGTGGGCTACTGGTATGGGCAGGTATTATTAAAGATCAGTTAGTTGGTCCTTTTTCGAGTTGAAAATGGACTCAATATAAACTCTCAGACCTTCTGGCAATATTTAGAAGACACTTTCTTCAAGGAGTGATACAGGAAAAAGTCTGCATCTTTCAAGAAGACTGTGATTTTTATGCAAGACAACACTCCATCACATGCATCAAAGTAACCACCGCATGGCTGGCCATTAAAGACCTTAAAAGTTGGAAAAACTAATGACATGGCCCACTTCTTCACCTGACTTAAACCCTATTGTCTGGGAGGCTGTGGTTGCGGCTGCACAAAAAGCTGATTCTGACCAGATCAAGAAACTGAGTGATTGTCTGAATGGAAGGGTTATGACTGTTATCGAAAAGAAGGGTGAGGTTTTTTTTTTTTTTTGTCTGTGGAAATTTCAAAAGTGTTTATTTGTAAGTTGAGTTTGTGTATTATTCTCACTTTAACAGGTGAAAATAAACAAGTGAAATGGGAAAATCTTTGTTTTTCATCTAGCTGCATAATAATTCTGCACACTAATAGTTGCCTAATAACGGTGTACATCTAGATATTCTCTTAAGAAAGCCAAAACTTCACTTTAACAATTTAAATGTTAACATTTTGGATTGACCAAGAGCACTATATTTGTACAATAACAAAAGCAATCCTCAAAAATACAACTTGCCTAATAATTTTGCACACGGTGTAGTCTTGTTCGTGTTCAAGTTCGTGTCAACCCTGTCTTTTTTTTATAGTCGAGTCTTGTTTTCCCAATCGGGGTGGTTTCTGTTTTGTTTTATTTTTTGTTTGTTATAATAAATCCCCACTGTCCTTGCAACTTTGAGTCTTCGTCTTGTCCCCTTCCTGCTACCTGACAGTTGTAGTGACTGTCAGGCACATACAAAAGTGAAAATACCATATACTGTAGATATGTGCTGACTCAAGCCATGAAACGTTTCACTGTTCAGGCCAAACCAGTTTACTAAAAATAATCAGTTCAAGAGAATGTTTTGTTCACAAACTGGACAAATCTACCCAGAGACAAGAAAAAAAATGCATGCATTTCAAATCGCCTTTATGGACGTAATCTCCTGAACTCTTACTCCATGGCACAGTATCAGCCGTGGAGCAGATCGTTCTCAAAAAGGCTACCTCTCCATCTTGACGCTTTGCAGGAAGGACTTGGGGCAACAGCTAACGCCAAAGTAGTTATAACAGCTGCCCATTTTAGCAGGCAGGATTATCGGAATGTGCTACTTCCTGATAAGTGGATTATTACGATTTTTCTCCATTTCACTTTGTGAGGTTGAAGCACATTACGAAAACCGCAACTTATGAAATCAGGCGTCTGCTGCCTGGATTACAGAAGAGTGAGAGTGCTTCTGTATTTCAAAGTATTGGAGCCCCCTCACTCAGCACAGACATAATTACCCATCAGCTCTCACCACATCACATAAAGACAGACAATCTCTATTTCTCATTCTCGCCTTCCAACATTAACATTTACATAAGCACTGCATTTCATGAAGTTGATTTTTCTAAGACCTCAGCAATGTTGTTAAAGGAAAAGTTCACCTAAAATTTTTTATTCTGTCAACATTTACTCACATTCATGTTATTTCTAACCTTATTCTTCTGTAAAACACAGAAGAGACGTTTAGCATAATGTTGATTGCAACCAGAGGCCGTTCAACAACGAAGACAATTATCATAAAAGTAACAATACAACTTGTGACTAAATACCAAGTTAAATTCAATAAAAATTAAATGCAGGAGAAATTGAAAATGTTAATTACTGAATCATTTTCTTATCTGCTAGTTCTCAGATCAAAAGCTTCTTTTTCATAAACACTTTTGATAAGAAATTAGTTTAATATACACAAATTAAATTTGTGTTTTACAGTGGAGAGGACATTTTACTGCATAACTTATTTTATTCTTCTGTCTGTTACACATACAAAACTACTTTATGTCTTCAGAAATCTTGGAAAGTTATCTGTGTGATAATATTAAATTTCATGACTGCCATTTTTATTATTATCATTAACAATAATAAGGTTTTACAGTTCTTTTATGGTTTTGTCTGTGTCTGTGTGTGTGTGTGTGTGTGTGTGTGTGTGTGTGTGTGTGTGTGTGTGTGTGTGTGTGTGTGTGTGTGTGTGTGTGTGTGTGTGTGTGTGTGTGTGTCTGTGTGGCATTTTTAATCTATAGTCATCAGTGAAAAACCTGCCTGAAACATTTCAGTTTATCTGGAAATTATATTTGATTGAATTTTAAAAACAACTATTGCTAAAAAACATTTAATGCATCCTAAATGCATTGTAATTTGTGCCAAGGTCTTATTTTACATTTTCTAAAAATCTCCTTACATTTCAAATTACCTTTAATGTTCGGATTTTTGAAGCTGTGGAGTGAAAAAAGTCATAATGTTTATTTTCAGCGTAACACTGTAAATTGCCTCTCTCACTTGCTGGATATCTGAAAGCTCAATTTTTCAGCCGAAGGGAAGCCTTGAATGTTGATTCAATGAATGAGAATATTACAATAATGGTTTCAATGCATGGTTATGTAATTGAAAAATAAGGAGGTTCAGGTAAAAGAAAATCTCCTCAAGGACATAGACTGCTGAAGCATGAAACTGTAATTCATATTCATGCACAGAGAGGAACAGTGGGTGGCTGCATATTTGAATTATGGGGTGTGACTAAGAGATGGCCCCAGCCCAATACTTGCCTACCCACTGCATCATGGGAAAAACATGTAGGAACCTCAACATGATCATTACTAGACTTTTCACCTCTAAACCCAATATACGTATATTTCAGTGACACTTGAGCCATGTTCAGAATGGAACAATGGAATAATATCTTACTTCTTACTGAATTTACACTTGTGCATTTGGCAGACGCTTTTATCCAAAGCGACGTAATTTGCATTCAAGGAACACATTGACATCCTAATCAGTTCTCGCTTTCCCTGGGAATCGAACCCATGGACTTGGCGTTATAGGAACCAATGCTCTGGTGGTTGAACTACAAGAAAGCAAATAATTCTGTCAGGGTTGGGTGAAGGGAGGAAGCAAGGACTCAAGGACGCGGCAAAAGCACGAAACATGAAAGCACGCTGCCGATGCACAGAACAGCTCACACGGACAAAAGAGCGCACAGCTTGAGCAAAACTCAAAACCATGCGCACTCACATTATCAAATGAGGACAGGACAGAGTGCATGAGCACAGGTGAACAGTGTTCAAACCCGAAATACATAACGGTATAGGACTAGAATTGGGATCGAACACCATGCCCCGCTCACCAGACAGATTACATGGACAGGAAAGACAAAAGACAAGACATTACGGTAGTGTCAGAGCTCTGCTACAAAACCACGAAATGACTAGACCGAATGTGAAAGAACACTAACAAATGCATTTTTAGGATAATACTGTGCCCAGGGTGCATTTGTGAGGCAGGGGTATTGAGACCTGAATTTACATAACGACCCAGAGGTTCTTAATTGGATTCAGGTCTGAGGAATGTAAGGGCCAATGAATGGTATCAATGCCTTTGTCATCTAAATCTGCCTACACACTCTAGCCACATGAGGCCGGGCATTATCATTTACCAGAAAGAACCCAGGGCAAACTGCAACAGCATCCCATAGTTTCATCCCAGTACCTAACAGTGAGAAAGACCCTAACAAAACACAAAACTAAAAACAAATCAGTCTGGAAGATTGTCTATGGCCAACACCTGCAAAATCTTTACTGTAAGCAGTTGAAACTGATTCACAACCGCTTAAGCTTCCTAACTGGACAGACTGATATCCATATACTGAGATTACATGTTCTCTTATTTTTTGGCCAGTGTATTTCAAATCATGCTCAAAAGTTTACATACCTCTTGCAGAATCTGTAAAATTTTAATTATTTTAACAAAATAAGAGGGTTCATACAAAATGCGTGTTGTCTTCAGTCTTGACAGTACATCAAATTATGAGTCAAGAAAGAGGAGTTAAAAATGGCTTACTTTACTTCTGATTCATTTTTCAGATGAAAAAGTCATAGCCTTGTTTTATCAGCATCCCTAGATGTCCATACCTCCCTCAGCATTTTTGCAAAGTAATTTGTCATTAAATCAAATTCTTTTGCATTTTAATGACAGCTACCACCAGAAAGGTTACTCATACTGACACACATGCAAACAACGCTTTCCTCCATAACAGAGGTCAGTGTTCAAAAAGGTTATCATGGCAGTTCTGAACAGAGATGGCATATCTAGACCTCCAGTGACAGGTCACATTCAACAACTGTCAAAATATCAGGCCAAACGATAGGTGCTTAGAGTGGGACAAAGTACAGAGAGGTTTGTACAGAGAGTTTTTTAGGACACAGATGGGTGTGTTTCAGCCCTAAGAATTCATAAACAACATGCTCCTTATTTTCATGCTGTTCTCCTTCTCTGAACATGCTCAGCACGTACAGCGCAGTCAAAACACGTTTGTCGATGTGCCACTTTACAAGTGGGATTTGAGAGAGATATTTTGTTTTTTTACAGCAAGACCTTGAAAGTTTTGAAAGAGCTAAAATGATTTTTTTATATATTTTTTCTACTCAATACTGCCATGTAATCATGCTTTTACATCTGCTGCTTTCCAGTGCATGTATGCTTTTTCACAATCACTGCAATCTAAGCATAGAAAGAGGTTACATGTGTTTCTGAATCCTCCTTTGACTTCCCACATTTATCACAACTGTCTGATGGATATTGCTCACAAAACTGGAAAACAGCTTCTCTATTTGGTAAATGTGTGTTCTAACATGACTTGTTTCAGGAAATAAAGACAACCAGAGTGGATTAAAGATCTGTCGCATTTGAACTTACCTTATTGAACATACCTGGGCCCTGTTTTCTTTTTTATGTAATTCATCAAATACAAACAAAAATGACATACTGGATCTTCTTGCCATGCTATTTCCTATTATCCAGAGATATTAGTTCTATTAGTTAGTTATATTTCAGTTCTTATATTGTAGAGACTGTCATCAAAGGATTGAGCACAGTTTTTCAAACTAGCTGAACAATAAATTTAAAAACTAGAAAACTACAGAACTTCAGGACCTAAAACTACAAAAACAAGAAAAGAGGAAGATGGCGATACATTATATGCATTATTTTTCACTAAACCTTTATGCATACATTTCCAGTTACACACAGAAATCTGATACAGATAAATTCTTCTTACAATACATTTTTGACCTGGAATACAGAGAATAAGCAATCATAATGATGCAGAACTACCTGTGGAACACAAAGAAGCATTGCAACGTGTCAACTTAATGCTTCTTGACCTTGCATAAAGGAAATAAGCAATCCTGAGGATGCAGACCAACCTATGACACGAACAAGCATCACATGCAACACAAACAAGCATCACATGTACAACTTTTTAGACTGTCTAACCAAAAAATTAAAATATTAACAATCGTGATGACATACAGCAACCTGTGGAACACAAACAAACACTGCATGTACATTTCATATTAAGCATCAGGCTTATTCTAAGAACTAATTAAGTGTTTTTTATAAATTACTCCCTTTATTACATGGCAAAATGACAGCACACTATCCCAACCTGCAATGCAAAACACACTATGTGCTTAAAAAAAAGATGGACTGACCTGGAAAATACATCTGCATTGGAAAATCAATGAATCCCATAAGTTGTTTCCAAATAGCATGTCCAATGGTTACACATCTTAATGAACACACAAATACAAGAAAATAGGTGAGTATTTTTTACAGTTGAAAGGGAAGTTGAGGTCACATGTCATCTTTGGAAGACTCTTATTGGATACCTGCTGGACATGTGACATTGCAGTACTGGGTCAAGGGGTGAACATGGCATTGTTAGCCCCTGCTCGTAGATGTTGTAACAGCACTTTCTGGTTCTATAAGCATTGTTCTCCACAGATGGCTATGGAAAGTTGTGTCATTGTGCCATGTGTTCTATCAAAATTGCAATATTTTTTCACAACGTTTAGGTTGGATTTTTTAAAAATGTTTTTTAATTATCTTACACTCACCAAGGCTGCATTTATTTGATCATACAACACAGTAAAATCATTATAATTTAAAATAATTGTATTTTAATATATTTTAAAACTTATTTTACTGTGATGAAAAATCTGAAGTCACATGATCCTTCATAAATCATTCCATTACGCTGATTTGGTGGGAAAAAAAAAAAAAAAAACTTTTTAGGCCTACTATTAATTTTGAAAACAGCTGTGTTGCTTTTGGTGGTAACGAAAATACAATTATACATATCTTTACTGTCACTAGCTCAATTTAATACATCCTTGCTGAGTAAAATGACTTTCTTTTTTCTTTTTTTTATCAGGTGAATGGTAGTATATATATTTCTAATATCTGAACTCTTATTGGTATTTTTTCATTATATTACATTAGATGTTTAACCAGTGCCCACAGTGGTTTGTTAGATTTTAAAAACCAAGACATTTTCTTTTTTCATCCTGCTTTCATTGACACCATGATAGTCACTATAATGAAGCTTTGTGTCTGTTCATGTTTGTGTGGTGCCGTCGGGTAATCAGCATCATGGCACCATTATCGTGTTGATTCAAAGTGATTAGTCATATGGGATTTATGGCTCAGGAACATGACTTAAAAAGATGAACGGAAATGCTAACTGATAGCTTTCTCCAGGTATTATACATCTCCTTGGTACTGAGGAGTTTAAAGAGGACATGGAGGAAGAGAGAGAGAGAATGATTTAAGGCTTGTAAAGATATTGCTGATTGGATGCTGCCGGATCACTGCACACAGCTACAACGTTATTTTCTTCATGACAATAAAACCTGTAAAACATTTCATAGTAAAGCGAATGGTTGTAAAATATGGTCCATATTTCTGTCCAGTTATCTTGTTGTTTGTGCACCAGTTCTCTTGATTTTTCTTGGCTCACATTGGGTTTCTCCCAATAGAAAATGCTGGCCTTTGATCACAAATGACATACATGCACCAGTGTTCGAACATTTGGGGCCAGTAAGATTTCTTTTTAAAAGTAAGTAGTACTTTTATTCAGCAAAGACACATTACTTTGACCGAAAAGGAAAATAAAGAGTTTTAGATTGGCTTATTAATAAAGCACGTTTTTACTGCCTCGAGTGAAGCTCAAAGTGCTGTGCAAAGCAATCAAGAAAACCAAACGTAGAAACTACACAAAACAACATAAAATAAATATTTAGTTCTCTCCTGGGTTAGAGTTAAACGCCAAGATATAAAAGTGCTTCTTCAAAGCAGATTTAAAAGCATTCAAAGTAGGGACAGCGCATATGGCAAGTGATAAGCTATTCCGTATTCCATATTTATAATGTAACAAAACATTTATATTTCAAACAAATGCCTGTGACAATGAAGACTGGAATACATTACTTTTAATATAAAATATATCCAAAGAGAGAAAAAAATCATTTTAAATTGTAATTTTACAATATTACTATTTTTTACTGCATTATCGTCATAATCGTCCTTGTCGTTTTTACCGATTTCAAACTTATGAATCGTAGTATATTTCTGATGTCATGTACATTAGATGACCTTTATGAGGTTTCGATTCATAAATCATTACTAACATTGTGTGTGATAATCATTTTGGTATGAAAAATCTGAAAATATTAAAGGAATGGTTTTAACAAGAATTAAAATTCAGTTATCATTCACTCACCCATAAATTATTCCAAACCCATATGAATTTCTTTCAAGCCATAACTCTCACTTGTCACACTTGCTATATTACAGTGGCTCATCCCATCATACTTAAAATCTATTCCTGTTTTGAATTGTTTTCAACCCAAGTGTTATATAATATGAAGCAGCTGTTCATGCACTGATTCCAGAATTCATCATATCATTCATCAGTTATAAATAATCAAACCTTTTGGTTTCCATACACTGTTTCAAGTCATTAAAACTAGACTGGTTGATTGTGTAATATATATTTTGGGGTTAAATTCACAACAAAAACCTAGTGATATGTATATGGTTATATAGCACACCCATACCGTATCTACCACAATTATGTATGCATTATATTTTAAATTGCACTGAAGCATGAATTAGATTTGAATAGACTATAATGGGGTTCTCGGTAGTTGTACATTTATTTCATATATATATATACACTTTAAATGTGTGCTATTTTGCCTTTTACCTTTTTTTTTGTATATAATGTTGCTGTTAATTGGTAAGCGGTCACTTACCCAGCACTATATCTACAACTCACTTACAACCATTCACTGTCTGGTTTGCTTATGGCAACCACGGCTCGTACCTGCAATCTCCTGTTCTGTGCCTCCAAGTTTCCAAGATCATCAAACTCTCAATTCATCTTTCAGAAAAGAACCATTAGGACTATTTCACAATCACCTTCACTCAGCATTGAGTCACCAGCCTAATGCCTTGCATTTCAATAAATCAGGCAAAGTGTACTTACGTCTGTGTTCTCGTCCTTTATATTCTCTATATTATCTCAGACATGGTTTTTGAATATTCAAGCCCCAAGTAGACCCCAAAAACAAAATCTACCCTAATGTACATTATAAACCTTTCAAAAACGAACTTCTCTCTCTATACCCCACGGCTTGATTAAACCCTTATTCTTGTCAAAATGTTATAGTCTGGGAAATTCTGGTCGAAGGTTTCACTGTGGATGACTGGGTTTCTGTTTTGATACATGCTAGTTAGCAGGGCAGATGTGAGCGGAAGGGAGGCGGGCTGTAGTATATGCTCCAAATGCTCTCAGAAGAGTGCTTGACTATGTCACAGGCTTTAAGAGGACAACTCCACTTCATGCTCATTCTCTTAGAGATGCCAGGGCCATTTGAGCTGCTTACATAACTGCAGCACACACACAGTCACACTCGCCTTCATTTGAGTTTTGTGTATGCTCGTGGGACATCCAAATTTCAGCATTTCTCTCGTTTTCTGTGTGTGAGAAAAGCTCATTTTGCATGTATGATTTCAAGCAAACACCATTCGCACTCCGAAAACAAAGTAAGGGTTTTTATCTGTGGCCGTCCTTGCAGGAAAGCGGGCCAGCAGCTAATTAATCATTAAATCTGAAATTAGCATACAGCATCCTGTGCCTGTGTTTGCAGAGGCTCATAGGAGAACAGCTAGAGAGAGAGAGAGAGAGAGAGAGGTGGAGGAGGAGGAGGAGGAGGTGGCAAGGAAAGAGAGAAAATGAGAAGGGAGAAAATAGATCTTCGGTCTTGAGGACTGATTCACTGGGAATTAAAACTTCAGGGGTGGTCACACTACATTTTACACTACACTACATCTGGCAACATGATATGATTAATTATAAGTGGATTTCTTCATTTTCTGAACATTCACATTTTGTTGCTATGTGGTTGCTAGGGTGTTCTGAATGGTTTTTAGTACCTTACTATTCGGATTAAAGGGTGTTGTGAGTGGTTGCTCAGTGATTACTTACAGGTCTAACTTTATAAATTATCATAAAAACAACTCAGTTAATTGATAAATCTAATAAGTACAGCACATATCAACCTAACTGAATATAATAAAAAATATAATATTCATCTTAATGTACAAACTCATTCGAATTTACATTTCTTATATGACTCCATAACTCCAAACTGTGGTCAAACGTCATTCAAACTTAACCCCCCCCCCCCCCCCCCCCCCCCCAAAAAAAAAAAAGAAGAAGAATGATAGCCATTACCAACTGGATTAAAGGACATAAAAGCTTAGACAAGTAAACAGTGAGTACAATGAAACAACTGCATACATAAATGTCTTTACATTATGAATTAAACACAGATTTTCTTTTTCTTTAGAGATTCTTTTTCTTTAGAGATTGTCTCACTGTTTTTGATTATGACAGACGTCAAACCAAACATTGTTTATGCCAGTAAACACATTGCTTGCACAGAATGCAAATTTGGTTTAAAGCAAATTGTTTACATTACAATAAACTAATTTATGTTAAACCAATGACAAGATAGAAAAGTACATTTAATGAGTCAGAAGTATAAATAGTTCTTCAGAGTTTTTTACCCCGTGTAAAAAATCAGAATTTTCCAAATATTTACTACTCCAGTTAAATGCAATTTATATGGAATTTTAACCATGTTAAGCCTGACATGTAGAACAATTTATTCAACCTTTAGTCACATTTTTTCCATATTTGTTTTTGTTGAATAACAAATTTAGTAGGCTTATTAGGTTTTATGGCTCATTTTGGATGATATAGGAGAAAATGGAGCTCAAAAGTGAGGAGGAGAAACGCTACAGCTCCTTACTTCCCAACTATATATTAGGGGAAAAGCAGTATGTGACAAGTATGTCTGAATTCACAGTACTCATAAAAGAGTAGGCAAAAGTACCCGGATGACCTACTACATCTGGTGATAATCTGAAGTGTGCATATTGGAAACTTTAATATCCCATGAGGTTAAGAGAGAGGATTTCTAGATCATTATGATAATGAAATAATGGCAAATTTAGTAAGTCGAGATTATATCCATATTGCACAAATTCGTACTATATAGAACATACCTTTTTAGTCGTTACGTAATTACTAATTCAAAATAATTACCAACTCAAGAGCGTAGGCGATTTTGGACAAAGCCTTCATTTTTATTCAGAGGCCTTGAACAATTATATTTATATGTGCTTTTTTTTTTTTATTCTGATAGCTTGTACTGTTAATCAATGAGGTTTTTTATAACAGACTACTTGCATACAATGCACATAAATGCCATCCGGCTGCATTTTCCACCCTTGTCTGAAAATGACTTTACCTAGCCTTTACCTTTACCCAGAGCCTAGCCAGCAATCAGCCCCAATGCATGGCCACAAAGCCAGAGCCAACTGCAGATGATGTGCTCACACCTGCTGCAATGTACGAGCCTGACAGAAGGACAGCGCCAACCATTTCCCCAGAGCCACAATGTGAGTCTAACCAATGTGAGCTGGTAACATCTGTGCCAGAGGGGGTATTAGTGAAGTTGGACACTGAGAGGTTGATTGACTGGGAAGCAGAGGTAGAGTATCTGTACCTCCCTGTATCTTCTGTTCCTCCACATTCACCACTGGTCCAACATAGAGCCAGTTCTTTGGCCCTGTACAGAGTCTGTGTTGTTGTCACTGAGCTCACCCAGCCACCCTCTCCCGCCTCGTCCTCATTCATTCAGACCTCATTGGTTCCCATCCTGTGTGGATAAGCCTCAGGTCTTGCAGTCTCCAGCTTTACCAAAGCAAATTGATCCCCTGGCTCTGCGCCCAGACACTGATCCCATCACTCCACCTTGGTCCGTCGACCTGTCGGCTCCACCTTGATGCTTCCTTCCAACAGATACAATCGTCATTTACCAAGAAAATACAAACCGTCTGAAGGGCTTTGCCTCTCCACCCCTTTACCAAACTCCGATTTTCCTTCAGACCTCAGGCACTTTGGCTCCACCTCAGATGTTCATCCCTGTGGCTCAGCCTTGGAGTTACTCGGTTCCATCAGCTCTCCATCTGTGACCAGGGCTCCAATTCCAACGGTCTCATCTACGGCACTCGTCCTCTGGGAGTTGTCAGCCAAGTCTCTATGGCTTCTCCTGTCAACTCCACCATGGACTATCGTCCTGTCTGTGCTCTGGTGTGGTTCACCAACTGGCTACCTCAGCTGCTGATTCCTTCCTGGCTCCTTCCAGCATAATTACCAACTTGGTCTCTTGTGCCACCATCACCTTTTTGTCTGCAGCCTTTCACCAGCTTCTCATCCGCCTCCTTAACCACCTCAATCATTTTACCGCACAAGGCTGAGACTTCCTGGATGGGGCCATACGGTCACAGATATGCTCTTTAGTTTCATTTTCCTTTTATTTTTGTTTGTTGTTCTTCAGTAACTTTTTTCATTTGTTCTGATTTACCGCCACTAATTTGTTGCCATGAACATTCATTAAGGCCCATTGATCAATATTTACATTTATGATTCTGAAAGGTTAGCATCAGTGCAAAGTCTGCCTTCATCTCATACACAAATGAGAAAAATATATAACTCTTAAACTAACATAATAATCCAATAAAAAGAGACAAACACAACTGCAATGCATATAGAAATCTCCCTCAAAGAAATGTTATGGGTTCAATTTTAGCTCTATCAATATAACATAATTTGCTTTTCTAAGAGCAGTGTTAAGGTTAGTGTTAAGATTCATATTTCGTTCTTTTCCATCCTTTTCTATCCAACTTTTTACCAGGCTCTGAAAATAATTAGAAAATAATTATTTGTCATAATTATTAACATTTTATAATAATTATTAACATTTTATAATAATTATTATCAATCATTAATTAATCATATTTATTGTTCATAACGATAATAATCAATTTGTATTAATTTAACAATAATCATTTAAGATAAAATGTACGCAAATACAGATGAATGAACATAATGATTCATTGCTGTCGTGATTTCTGTGTTCGTATTTTTCTCTGTGTTAAGAGTCTTTTTCTTGTATCACTCCACATATCATGCAAAAGTTACAGGGCTTTGTGGCTAAATTGTCAAAACAGTGTGTGTTTTAACATTTATTGCACTGACCCATTTACTTCTGTCAACTAAGATCTGTGCATCTGTGAAAAAGGAAGAATGTAACAAATTCATACATGTCATGTCATTTCTCATTCTACATTGCTCTTTCTCTCTGCCCCGCTTGTGTACTCTTTCCTGTTTCATCTCTCTCTCTAAGGAAAAGAGCAACTCTCCTGCACTACAAATACAAATCCTCCTCAAATTACTGCACTATAGTCAATCAACAATTCTTGCCAGCCCCAACAGACACCCCCACCATAAATAGCAGCTACATTCATACCAAACAATGTGGGAAGAGCCACACAGAGGATGCATACAGCACTACCAAACCAACTACGCTCCCCACGATACACAGACCCCTACAGCAAATGACAAGTCCCTGCAGTTTGTGAAGCTTTTCCAAGAATAGTACAGCACAGCTGGGACACTTCCAGATGAAAATATGGAGGTAGGAAGGTAGCAGAGGGTGGCCCGACATCCCAAAGGTCCCAGTGATATACTTGGAATTCGACAGGGCCTGGAGTTTGCCCATTCTCTGTAGGGAAAGGAAGAAAAAAGGAAGAGGAAGAAGAAAGAACAGGCTGGGTACATCCCTCTGAGTGGTGCACATAAGATGGAGACAGATACAGCAGTGCTGGAGGAGCCAGAATTCATATGCACAGTTTCAGACATGGGGGCTCCACTGCAGGAGGGAGAAAAGGGAGGGGTGCCAAAAGCTCCAGATCCCATAGATAAATATTTACACAGTAAGAGACAACCCCCCAGTCATGAAAGAGAGAGAGAGAGCGAGTGAGAGAGGTGAAGAAAATATCAGTTAAGTTTACACAAAAGAAGAAAAATATAGAAAGTAATATTTGAGGAAATTACAAAGGAATTTGGGAAATGGAATCTGTCAAGCTGCCTGGAAAACATTCCGGTCTTTAGCAGGGGTCAGGATGCTTACTATTAAACTCTTCTATTTAAGAAGAGTTATCAAGATATTATCAGTGCAAAACTAAAGGTAGGACCAAATTTCCATCAGGAATCATGAATAAATAAAGTAAAGTACTTCAATAGAATTCCTGGCCATCTTCTATTCTATCTGATATCCTCTCCAGTATCCTTTCTAAAAGGCAAAAAGTCAATAATAACAATACATTTTGTAATCATTCAATACATTTTAATAATTAGGTCATTTCACAAATGATTAATAACACTGAAAATATTATAATAAATAAAATATGGGATATTTAATTATTGTATGTATATATACAGTAATACCTCTAGATACGAGCATAAACCGTTCCAGAGCGGAGCTCGTAACTCGAATTGCTCGTATCTAGTAACATATTTTCCCATATGAAATAATAGAAGACAAATTAATCCGTTCTAGATCCGTAACAACGAAAAAAAAAGACACACACACAGTTATAGTACATGTATACAGTATAAGGATTCGTGTGATATCAAATAAAATGTGGTTTTAATTATTCGTTTTTACACTCAGTAGTGGCAGGTGCAGAGGAGGGAGGAAGGGGGTTGATGCGCAGACACGAACACTACATAACTTTCGTAAGCTTAAATTTACATAACTGAACTTAGCTTACGTATTTATTTTTTTACTTTTCTATTTTATAGTATTGTTTTGCTTTTTTCAATTAGTTTTCGTACCTTTCTTACCTTTTTGTCGCCTGACCACTTTCACTTGGCGCAGACCTGTTAACAAAATACCAATCGAGGGAGATTGGTTTCTGCTTCCCTTTAAAAACCTTCTGCCACATAGCCATCACTTCCTTAATTTCAGTTGTAGAAATGTTTTCCTCCGGTTCCTCTTCCTCCTCGCCACTGCTGAGCTCTTGCAACAGCAGAGTATGATCCATGTCTGCAGCTCGATCCGCGATCGACAGTTCTTCCTGATGCTCCTGTTGCTCGATTACTCTCGCGAGCACACGCTCATATTTATCCACAATTTCATGCTTCATTTCCATGTTCATCATGCGTTTCTTTTTCTCACTACAATCCTTACCACTTACTTTCTTAGGAATCGTCGCTATTATGAAGAATAATACACAAAATAGATTGAAAATCAGCTACTCGCGGGCGACGCATACAGAAGTCAGTGAACACGTGAAGTGAACGTGCGTCGGCATCGGCGTCAGTACGCATGCTCGTATCTCGAAAATGTACTCGTATCTAGAAGCCGGAAGGCATGCTCATATCTTGGAATACTCATATGTAGAGACGCTCGTATCTCGAGGTATTACTGTGTGTATATATATATATATTTATATATATATATATATATATATATATATATATATACATACATATACAGAGGAGATCACTTATCTTGACTCACGGTTAACTTGCCAATCCTATTATGTTGACGTTTTTGAAGTGGAACCACCAAACTCCCTATTTGTCTTAGCATTTTCTTATGGGTTATGTCGATTCTTTTACGTCGCCGAACCCTAATATCTAGAGCACAAAAGAGGGACAAATTCGCCACTTCACATGGTTATCTCGTGACTAATGATGGTACCTAGTTCACTGCGCATGCGCTGGTCCATATGGTCGCTATGTCAGTGACGCTTCTCTCACAGTGAAAGCAGCACTCTCTGAAGTGAAAGCACATATCGTTCTTACACTTCTCAATGAGCAGCGAGTGCTGCCGTGGGTCCACCCCCATCCCAAAGCCTCATCCGCTTCTGTGTGCACATAAAGCCCGCCTTCTCTGATTTGATTGGTTTTCTCAAATATTTTGATGAGCAGTTACCGACCAATGAGTATGAGGATTAGATAAACACACACACACCCCTGCTTCTGTTCTGTTCACCCCTGCTCTGTTCCGTGCCGCTGCGGATTGAAGAACCCAGTTATTAAAAGACGGGACGAAGCCGAATTTGTTGAGAAAGCACATTAGACAGACACAACGCACAAAAGTATGCAATCTAGTACAGCGTGATGACCTCACAAATATGTTATGACTGTTTACGCTGTGAGCGAAATTGTGTTTGCAATGTTGGAGAATATAATTAAAGGTTTGTATCGAGAATCGAAGCCGTTTTTTATTGTATACTGGTAAATCTCTGCTGTTAGTTGGTGCACATATGCCTTTTGTTGTTAGCAAACATATACAGTGTATGTACATTTTTATATCATGCCGATCACTTCATCAAATAAATAGTCATATTGGCTGTTGGTTATCTCGATGCTTTTATGCAACCCCTGAGGCCATTGAGATAACAATATTCCGTATATATATACATATAAGTCATGGCCAAAATTGTTGGCATTGTTGGCACCAAGTATTGCTCTTGAGAATTTCAGAATCAAAATTGTGGCAAAATATCAACAATCTCAAGGTTACAAGACTTCTTCATCTCCAGAGATCTAGATGTTCCTTTACAACCCATGGCACTGTAGCTAATCTCCCTGGACGTGGACAAAAGAGAAGAAATTATGAAAGGTTACAACGAAGGATAGTCCGGATGGTGGATAAGGAGCCCCAAACCAGTTCCAAATAAATTCATGCTGTCCTGCAGGCTCAGGGTGCATCAGTGTCAGCGCAAACTCTCAGTCGACACTAAATGAATTGAAACGCTATGGCAAGAGATCCAGGAGGACCCAACTGCTGACACAGAGACATAAAAAGTAAGACTAAATTTTGCCAAAGTGTACTTGAGTAAGCCAAAATCCTTCTGGGAAAACAGATGAGACCATGATATAGCTTTTTGGTAAAGCATATCATTCTACTGTTTACCAACAAAGGAATGAGGTCTACAAAGAAAATAACAGTACCTACAAACAAATATAGTGGATGTTCAAAAATGTTTTGGGGTTGGTTTGCTGCCTCTGTCACTGGGTGCCTTGACTGTGTGCAAAGCATCATGAAATCGGAGGATTACCAAAGGATTTTGGGTCCTAATGTAGTGTCAGAAAGTTGGGTTTGCATCCGAGATCGTGGGTCTTCTAGCAGGACAATGACCCCAAACATACTTTAAAATGCACCCAGAAATGGACGTTAACAAAGCGCTGGAGAGTTCTGAAGTGGCCAGCAATGAGTCCAGATCTAAATCCCATTGAACACTAGTGGAGAGATCTTAAAATTGCTTTTGGGAAAAGGCGCTCTTCCAATATGAGAGACCTGGAGCAGTTTGAAAAGGAAAAGTGGTCCAAAATTCCAGGTGAGAGGTGTAAGAAGCTTATTGATGTTTACAGGAAGCGATTGATTTCAGCTTTAATTTTTTTCAAAGGATGTGTAACCAAATATTACGTTAAGGGTGCCAATAATTTTGTCCAGCCCATTTTTGGAGTCTTGTGTGACATTATGTCAAATTTTAGTCCAAAACACACAAAGGGAATAAACAAAACATGTGTTAATACGATACTTTTCTGTGAGCAATACTTGATTTTCTGGAAAAATGTAATGGGTGTCAACAATTTGGGCCATGACTGCATATATTAGGGTTTTTGATGTAACTCTTCAATTTAATTAATTAGTTATGGTTAAAAGTAAAAGTATTAATGCATTTAACGCACCCGCCCACCTATCTATTGGTTTATCATTGGTGATACTGTGTGGTGAAGCCAACAAAATTAAGTTAGAATGTCCTTAAAATTCAAGATATCAAGGCAAAAATGCCCCTGTATGTGTTTTTGTCTCATATTTATGTCATAATATAATTAAGCATCTCAATGTTTTAACAATACTAATATTACGTAAGAGTAAATAAACATAACTGGATTTTGTCTGGGATCAGTGTGTAGAAACTCGAGCTCTTGTAAACTGCATGCACTTGCAGAGTACTGTCCTGTCACATAAAGGCAAAAAATAAATAAAAAATCTAACTAAATCACCAACATATATTTGGCTAAATGTGTTTCCTGTTGTTTTGCAAGATCAGTAAGTTTGACAAGAAAAGGTCAGTAGATTGCTTCTCAAAGTACAGTATGAATGTTTGATGGTCTGAGGCATCAGAGCAGAAACGGGACGGTGAGTTTTGACAGCGGATTAGAGAGTAAAGAAGATGGGCGAGGTGATGATAGAGGGAGTGGTGCTCCAGTCTGACAGCGGGGAGAGCAGGACGGCCATATGCGCCATCTCTCTGGGCCCTCGGGGAGACAGGAGACAAGGTGACGTACTGAACACGCACGTCCCTACAGGAGCACTGGAATCTGATCAACAACACAAGCCTGACAGTCATTCGAACTACCAGTCACATGCAGTGAAACTGCAGGAAATGGGACAAGATGAACGAAATCAAAAGTTACAATGATGAAGTCAATGATCATGTAAGATCATTAGTCGTGGCTCATCAGTTTTTCCTTACAAGAGTTTTTGCACAAATCAATGTGCTGTATTTCACAAAAGATTAAAGTCTACGAGATGGTTTAATGAAACCCCCTACAGATGAATGAATTCTCGCTCGGTCTCAACAAGAACATACTTTGCTTATTATTGCAATATCATCTATCTCAGCATATAGAAAAATGCTGGTTAATCACATTACATGGTGGTGTTGCATGCTACATATGTAAATTACAACACAATAATATGCGCAGGGGTTGCCGCATACTCGACCTGTGTGATCTGAATGAAAGTCAAGATTTGTCATGGTTTGTACTGCATTAGTCATGAATTGTGATGTTTATCTCTATTTTTTATATTGTTAACATGATTAAATGTTATTGCGACAGACAGACTAGATGGACAGACAGATATTTGTATCGACCGCTGATGCATTTACAACTTACCGACTAAATTACTAATTTTCTGATCCCTAGGACCCTGGATTGAAAACCCCTGCCCTAGAACATGGTAGCCTATACAGAAAACTCTGTTCTAAAAACATGATGTGCTCTTGGTGTAACAAAGCAAGAATTCATTAACTACTGGGAACTTTATTAAACCATCTCTCCAAGGTACAAGTTGAGAACGCACTGTGCTTTGAGGAGGCTGATAAAATCTTCATTGGCAGTGTAAGCATTAGAGCCCCTTTTCTTTTATCCAAGTCCCTCTAAAATCTGCAATTAGACTGTCAGACCTCTTAAAATCAGGGCTTCGTGATCTCTCTGGAAGTTTGCAGAACACAGCAGATCCAGTCAACTGAAGTTCACACAAAACATGTTTTTTTATTCCACTATGCTGCTTTTCCATTGTTCTTCTAAAATAGACAGTTCCTTGATTCTGATTGTAAATTATTCTACATACACTGGGGGTGTTCCAGAAAGCAGGTTATGTGACACACCGTGGTATATTTAAGATTAAGTTGGACAAAGTAGGGTTCCAAAAACAGATGCAACTCAGGGTATGTAGCCATTACAACGTATTTGTTCTGCTCTAGGGTTAAGTAATCAATGGCTGGTTGAAGGTAAAGCAAAACTGGTTATAAATGCAGCAGTCTGTATTGAAAACAAAGTTTAACTCACAAAAACACTCGGGTATTAGGAATTCAAAACAGGAACAGAACAACCAGCATATAACATGACAGACACGTTAACAGGCCTAGACATAGGAATTAAACGGACGGCAAACTAAGGAGCTAAATGAGACTAATTAACGAGACACACCTGGACAGAACTAACTCTTGGGGATGAGCAAGTACAGCATTATCTGTATCTGTTAACCATATGAATTATCTGTATCTGTACTTGGACTGGGCGGGGCCTAACCCGGAAGTGGGCGGGTTATCTTGGACGGGGCTTTAAACGGTATGTTATTTCTAATCATGCAATTGATATGGGTTGATCAGAAATTGTTATATTTATTGCTGATTAGAAAACTATTTACATGACAGCATCAGCATTGAGCTTCAGATCAATGGTTTTGATCACGATAACAAACGAACTATATACAGAACACGTTTTGCAACAATGAATACAACACATGCGGTTGCAATTATGAAGAAATCATCATTTTTAATCATTATTTTAGCGTGAAGTCAAAAAACTGGTTAGAGCCAGCAGACAGTTAAAAAAAGAAAACAAAAGATCTGACAGGCAGATACTCAATGCTAGTCGCATCCAAGCACCACATCTGAATAAACCCCACGTTTACCAGAACTATACTGGTTAATAAGTACTACAAACAAACCAAAAAAAAAAAACCTGAAGCCGAAGAAACCCTAAATGTTAATGGAAAAGACCTGTGAACCTGAGTGACTGAGCGAGAGACATAGAGAGAAAGAGAGTATCTGTGTTCTGTGTGTGAATGAGCAGGGCGGGACAGCAAATCTGCATGTGTAGGGGAGGGGCGGTGTGACAAGCCTATCACAGAACGCAGACACAGTCAGCTACCCAATGAGGATTTTTTTTCAATCCGAGCACAGATATTGACTCATATTACTCGTATGATACTCGTACTCGGCAAAAGTGCTTTATCCGTACCGGATACTCATTTCAGCCGAGTATCCGGCTCAACTCTACTAACTCTGTTAGTAACCAAGGTGAAAGGGAAAGGGAAAACTGAACTAATTACAGACAGAAACTAGTTTCAGCAAAACAGAAACAGCTAAACCAACCCAAAGCCTGACCATGACAGTTTACTTCAGAGATTTTTAACACATGCGTGTCCTATTGATGATGCTCTAGTTGGCTTGACAGATAATGGTGATACATTCTTGTGATACGGCTCTTTAAAAATAAAGGCGCACAATATCTATAGTTATATAGCACTATTAAAAAAGGTAATGTTTATTTTATTGCAAAATAGATAGATAGTTAGACAGACAGATAAAATTTGAATAAAACAAACACTACCCTAATTGTGCTTCATAAGTAATAGCAATATAATTAGACATAGCATTGTGCATCTGTCATGATATAATTATGAATGTATAAATGTATTTCAATAATAGAAATACATGATACTTTTCATGCAATGTAGAAGCAAAATGACAGCCATGCTATTTTTGCAAGCACATAGTTATGTAGTTTAATCAGTCCGTCTTGTTATTACAAAAGTAAGCAATAAGGTACTGTAGGCTAGTGCTGTATTATGAATAAGTCACGACTGAAGGAGGTTGTTAAGCACGACGTGAAGCAGAGTGCCTGCAACCCCTTCAGCCGTGACTTATTCATGATATAACACAATCCTCCAGAACCTCATTGCTTTTATAAAATGGTCACCATACAATACAAATATTAAATACAATAAAATATGAATTACTGCAACTTCCATGAAGTAAAATCATTAAAAGCTTTCCTTCCACTGGAAAAAAAAGTCCCTCAGCATGAACAGCAAAGGAAGTTCCATTATCACGCAATTAGATAACAGAAAGACTGTCTTTGTGAGTGAGTCACTCAGTAGCGAAGACTTTTGAGAGGTCTGAAACTTGTTTTGTTTTGTTGAACACAGATCAAGATGCAAATGACAAATGCGTTGACTAGCTGTTAGTGTCAGGCATGGGAAAAACCCTTAACCTTTAAAAGGATAAAATATCACAGCAGACATCTTTTATTGTGGTCATAGTACTGACCTGAAGGAAAATGCTTTATCGAAATGCAGGTAATAAACTCAATCTCTCTCACACAATACTCCCTATAATTCAGTAAGCTTCAATGAACAATATCAATAAGAACAAACTTGTTTACGTTGCTAAGAGTGGTTGCTAAGGGTGTTGTGTAAAGCGGTCTTAAAACATCCTTAATGAAACACAGTTTTTGACCAATTAGAACCAAGAACAGGAACTAACTATTGTAAATATTGTGTGTGTGTATGTATACGTGCGCACACACACACACACACACACACACAATGCTAGCGGTGACTGGCAACATGAAAAAAATGGTGGCAGTGAAAGAGTAAATATTAGCCTACTGTATTATTGCAGTGATCAAAGTTATTTTGCACATTGTTATTCTCTTTTCTTAGAGGAAACCATTACATGATACGATAAATGATTTTAAATAATTTAAACTCAAATCAAATTTTCTATGCACATATTACTTTCTGTTGAGCAGCCCATTTATATGTTCCGTATCGGTCCCGGTCAGCCTGTCTGGGTGCATGAACATTAAACAGAATAACTGTTCTCTATCAATGATTAACACTGAGGACACAGTCATTATTACTCATGCCTGGTCTGAGCACTATTACTGGCGATAAAGTCCCTTAGCAGCGTGTTTACTGTAACTGAAAGAGATATCAGACCCTCTGCTGTGTCTCATCCCACACACTCTCCCCGTCTATCCTCTGCATGAGGTTTAGATTAAATAATAAATGATCAATATCCACCCGGCAATCGCCACAGTGACTTAGTGCAGCCATCGATCTGGAGCCTGGAGGGACGTGATGAAAAAAGAAGTACCGTGACAGGTCGAATCGTCAGGCATCAGCTCCCCAGACTCGGGAAGATCTGCAGCTCTGGTAATCTGGAGCGGCATCTAAAGTCTGGGCACACCGCCAAGCGCAGGAGCTGCTGCGTTTGTCCTCGCTGTGTGTTTTTGGGTGAGGGAATGTGATTTGAGAAAGAGATGTGATTGAAAGAGTGATGGTTTGTAGGGGGTGACAAGGTATTGGAGCATTACCGAGTGCATTTGAGAGCTTGGCAAAGGTCATGCGCTCACATGGTTGCAAGGGAAGATCATCTACACTTATTTTCCCTGTCTACCTCAGCTTCAGAATTCCAGTATATATCATACATTTTAAAAGTCTCTTGTGGGGATTATAATAATAGAATAAACAAAACTATAGATGTTTCATTATAATAAATATAATTACATATTTCTTTACGCATTTACATTATCAATGAGAATAGGTATGAATAGGTACTCATTCATGTCGTTTAAAAGTCATCCGATTTTCTTCCATCTTCAGAACACAAATTAAAATTTGTTTGATAAAATATGAGAGATTTGTGTCCCTCCATAGGCAGCTACACATCTGACAATTTTATGCTTAAAAAAGTTCATAATGAGATTGTAAAATGAATCAATATGAATCGATTGGTTTAGTACAAACTTTCCTGGAGAGACGTGATCCCTTTACATGATCAACAGACTGAATTTGAACAAAATAAAGCTTTTGTTCACAAGAACCAATGGGGTTCATTCTCGTGTTACGCAGCATGTTTGAGCTTCCACAAGAACCAATGAAGTTGAATTTCCGCAAGAGGTTTGGCTGAGCTTCTGGTCTGCCGATCACTGTTTATATGTGAATGCAACAACCAATAGAATTATAAGAATCAAATAAAATCATTTTGGATAAAGTGAAACTTCCTTAGGATTATCTAACTAAAGGAACAATGCATACTCTGTTAATACTTATTAACAAATGAGGAATTGTACAACATAAACTGACATTAAATAAATGCTGCAATACAACAGTGAAACAGATAATGGTCCAATAAATGTATAGTACAGCATAATAATAACATCAAACAAGCGTTTTTATGCCTTGATATTCGGAGTGATTCAAGGGAGTGATCAGGTGATTCAAGACAGCCACTCATAGGAGGATTATTTCATCTGGTTTTTGAGGCCTTGATTAGTGTCTGATTTTAGTGATGTTGTTTTCGTGTAATTCAAGCTGAGAAGGATGAGAAGTATGCTGAGATACTTGACAGACTTGATTACACACATTGCATTCATTGGCTGAAAATGTGCTGCTCACACTTCGCTGAGCAGAGGAATGGAAAACCTCTTTAAGAGGCATTTTTATTTGATCTTGTGCCTCATGTAAACATTCTTCTGTCAGTCAAAGAGACTGGCACATAAACGTCATTCACTTTAACTGGCTTCAATCCTCCATTAAAAATCAAATTATTAGCAACAACAACATTTTTATTTGCATCACATTTTCCATCAGCATTAATTAATGAGAATATATAATGAACGTATGCTATCTTTCAAAACAACTACCTACATTTAAAACCAGTTACAATACAGATATAATCATAAACAACCACTAACTTACCGTCTTAACTACAGTAGTTTTCATTTCCAATACCTATATTAATATATGATCTATGTGAACACATGATGTTTATGTAAATCCTGTTTAAAATATGTAAATTATATGATCAGCAAGTCATGACAATATGTTTTCTATTAGTAATATGCTTTCCATTAGAAGTATTCATTTAAATTGGCAAAGTTCTTTGAATTAGTAAAGCCCCAACACAGATTATGTTAAACTTTACAATGTTTTATATATATATATATAGTCTTCCCATAAAGATGAATCATTTTTGGACTTTGTCTGAAATGGACATAAAAAAGCATTCAAGATTAAGAACTCTTATGCCATATAATATGATTTCAGCCCATACTTACCGCAAGTCTGCTCGGTTAAAATTACTTTATCAATTGCTCAGATATCTTTAAGAGCATTTCCAAGCAGCATAGATGTATAGGTTTACTGCAGTAATACAATTGAGCACCCATTAGGCATTCTCAATACCTTCTGCTCAAACTCACAGAAGTAACGATGACCACAAGCATCAACACTAGCTGGAATTTCTCTCTCACACAGATGTACACATCCGGTGCTGAGCGAAGCTACAGTGGCTGCGTCACAGAACAAAGTGCTTGGAGATATATGACAAATGTGATTAGTGTGAAACACAATATTAAAAGTTGCTGCAGGTGAGTTTGAAACCTGATACAGGATTGGAAATGGCTGTGGTTGCTTTGGAGCCATTCTTTCTTAAACCCCTCATGGTGTATGACAGATGGGTAGAAAATTAACAAAGGAGTAATTTAGGTTTGCTGGCTTCTCTCCTTCCTGGAACTCTATGGAGACTTCATAAAACTCTCATTCCTGGCAGATAAACCAGCTCTAAGGTACAGGAAACTACCAGCTTTGAAAGAGAGTGAAGATTTAAGACCCATCACTGTCACAGTTGTGTAGTGTGGGATGAAGGCGAGGAAGCACACGATGTGCAAACAACGATAACGGAGAAAGACTGAAGGAAAACAGGGTAGATATACACAAGGGCTGATGAGGGAAAAAGACAGCTGACAAGACTAACGAGGTAACTAATGACGAGACAGGGGTGTGTGAAAACATTGGGACAGCATGGGAGGAACGAGGAAGTAATCGGAGACACGACAGTCACGTAATAGACACGTTGCCTCCCAAAAGTCACGCCGTAAATGGAACATTGGAGGAGGGAAGTAGGGGGAACAAGAGGCAGACAAGACAGAAGAACAGGAAACACTACATTTACATTAATGCTTTTGGCAGACGCTTTAATTCAAAGCGACTTGCATTGCATTCAAGAAACACATTGAATCAGTTCTTGCTTTCCCTGGGATCAATACCAATGCCCTACTGACTGAGCTACAGGAAAACACTAAAAATGGGAGGGCTGAAGGGGGTAAGGCCACTATGACTAGGCCACTGAGGACACAGGAAATTTTGCTAAAAACTTTCTTGGGGAAAACTCCCGGGTCTTGGTGGGAGTGGGCTTGGGTGCTCTGGAGCGGGCTCAGGAGTTACCAAGAATTCTGGAGCCGACTCGGGAGTTAGAGAATACTCTGGAGATGGCTCGAGGGCCAACATGAGTTCTGGAGCAGGCTCAGGGACTTGGGTGAGTTCAGAAGCGGACTTAAGGGCAGGCTTAAGTGTATCAGTTGTTGTGTGTTCAGCCCACACACACACAACAGTGCAGAGGCCACAACGGCTGGCACCCACCCCTCTGGTGGGCACTCAGTTTGTGTGCTCATTGGAGCAGGCTGGAGTATAGGGAGTACAGGGGACAACTGGAGAGATTCAAGACCTATCGCTGTCACGGTTGTGTAGTGTGGGATGAAGGCGAGGGGGCACACAATTTGCAAACAACGATAACGGAGAAAGACAGGGTAGATGTACACAAGGGCTGATGAGGGAACAAGACAGCTGACAAGACTAACGAAGTAACTAATAACGAGACAGGTGAGTGTAAAAACACTGGGAGAGCACAGGAGGAACCAGGAAGTAAATGGAGACACGACAGGCACGTAACAATTGTTTATATCCAATGTAATTGTACGCAAAAGCATCACTATTATTATTTTTAATAGGTTAAGAAATGTCACATACTCCTGACACTGTGTAAGTACTTACAAGTGTAATAATTTCCATTGTGCCAGTCATATCTCTGAATTTGTTTGTTAACTTTATTTTCAATTAAACATTGTTATGTATTGCCGACAAAACCGCAATACATAATGATAAACTGTACATAATGTAAATAATTGAGATCACAGATGGATGTCATTACCTGTTCTGCATTAATAGAAAATTAGTTAACTCTTTCCCTGCTTGAGTTTTATTTTGAGTTGCCAGCCACCACCAGTATTTTTGATCATTTTCACAAAATTATATATTTTGTAATACAAAAGAATATTTTTTTAATGAAATAAACATCAACAACAACAAAAAAGTATTATTGTAGCTTAATGCATACTTTGAATGTGTGTAAGTTTCATAAAAAAGCAACAATTCTGAGCAAAAAGCTGAGTTTTTGTTGTTGTTACAGACTACATTCAGATCATATCCAGAACGATGATTAAAACAAAGATGGAGTCCGTCAACTCCCCTAATGCTTGCACAGTCCTATAGCTTGTCCTGGGGTCGACGTTTCATTCAGTAACATTAGGCTGTTTTGATTTAATTTCCGTTTAATGTTGATGATCGTGCTACTTTAGATGTGCATCTTCTTACTATTGCTTGTTTCTGCTTCTTCTCCTGTGCGAATGATATGATATTTAACAGCGCCCCCTACCATATAACAGTGAAAACACGGAAAGCCAGATATTTCCGTCAGTGGCCAGGAAATAATTAAGAATTAAATTTACTAAATAAAGTTGCATAATAAATTCTCAAATTATAAGTTTAATAGTATCATTGTGATGTTGAGGGTAGAAACATGTATGCCATAGCCATGCGTACTTACAGCACTAGACCATCTCATTCTAGCATTCAATGCTGAGGAGGACTCAGAAGGACTGGACAAGATAGGATATAGTCACACTAAGATGTAGCCTTCCATTTGAGAAGTACCCCTTCAAAAACAGTCCCTGAAAATTGCCAGAACTAATGCAGAGGCCAGTCATCACTCTTTTGTAATCAGCTAGGAACCATTAAAAAACATCTGATTGCAAGTTTTGCATTTTCAAGCACCACCTACATTTTCTTCAGAACATTCAATAATCTATTTGAAGTAAAACTGCCCCAAATTCAAATCCACTAATCATTTCTTCACTTGAATTCCTTGAAAATCAGTGCTGTGTTTACATCTGTGAAGTATTGTTGTGCCCTAGAATTACTTGTTGATACATAATGCAACAACTGCCGCTTTCAACTGCATTTCATCTCATAAAAAGCATCCGCATGCATAGAATTTCAGCTTTGACATGTGATTATACATGTTGTAAATCACGTATGTTGACACGCTGAAATCAAAGAAGTTGTGGAAGAGGTGGGCTAATCTTGCCTTCCCTCCCTATAAGCGCATTACGCATCTCTGTGCCAACTTCGTCTGGAAAGCGAACACCTCATCCAGTGATTACAGGCGCTGCTGATGTCAGCTCCAGCAGTGGTATAACTATACAGCAGATGTATTCTGCGTGATGCAACTGTCATTCAGAGGAAACAGGTTGTGAGAGAGATAGTCACAATGGGTCAGTGGTACAGCTCATGACTCAGCTCTTCACATGAAAATGATAAATGCATGTGTTTGTAAACCTTGCTTGTAAAATCTGCTTCAACAAGAGTGGATGTAATGAGATGATGTTACATTAAGTGGTTTTGAACGTAATGACTTTTCTTGAATGGGAGGCTTAGTGCATCATTTATTTGCACAGTTCACCTTGTGGTTAAGAAATGCTGAAGTGTGATTGTGTCTGAAAAAACCCAATACAATTGATTCATCATTGAGAGCATGTTGTATCTACTGTTGCTCTTCAGTTCTTGGACTCAATTAAAGAGGCTCAGAGATGGTTGAAAAACAGATTATTTGTAGTTGATTTCATTGACTGTCCTGACAGTAAGCTCTTCTGGACAGACACATACAAATTGAGATCTATCTTGGTTAGTTTGAGTGGTCTGAAAATGGTATAGAAGAATTTTAGTTTAGAAACATGGAATAATTGAGCAAATAATTTCATGGAATAATTTCACAAAACACAAGTCAAAAGTACTTTTGCACTCTTTTCATTCAGTTCACTTTTGAGTTTATTTTTTGATTCTGTTAAATTCAAGACGCTTTTAACAGTCACAAAAGTGAACCAAATCAAAACGTTCTCTTTACATTTGGACTATCCCTTGCTCTAAAATTGGTACCATGTAACTGTGATGAGGTCTCAGTCTCAGGGCCCGTCCACACGGATCCGGCGTTTTGGGAGACTGAAACCGCTATTTTTTGAAACCGGGTCCTAAAGTGGATAAATCTGAAAACGACACCCTTGCGGTTTCGTGTGTACAGCCAATCCGTATATTTTGTGAAACGGCTGCGTCACACGTAACAGTAACAACAATAATGGCGGACTTCGTCTTCTTCTTCTTTGTTTGTATACAGCGCGCAAGGTTATGCGCATGCTCAAAGTCTTCTTCTCTGTGTATAGTGTATATCTGTGGCAGAATTACAGCGCCCCATACTGGTATGGCATATATACTACACCGTTTTCAGTCGGTTTTAGTTGTTTTGTGTGTACGCTGATATTTCTTGAGACGACGCAGTGTTTACGGAATCTTTTTTTAGAGTGAGGAAAAAAATGATCGGATAGGGAATGCACCGGCTTCATGTGGACGTGGCCTCAGTCTCAGTCAGTATTTTCTTTTAACACTTTGATGTTTATGTGGCCATAGAAAAGTCTTATTGTAATTGTTTTACTGCGGTAATAAACTTTGTTTGTGCACATTAAACTCACTACAATTCAAATGACTCCTAAAAACAGTCACTTTTCTCTCTCCTAAATGAATCATAGTTTTGAAAGAATCAGTTAGACTAATGAATAAAATGGCTGCCTACTGGTGTAAGAATGTAATCTGCTTAAAGAGTCACTGACAGGGCTATAGCTGGGTTTTCTGAGGCCCCCTTGCAGGTTGTTGCTGTAGGGAAGAGGGGGCTCTTTCGGATGAGATTTTAAACCAAGGTCCTAACTCTCTATTGTCATTAAAAATTTCATGGCACTTCTCATAAATAGTAGGGGTGTAACCCTGGTGTTCTGTAGAAGTTCCCTTTATGGACCTCATTCATAACCTCCTAATAATCCCCATCCTTTGATCTGGCTCTATCACTCTCTCCTATTCACATATAGCTGGTGTTTAGTGAGCAGCACACTGGCTCCGTCACAACATGCTGCATGGATGCTGCACACTGGTGGTGGAGGGAAGACATCCTGATTGTAAAGAATTTTGGGTTACAGTAGTACATAGTTCTATATATCATAATTATAAAAAATAATTGTGATGGCCCTGATAACTGAAAAAAAAGTCTCAGAACACAGTATAAGAGTTAAGTTCAGTTCAGTTGTCATTTGGATCTTGTGCTTCTGTTCTTCAGTTTAGTGTCCTAGTTAGTTGCCATGGTTAGAGATTAGTTTAACCTAGTTTCACCTGTGTCTTGTCTAGTTTTCAATGTTTGACCTGGGTATTTATAGCCCTGTGTTTCAAGTACACCTTCTCAGTTCTTGTTTGTTTATGTTTAGTATGTAATCTCCTAAATTCCTGTTATTTATTATTATATTCCTGCGTGTTTTATTTAAATAAATTCTGTTTTGGGTCGTCTTTGTGACCTTTGAGCACTTAACACTTAGCATCACCCTAGCAATCCACATTGTGTTTACATTGTACAAGAATCACTTTTCAAATTGAACAATGTTTAAATATATTTGCCCTAAATTCAAATCTACCAATAATTTCTCCTATCATAATTATATCCATGAAGTAGCTTATTTTAAGCTCTGTAATTTGTCTTCAGCATCAATAGAACACGATATATCATCATGTTAGATTAATCATGTTAACGACATAAAAGACCAATTATGATTAATTTGATTAAACCGCCTCAGCCTACATCCATTTATAGAATGTAAAGTATTATATTTTTGTTGTAATTTCACGTCATTGCAGGTGTACATTTTCAAACAGAACACTCAAAGAAAACCTTTGTAGTTTATGATTCTCTTTCTGTCCTAAGCACCTCATCTCTGCATGTCATCATTACTATTTTGTATGATAAAGCCCAAAAACACTTAACATGATGCACAATACAATTAATATTGTGTGCTTAACATTTATGCTATACGTGAGCATGTGTTGCAGGCTTAAAACAAACTTCCAAAGATATTCTTGGTCTGTTTCCTGGGATTAAAGATACTTTACATCAATATTCATGTGAATGGCTCTAAGACACCGGACTTGAATTAAGGGTGAATTTACCCTCAATATGTAGCTATAAAGATGGAGCCAGTATCTCTTTAAACCACATGTCCTTAATGACCCCAAAGCCATAGGCCATCCATACTGCATTAAATCCTTGTCTGATGAATTGGTTGCAGTCTGCTTATAGAATATGGCCACATTCACACACATGTACACACACTCATTTTATAGTTGCCGGTTCCATGTTTATACATAAACTCTGCAGCCATGCATGTTGATGAGAGTGAGAGAGAATCACAGTAAGTGAATTTCTGCAGTCGACTCCCGTTCCCAAAGTGTTCAGGTTGCATTAGGTGTGGCACCAGCTGATGGCCAGACCTCAGAGATGACCCCACCACTGTCAAAGCTAGTTAGCCTCTTGCCAGCGATCCAGGCGGGAATTCTGCAACTCCTCACTGTTTCCGAACAACCTGACTTCGCTGTGCCCTAAGGCCCCTGCTGGAGAGGACGAGCATGGAAGAGAGCAATGCTGTAGGACTCTTAACATAATTATAACTGAGTGAGTGTTCCCTTTAGAGCAGGGCTGGCATTGGGACGTTAGTGCTTTAGGTTTAGAGACTGTGGGTGATTAGATCTTGCAGTGGGGCAGCAAGGGGACAAAGCGGAGAGAAATTGGTGCTGGCTAATAATGTCACAAAAAATGCTTAATGAGTTGGGGCTCTTTCCATAACACCAAAATATTCTCTTTGAGCTTAGAATCTAATGAGCCAAGACATATTTTTCTCTCTGCTCATCACCATCAGTCAAAAATTCCAACTTACATAAATTAGGTTTTGTTTTGTAACTCCATTCCAGCATTGAGGACGTTTGATACTGTAGATTGCAAAGCAATACGCTAATTCAAAGTACTGGTAACTACTCTTATGAAACATTTGTTGGTTATACTAACAAAAATCAGCTTCAAATATCTGTATATCAAAAACCAGATATGTTGAAGCCAATATATAATTTAGAGGTACAATTTAAACAATATTATTTTTGTCAAGACATGTAAACAGTTTCACTCCCCCATGTCTGGATTGAATGACAATAAAGTGAACTTGAACTGAAAAAAAATACACGTTAATGAGTCTAAAGTGAACAGCTGCATTCAACTAGGCTAAATATTCCAAGCCAAAAATGCTATCAAGGGACTCATATCAGCGCACTGTTGTTGCAAACAAACTGGTTCTTTATCAGTCAGTCACGTTTGATGTTATGTCGGACTGACATCATGGGGTCTTGTCTGGGAGCCCTATCACCTCCAAGATTAACAAAATGCACACATTGAACATTAGCTAGTGAGATTTGCATGCCGATTACCACCTACCCGGCCATGCGGGTATAAATAGGACCGGCATACTCACTTAATTCGTGCTTTGGTTCGGAGCCGAGCAGTTTTGCACTGATCGCTCATTCCAGTCTACATTCAAGAAGATGACCACAATTCAAAGAGCAGATAGCAATTTAATTGCTAGTGGGAAGTCTCTTCTGAGAAGAGCTATTTTAATTGTTTCTACAGCTCTTTGTAGAGCAAAGACAGCAATATTTATTGCTTCTTTTTCAGCTCATCGAGGGATCTCTCTGGTGGTGTAAGCTGCATACAGCGGAGATTTGCATCCTGATAGGGCTGTGCACTAATAGGTGCAGAGTTTCACCCCTTTGATATTTCCTAAGAGAGCAAGCATGGGCGGTGACCGTCTTTTTAAAGACGTCTCTGTCTGTGCATTTCCGGATGCAGTTGTTTCCTGTTCTCATCTGATGGCCACAATCACTGCACTTTAGATGAGTATCCGATGTTGATAGCTGCATCAGTGAGAGGGCTATCCCGTTTCCGTTTTGGCTGTGTTTGCTCATGCTGAATCTGATTCAGAGATTACCATTCTGAGCGCTCGTAGCTGCCATCTGGAGGAATTGTCCATAGCTCCTGTCCAGCACATGCCTGCAGTGCTTGCCTGCAGACACCATCACTTCAGCTAGATTCTCCTCTATGAGGTCGCACCTTGAAGTCAAGCCCTAATCCTAGAGTCTGTTGAGCTCAAATTCCTGTCTTTTAAGACAGTGCTCCTAACTACGCTCACTTCCTTCAAGAGGGTTAGGGACCTGCAGGAGTTTTCAGTCAGTGAATCGTACCTTGAATTCGGGCCAGCCTTCTCTCACATTGTTCTGAGACCCTGGCCTGGATTGTGCCCAAAGTTTCCACAACTCCCTTTCCCGATCAGGTGGTGAACTTGCAAGCTTCGGGAGGAGGAAGACCCAACCCAACCCCAGCACTGCGTGTTTACATGGACCACATGCTGAGCTTCAAAAGCTCTGAGCAGCTTTTTGTCTCCTTTGAGGCCAGCAGAAGGGAATGGCTGTCTCCAAGCAGAGGTTGGCCCACTGGATAGTGGATACCCGGTTGGTCAGCTCTTGTATTAGGCTAGATGCCCATATGTTGAGATTCCCTCTCGGCAATCCCATGTGTGTATGATCCACAAAATAGTTTCCCTGTCAGTAAACCAGTGTCTTTCCCTTTGGCAGATCTGCTCTGCCTCTGTACTGGTAGAAATTACTCCCATGTTAGGTAGAACCTCCCACAGAGACCTTCCATAAGTAGTACTGCCCCTCAGGTCAGTCCATATGTGTAGCTACCACACATTACCTCCGTGTGAATCCCCCATTGGACGTTTCCCTAGCATTAACATCACTGGTCAAGCTGAAAAACGGGAATTGAGAACCGGAGCACTCTTCCCCATGAAATGTCATTTTAAGGAACAGCAGGTTGACCATCCTCAGAGTATGCCCTGTCCCTTCCATCCCAGCTGACATGGAGGACTAAGCTCAGGCTTACTTGGAATGCTGGGTAGGTTATGGCTATATGAGAGCAGTTGCCAAAAGGGCACGTTGCAGCTTGCCAGCATCTGCATCTCCAATACTTGTAACACAGTTCAGTGCTTGTGCCGCTTTCCATAGGGACCGCATGGCATCAGTCCGATGTAATGTTGAACATGACTGACTGATAGGGAATATTTAGGTTACTAATGTAACCCCGTACCATGAAGGAGGGAACAGAGATGTTATATCCCCCTGCCACAGTCCTGAACCACTGCTGAATGGCGGGCATCCTGTCAATGCTGGTCCTATTTATACCCAAATGCCCGGGTAGGTGGGACTCGGCATGCAAATCTCAATAACCAATGCAGGTAACTTGCTACCTTGCTAACTTGGTGCGTTTTGTTATACCTGGAGTTGATTAGCCTCCCAGGCAAGACCCCATGACATCAGTCCTTCAGGGAACGGGAATGATGAGACTATTCAAAAATGAGATAGAGGAACATTTAAAATGAACTGATTCACTATAATGATTTGATCCTTCCAACGATACATGATAGGAGAGAGGACCGCTTAAGAAGAACCAAATTGTTATTATTTGAAATTTACTTTACTAGACAAGAGGGAGAGACTTTGTGACAAAGAATCATTTAAGAACCAATTCACTTGAACAAACTTAACTTTCAGGCACCACATCTGAGGAATGTTCGAGGAATAACCGAATCGCTTGAATTGTTCAAACAATGTAACAACATTTTTACACATATAACCATTGGAAATTTTCTGCAGCTAAATGCAGCTTAAAAATGGAGCTTTCTGAAAAACTTGATCTATTTTAAAAACAGCCTACAATTGTTTTTTTTTTGTAAATCCATGTGTAACAAAACAAAAAGATGAAAAAAGTGCAAGGCTGTGATATGATTATGACTTTCTTATTAAACATTACAAGGTAAAAAAATTTTTGCTTAAAACTTAAAATGCACAGATTAATAGTTTTTTTTTAAGTACATTTTTGTGTGTAGTACGATCACCTGTTTTTTAAAGCATCTAAATGAATTATCTAAACTAATTTAGCTGGTTATACAGTACAGCTCTGAAAGAGCCCTGGTTTTAGAGATCAGCAGAGGTCAAAGGGCAATGAAAAAAAATGCCACTACACATACAATGTGTACAATATATAATATGTGTACAGTGCGGTACATTTCTAATGAACAAAGACAAGGATTGGACTTCATTAAAACTGTTTTTAATTGCTTATTTCTCACATTATACCCGCTGTACTGTCAGAAATTACTTTCCATTGCTGATATTTTAAGCTCAAGGACACTTCATTTTTATTTACAGAGTAATTTACTGTTTCTTGTCAAGAGGACCTTCATTTGTGTCCGTCTGATAGCCGTACAGGTGTTTAAAGACAACATAAAAAGATTAGATCTCAAGCTGTCGGCCATTGTCCTACACATTTAACATTATATTCATGTACCCGTCCTACCTGTCCTTGCTGTTAACATCATTATTGTACTCATTCTGAATTTTATTTAACAGTTTCTAAATCAAAGCAAAAGAAGAATTTCAATATATTTCATGCTCCCATTCAGAACACTGGAAAAATGTTACGCAAGATGAGACTATTAAATCCCTTGATTCAAAGATAGACTGCATTGATGTTTACAGTGAATAAGAAAATGTCAAAGAGATTTAGAGTCAAATACATTTACAAAATCATTAAAACATTTTTTAAGTTAGATATTATTGATTACTGGTCTGACCCTCAGAGGTGTTAAGGTCACATGATTAACTAGACACAATTTATCTGTCCTTTATTCATACAAAACTGATCATAAATCAGCTGTTCTTAGAATTAACTGAATTAATTAGCACTAAATATAGTTACGATCATATTGCATTCACTTATTTGGAATCAATAAAGGTAAAAGTAATTTAAAGAGAATATTACAAGTTTTTATATGGAGTTTATATATTATATATATATATATATATATATACATATTGCTATGCATCTTAGCAACAACATTAGCAAAGTAATCAGGGAAAATGTACTTGCATCTCAAATTTTTAAGTTATAGTATTCCAGATTAGCATTAGTGCATACATCGTGTAAACTATGTTGATGTCTTTTGCAGGAAACAAATGCGAGACTGATACTCCTTTAGAAGTGGTTGAAAGTATGAATTTGAAAGCTAAAGTTGTCCGCTTGAGAGATAAAATTAAATGCTATTTAATTGTAGCACAAGGTATTTTGATGTGCTGAATTCAAATATGACAATTAAAGCAACTGATTGGCTATACTGTTTCCAAGATATTTAAGCAAGCTTTTACATTTTACATCTATGCTTATTGTACATATAGTACCTGTCACCTGTTCTTTTTATATAACACTTTAAAAATCATCAAAATGGTTAAACTGTATGAATCACATGTATATGAAACAAAAGGAAAACAAACTGTTGTGTACATAGTTTAATTCTATTAAGTACCTAATCTGTTCCTTTTCTTTGCACTGTCCAGCAATAGTCTACAAGATATAATGGGCTCATTTGCTCAACTTGATGTCATCTGCACTGTTCAAACAATTACAAAGCATCTCTGCTTACTTTGGCTAAACAGAAACATGTCCCTTTGCAAAATCAAACACTGACATAGAGCACGGCACTATATGACAGGGTGCAAAACTCAGTTCCTGGAGGGCCACAGCTCTTCTGAGTTTAGCTTCAACCCTGATTAAATACACCTGATCCAGCTCATCAAGTCCTTCAGGCATTTTTGAAAACTACAGATATGTGTGTTGGAGCAGGGTTGAATCAGAACTCTGCAGGGCTGGGGTCCTCCAGGAATTGAGTTTTGCACCCCTATTGTATGATTTCTAGAGCTGATGTAGGGCAATTTGTTCAGCAAAGTGATGTAAGCTTCAATCCATGATTTCTAGGAAAATAATATGATGTAAACCACAATACCATGCAGCTTCAGATTGCATCATTCTATGTTTTTCCTAAAAAGCAAGTACTGTCCGAACCCAGTCATAGATTTATCCAGTCAAAGACGTATTGTAGTCTGGTTTAAATAGAGATCCCTTTCCTGTATTACTAACTTAATCCTCCATCACTCCAAATTCAAGGGTCGGATACTGACCCAATAGCATATCTTCAAAACTAGAGACAATAAACAATTTTAAGCTTAATGTTCATTCTCAGTGACCCATGATTAGTAACTTTTGACTACATTAACTTAAGAAGCATTTTATCTGTAGACCAGTGTAATAAATTAGGTTGTGTCAATCTGAAATTCAATCCCATTACTAGTAAAAGTACATGGCAGACGTTTACCTTAGATTTTATTCACCACTTACAAATTGTGATAAATATGGAAGATAAATGTTCATTCATGTAATCTTGTCCTCATTTTAGGACCATTTCGACCTAGGCTGCCATTTTGTGTTGTACGTCTTCATGGCAATATATTCTACTCAGCCACATAGACTGACAGGTCATAAATTATGATTCAGGCCACAGGACATTCATAACAGCTGGCATTTCAACATGTCTGACAGATGAATTCCCTGCTATATTGGAGCCATGGTGTATTCATAAAACCGGACTACAGATGTCTACATTTGGTAAAAACGTTAATTTCCACAGTTCACTGCTGCTCTCCACATGTCTCCACATGTTGATGCAGCGGATCCAGACCTTTCTTTTTGCTAATAGAGCGATGACTCGTTCAGTCTCATTCACACATCATTAAGTCCTGATTGGCTGCGTGATGACCTCAGGACACCTGCCACCTGGCCTTTGAGTCTCCATGACGACCATTTGCTGACTGACATTCATCCTACGCCTGGCACCCACAACACCTTCAGAAGCATGCCTGAGGTCTCAGGTTGAGATACTCGTGCTCGACACATATTGATTTTACTCCGCTCAATATCAACGCGGATGTTTTCAACCTTAGATGGCACATATCTGTTATTATTTTACACCTCAGAGCATCGGACAGGCAGAAACGAACAGAGATGGAGGAGCGAACGCTCACCGAATTCAGCTGGAAGGCAGAGTCTGCATGCCGATTCCCAACGTGGGATGATGGGAAATTGGAAGAAAGGACACTAATATCTTAAAGGAGGACATGGAAAAACCTCACATGAGCAGCACATTATATTTTATTTATATCAATACAAAACAATGCCAGAATTCTGGCATTGCTGAGACATTACACAGAGCAGACAACATTACACTTGATGTGAACGGACGCGAGACTGTGAAGGATGAAAGTACAATCCGTTCAATATGCTGTTATGTTATTGCGAGTCGATAATTCAGCCTCAGGGTGTAAGAACATCTAACAAAAACACACTAAAAATGAAATACCTTTGGCTTATGAGTATTTAATCAGGTGACAATTTTCGCCAAATAGTCGTAACTAACTAAAAGTTTGTAGCCATCGTAGGATTACTACTTCAAAAACATAATTTATGCAACAATTAACTATTTTTAACAATACAAGTCTGCACATTTTCACATGAACTGATAATATTCAGATATAACACTTCAAACGTACATCCAACATTAACAGTTGGATAACAAAAATATGTAATTAAATAAATTAATATTTAGAAACATTAATGATTTAATTTAGATTTTGCATAGTTACCATATAAAAGCCAATTATTTCATTTTGGAAACAACATGTTGTGTTGCCAATAAGTATGATATAATATCACACTTTCACATTTTTGCTCAGCAGCCAGAGAAAAACTAATGGGTCAAGAGCCCCAATAAAGCAAACACTGATCACCATAATGGTGACTACACACTTTATTATTTCCAATAAATCATCAGCAGACAAGCATAATCATTCTCAATAAGAACTTTTTGTGCACATGAAAATAAAGTCAATCTGGTTTGAAATAAGTGAAGCTGGCAATGCTGTTTTTGGGTTGTTTAATCATACTCTGTCTGATGAAATATTGAGACCTGCCAGTGTTTAATGTTCTGTTGGATTTAAAGTAGAGCCTGTGCTTCATGGAATTACCTTTGAGTGTTTTTTATGCAATCAAAAAAAGAGGTGTGCGGGCAAAAATAACATTATTGTAATAATAAAAAAAAGATTCCAAGTAAAAAGGCTTCTTAAGATTGTTTTAATTACAAAAATAAAGTAATTGATAACAAAACTCATTGCAGTGCAAGTAAATATTAGTTTTTGACAAATTTGCTCTTTGTTCTGTTCTGTTCATTTGTTTGTGAGTCTAAAAGCTTTGCTTGTATGTTGCAAAATTTTGAATTCAAATGAAGCTACATTCCAATGTCTAAGTACCAGAATGAAAGACTAATGATCACTCTGGCTTGGCAAAAAATCACATCCACTACCTGGTCCCACGACCGTATGACTCTGAGAGCAGGATTGTGGAAGCCATTTAACATTTTGTTTGCAATCTTTTTTTTTTTATTACAATATGTTTGATTTAGCTCTGCATGAAATTAAACACAGTATGTTAATTGCATAAAAATAAGTTAATTGCATAAAAAAGGGACAAAGGTAACTCCATAGTACTTCAGTCCAAGAAAAGACAGAGAAAGATTGATAATATGTAGCATGTTTGCATCAAAAGTTTTGAAAACCCCTGTGTGACACTCTATGAAAACGGACCAAAAATATTGATGACTCATTGTGCACTGCACAGAACTTTGTCCAATCAATGTCCTCTAGAACAGTGGTTCCCAAAGTGGGTGCCATGACAACTGGCTTGGGGTGCTGCAGAACCTCAGCTTTTTTTTCCAATTTAAATAACTACAAAAGATTACAAAAGATCAATACATGTGCATGCCCAAATGAAAAAACACTTATATATTTCATTCATATTTAAAATTTTACATTTTCATCTACCACTAATTTCACTGTTCTCAGGTGTCGCCCGCCCGCTCCGCGCCACCTTTCTATTGGTGCGTTCTCAATTTTATATTTCAAAATAAATAAAAGTCTACAGCTGTACATCTGAAAAGGCTACAGGAAAGAAGGGATATGTGCTACGACTAATTTAATAGTCGTTTAAACAGAAGTTTTGTAACCAATAAGACCTCAGAAGATTATTTAAATACAATAATGACACATTTTAAATAGTTAATCTATGAATCAAGTTCAAATCCCATAATTAATGCCACTAAAAATAAGGCCACTATTACGCGGCAAGCTTTCCTTCTGGAGTCTCTCAATCGAGCACTCTTGAGAGACTCCAGAAGGAAAGCTTGCCACGTAATAGTGGCCTTATTTTTATGTAGGGAGGCGTATGTGTCAGTTTCACATGAGTTTACTAAACAGGTAAGTCAAAAAAAAAAAAAGGATATATTTATATATTTCTTCTTTCAGTGCAAACGGGATCACAGTGGCGGACAGTTGTAGTAAATGACGCAATGATTTGCTTGTTTCGGCTAGTCTCTCCTAACATTTCCGTGTCTGTGATTAGTATGGTTAAGCTCTGCTTCAGTGGAATTATCATATGCCAGTTTGACATGACAGTTTACATAACACTTTTCCGTCTCTTTCTAATTCAAAATACTCTCACACATTGCTCATCTTTCGAATGACCATTTTTGACATCCGAGATCCTAGGTGAAGATTTAGTTACAGAGAATGTTTTTTCTAGTGTAGTCGACTGTTGTTTTCAGTGTCGACTAGTAGCAGCTGTGGTTTCAGTTTTACTTCCCTGCTACTAATGAAAACTTGGACTGGATCCGTGACCCTTTTAACCCTCTCTCATCAGAATCAGCAAAGATGCTGCCAATCAAAGCACAAGAAGAACTGGCAGAACAATGTAGGGATAACACAATAAGATTAAAATTGGAGAAATGTCTTCGGATGAGTTTTGGCTGCATGTGGGACACGAATACCCATCTATCTCAGAATGCGCCGTTAATGTGCAGTTGCCATTTTCAACCTCTTACTTGTGTGAGCTAGAGTTCCCATCCCTGGCACAAGTAAAAAAAAAAGAAAAAGAAAAACGCAGTGCCTGTCAGTGGAGCTGATCTACGAGTTCCTCAATCCTCAATCTACCCCATTTCAAGAGGCTGTGCTCGTAAAAGTAGGCACATGTATCTCATTAAAATGCCCACGACACAGTTCCATGCACACAGATATTTTAATTAACATTTTTTTAAGGTCAGGTTTGAACAAGGCAAATGAGAAACTAAGATTTTTAAAAAAAAATGTTTTTGCATTATTTAAAGAGTGAAGTATCAAGCATTAAATGTGTTTTGTTCCAAGGATTCCCACAGTAAATGCCTGGAATCAGTCTATTGATATGTGTCATCCAGTTGTAAAGGCAGATGGTTCATTTGAATAGGTTGTTTCATCCAATATTATGTCTGTTGTGATGCATTCATAAATAAATGCTGCTGTTTATGCATCATTTGTTGTGTGCTCATCTGGATTTAATATTATATATATGTATGTATGCCTGTACGTTTAATTTAATTGGTTTGGGGTGCCGTGAAAAAAAAATGGCTACAAAGGGGTGACATGCTTTCAAAATGTTTGGGAACCACAGCCCCTCCTCCTAATACCACCAACTGTGCTGGCATAAACACTTCAAAACACCAATGTGTTATGTCCTAAAGAGATAAAGAACTAAAGAAAAGCAACTTTTTCTACATTTTTCTTATCATATCTGGAGGATTCCAGGCTGGACTGAAGACTGGGCCACACAATGCGACATGTAGTGGGCTGTAATTTACTTCTTGATGCAACGATGACACATTGTCTTGGACTAATCAACAACTATACGACACTCTCTACAATAAGTGTCAGGAGATTATTAATGTATAAAAGAAAATGATTCATTATCTGAACTGAATCGCATTGTGCTTAGCTGCCAGCCAATTCAAGAACAAGAATCTCTGTCCTCCCCTTTCCATTAGAATTGCAAGGACATTATAGCAGAAAAACATAATATGGTGTTAGTGACAATGGTTATGATGATTATAACTTTAATTACAATGACAATTATGACAGATAATTATATTATGAGAACAACGCTGACGGCCACGATCGTGGCACAAACTGAGACAAAATCATTGGATTTGCCTAAAATTAGCATTCTAGCATTTAAAGTCAGCGTAATATCAAAATTGATATTTGTTACTTCCTTACTTTATTCATCCCAAAATATAAAAAAGCAATTGATGAGTAATGAATAAATAATAATAAATAAAATATTCACCTTCATGCCATTCCAAAACTGTACAAAACTGCTATTCCAAACCCTGCTTTTATAAATTAAAAACAATTTATTTTGCAAAAATAAGTTAAAAACAGTAATATTGTGAAATGTTAAAAGTTGTTTTTCAGCAGTAGAGAAATGTATACATTTACAATTATAATGCTACAAAAATATTAAGCAACCAAAAACTCTTTTCAACATTGATAATAATAAAAGCTGTGGTTACAGAGTACCAAATCAGCATATTAGAATGCTTTCTAAAGCATGCAAGCAATATGTTAAAAGGTAATGTATTCTTGTGATGGTTAAACTGAATTTCAGCATGAAAATTCAGTTTAACCATCACAGGAATACATTACATTTTAATAATTAAAAAAAAAAGCCATTTTAAATTGTATTATACTATTTCTTATTGTATTTGTGATCAAATAAATGCACCCTTATAGAATATATAAGACAACTTTTGAATGGTAGTGTACAGGGCCAATTATATCCTCAGAGCAAAAGCACTGGTGCCAGATTCCACTACATGGATCCGCTATTACCCTTGTGTGAAGAACTGAGCTCTTATGTCGTATGTGATCCTGCTGAGCTGTGTAGCTTGTATTTAACTCATCTGTCCACCTTCAATTTTAGCAATGCCACCCCTGCAGGGTACTGGCTGCTGTCCCTGAGCTCAGATCGCTGATTAAAACCCAGCCAAGGCCAACACGACACACACTACAGAGCTTCAGCATAATAAACACAGCGTCAACCTTCGCACTGAACGGAGAAGAGCGAGATCAAAGTACATTACTCCTTTCCATTCTGGCTGGATACATAAATTGCATGGGTTTAACAAAGAGAGAGAGAGAGAGAGAGAGAGGCCAAGCTGTTGAAAACTAATCATTCAGATATCTTTATTACATCAGCAGTTTGGTCAGAACCGTCTCATTGATGTTGCACCAACGCCACCCAGTGGTCGCCAACTGACACGACATCTTCTGACAGACATGCCACTGCTCTGCTAATTAGCTCTCCCACTTTCCCTGTGGTGTCTGGACTCGATGTCCTGTAAAACCACAGGTTAACTTAGGAAAACGGTCTGTAGGTGCTTAACACAAGGTGACAGCATACCACTCGAATCTATTGCCCCTTCCCCGTGGAGAGTGTCTTCCCGAAAGCCACTTTCCAACTAAACCGGGCCTTCTCTTTCCATAAAAATGGTGCTTAACACCTTCACTTTATGAGCAAACAGGCTGAGGAAACAGGTCAGCGCTTTTAAAAGCATTTTTATTCGACCCCCGGGTGTTGTTGGCGTAACTCTTAGGAAAAGGTACATTCAGCACCAAGCCTGCATTAAGAACACATAGGGCCCAGGGGCTATACCAAACCCAAGGGCCCCCTTTTAGCCCATCTTGGTGTCACAAGATTTTTCTATGGCAGGGATAATTAGTATTTAAAAAATTCATATCAAGATGCAATGTATTGTATTGTATCTCTCTCTCTTTTTATATGTATATATATATATATATATATATATATATATAAATCAAGGCTACAATGAACTGGACCCTTCAATACGTTGAATGCATTAACACAGATAAAGGTCAAAGCAAACTTTTGCAAGACAACTGCCTTAAGAAGTTTACTTTATCATTAGATGGTGTTCTTTCTGTTCTTTATTAGAAAAGAATCACCAGGACTAATATTCTGCCCCGTTCAAAATTACATTTTTAATGTAAGGCTAATAAATAGCCAACTATAATGTTATATTTATAGTTAGGTCTAACTACATGATCAATTTTATAGTGGTGGCGCTGTGTGTATTGACAAACTTTACCGCTGCAGTTTACCTCGACGCTTCAGTTCACAAGGAGATATTATCTGGTGTCAGCTTCAGCACAGAACCTTTAACGTTGACATATGTTGAGCTTGTGTCAAATTCAGATGAGTCAAGCTATTAGCGTAATAAACGGTGCAGCTGCTCGCGCACGGTATAATCAGCGAGTCGTTTCATCGCCTGGCTTGAATACCATGTCCGAACACGTCATAAAAAAATCACCTATAAACAAAATAATAATGAAAACGTTTATCACAACGCGTCATATCACTAATTAGTTTGCTTGTACGCACTAATGTGTAATAAAAAAAATATATTAATGGATCCACGAGTGACCTAAATGTGTTTAATGGCAACAATGGCGTTTTTACTGTTGGCAGAACCTCAAGGAGTAAAGCGACGCTGCCCTCTGCTGGTTAGAAAATAACTGAGCCGCAATTTTTTTTTAAACAAAAGTACGTTTTTTGTTTTTCTGATTCAACACAGAGACTAATTATTTTATAATGCAAAAATGGCTGCCTGGGCATTGCTTTGTATAAGATTAAAATGATTTAAATAGTTACTAGGGCATTGCTAGGTAGTTGTCTACTTGTCCAAGTCATATAAGTGAGTCTCTGTGGTCCTCATGGCTTAAATCCCTTGGATCTTGGATCCCATCCTATAGTTAAGTTGATGAGTAAGCCACACAATGAGGTATAGGGCTTGTTATATGATGTAGGATGAAGCACTACGTAAAATGAAAACAGCTGTTCGTAAATAATTTTGATAATGCTGGGTTTTAAAATCATAGTTAAAAGTCCTACTCATCCTGTTGAAGATGACCCACCAGAAGAGGGCAGCAGAATTTCATGTTGACATGATTGTCAAGGGACAAAAAGAGCGGGTCAACAGACTCTAAGGCCCTGTCCCAAATGGCACCCTAAACACTCCCAGTGTTCTTACAATTCTGTAGTTTCATGATGTAACGGCACTTTGACTGGTTGACTTGTGCAACAGAACTCGGCAAAAGTGTGAATCAACGGCACATATCGACCGTATAAGGGGCTCTCGTGAGCACTCTTCTGAAGCCTAAAATGACAGTTGGGACACCCTACTACAGTCTCCGGTCTGCAGAGTCCATTTGGAACAGGGCCTTAAACTTTTCTGAGACCGAAGATCTAAAATTTTACATTTGCGTGATATAACCTATGATCTGCATGATATAATCTACATACACCATTTTGTTGTAATATACAATTGAAATGTAGGCCTGGTCACACCAAGCAAAGAGAATTTTGACTCAATAAAAGGGGACCAAAAAAACTCAAGAGTAAAACAAATCTTAATTCAGTGTGGTTTACCCCAGGCTGCTCTGGGCCATCTGTGGATTCATTATGCTGTAAAATGGTTTAGAAGACAGGACATCTGCTAAATGATTAACAAAATCTCATATCTAAACCACTTGGGAGACATAAATAAACATTTCCAGCAAAATCTTTTCACTTTCAGTGAAGAGTGGAGTGTATTTTTTATTATCTATTATTATTATTATTATTCTCTAATTTTCTTCATTTTCATTGTTGCTTTTGAGAGATACTTGCCTGATATGCAGAAGTAAAGGCACATGTATATTTTAATAAACACAAACACAGACAAAGTTGATAAATACTGTTGTCGGAGTAAGAGGTGAATAATACATTGAGTATGAATATTACTGTACATGAATATGTGAGACATCAAACACACTGTACAAAGACAACATTTTACAACTTTATATTGTCCTTAGCAGCTTACTATACATTCAAAAATGAGACACCTGCTGTCTTTATCACATACAAACATCAGAGAGAGAAGCAACCGATCGAATACACATGAATTTTGATGGTCCACAGGTCTTTTCAGACACACAGAGTTTAAGTGCACCTGCTGATAGCTTTTTATTTGCACACACTCTGGTTTTTTTTTCCCTCCCCTTTTGTTTTGTTTTTGGAAGTCCATTTGGGGCACATAAGAGGAAAATATCTATGTCTATGTCTAAAACATCTTATAAAATGCTTTGGTAAATCATAATTAGGAGATAAAAATGATTTATGACTGAAAAAGTCAAAAGTATATAAAAAGTCAGTGATTTAAAAAGTAAAATATTATTATTAATATTAAAAAGTAAAAAAATATTACTAAAGTCCAAATTGAAAATAATTAAATAGACAGAAGTTGTAATTATGACAAATTAGTTAGTATGTAATCATTTTGACTTTGCCATAATTTTAAGTCATAATTAGACCTTTTTATGTCAGTTTCAACTCACAATTTAGACATTTTAGACAATTTGTCATAACTAACTTCTCATAATATCATAATATAGACTTTTTGTCTTTTAAATGACTTTCTGTCATAATTATGACTTTTTGTTGTCATTTTGACTTTTCATCTATTGTTTTCACCAAAAGCATGATTTTAAAAAAAAGTAATCTATTTTTAATGAGGTGGATTTCCATGTTTTGAGGAGCTCCCGATTCACTAAAGGAATTATGTAACCATGTAAACAAAACCTTTACTGCCATGCTCAATACAGAATATACACAAACATCTCTTGAAATGAAAATTTAGTTGAGTTTGCTGTAATACCGGGATGTTAATTGCGATTGGTGAGATTCATGAATACAGTTATCCCTCGCCACTTCTCGGTCCAAGTTTCGCGGCCTCAGTGCATCGCAGATTTTTCAAAAACATTAATCGAAAAATAAAAATTCAAAAATACCGCCATATCGGCAGGAGTATTGCGGAAAGCAGCGTTGTTTTATCGTGATGCGGCGCGATATCGATGAATGAGAGCATGGGTAGATATTTCCCGTGAGCTGATTGGCTGATCCTACTTCGCAGATTTTCACCTATCGCGGAGGGTTCCGGTCCACATTAACCGTGATGAATGAGGGATTACTGTAATGCACACTCCAAAAGTTCGGTAGTCTAATTTGCATATATGTAAAGTAGGCATGTTTGTACTCAAAATAAAGGCAATAAATTTACCATTTGGTTAAAGAATGAGACACAGGTTTTTCACCAAAATACTGCAGTTGAATTTGCCCTCATTCTTTAAAACGTCCGGAACAAGCTGCTTCATTTTCCAGCAGCTTCTAGGTTTCCTTAAAGACAAGTTTGATATTGCTCCAACACAACTACATGAAAACAAAAAGAAAACATTTGTTTTGATAAATGTTAAAGCCAAATGAGGTAACACTAAAGGACTCTTTCGCCTTGTTTTGTGCTTTAGTAACGCTAATCTCAATGTGTTCAACAACGTCCTTACATAAGGACTTGTGCCTCAGGACTCTTACAAATTAAACTCATCCTTCATTTTAACCAACATAATTAGCATCGGGAGTGGTTGGAATACAAACACTTACGAGCCATCACTCAGAGAGCTATTTGTTTAAGCCGACATGATTTTTGGAGGTAATTTCCCAAGTTGATTGTTTTTGGAGGCAGGCCAGCGTGAGAGAACGAGGCGCTTGCGAAATGAGGGATCCAAGACCACACAAGAGAGAAAATCACTCTGATTTATCTTACAACGGCTCTGATCTGAAGAAAAAAAAAACACAGCTAAGTTAATCTGTAAATTTCCCTAACTGCCCTTTATTCCGATGTCTACAGGAACGCAAACAAAATGTGGCTCGCTTTGCTCTCTGTCCTGCAGAGGTGCACACTTCAGCTTCAATGCATCCTTGCAACATTACGTGCAATCACACACATGCTCAATTAATTGAACATAAAATATCCCACTCATTCTTGTATTTAAAAACACTTAATGTACACTGACACAATGTGCATTTGGAATTAATAGTGATATATTTACAAATATATAAAACTACCCAATGAGCACGAAAAAAATGGCACTGGAATGGAGGAGGCCACCATCCCCTAACATCTTATTAAGGTCTATGAGACCTACGAAAGAACTGGGAGTGATTACCCCACTCCCATGGCCACAATATTTACAACACACATTTCCAAATCCTCCTCTGAATTCCGCTCTAAACCAAACATAGTGTATGGGAACCTCAGATGCTGATATGTTATGACAAGTACGATTTTTTGCTGCATGTCATTACAAGCAGGTCATGTCATCTCCGTTCAGGCTTGCGGACAAAATATCAACACTGGAAATGGATGGAACACCTTTGACTATATAAACACCTACACTGAAGAAACAACAATCTGTAATGGCGACATGAGGAGGTGTTATTGAAGGACACAGTGACCTCTCTCATGTGTGTTTTCAAGTATTATCAGGAGCATAAATGCAAAAAAAAGCCTTCTGTGTATACTTTAACCCAAAAGAGATTCTTCATTTAGTCTGCACACACTATGCTAACAGCTAACAGCTAATATTTTATCGAGGGGCTTTTTGAATGACACTGTTAATGAGAGTTTTATATCAACATGTACTTATAATCATAACAGTCCTCTTTGTTGATGAGGAGAGGCCGAAATATATAGCGGGCACATCAAATCGGTTTTGAGGTCTTTTAAATGAGGGAATGGCAGATTCCTGTTGGGATCTCAAGAGTTTGTATCCATATATCAAGTCCTGGTCTGAATCCAGACTCAAACTTGGGTTAGGTCTCTGAATCCAATATCCAAACTGAAGTCCAGATTGTTAGTTTGATGGGTAATGTGTGGGTTGAACATACATATGAATGTTTTGTAGCACACTGCAGCAAGATTTCTCTTCGAGGACTTGAGGTTGTTGGTTGGCGGCCAGGAATTGCTATTGATTCTTGAAACACATTCTGGCTGCTCGGCCGTACTTTGGTCCAGTAGTCTTTATCTTTCCGTATGGCTAGTTGCGAATTTAGCCTTTAGAGACTCTGCCTTCCAGCGCCTTGCTCTGCGGTTCTGGCATTATTAGGTGTACAAATTGCTTGAATTCAGAGCAACAGTTTCAGCCTCAGTTTTAGCTCTTTGAGTAGTTTCTGAATATATGTTTCAGTGCCAAGCTGGGAAAGTTCTCAAGAACTTTTTCAACAAGAGCTGTTCAGATGATCCTTAAATCAAGAAATTAACTGTTGGATTTATGGATTTATTTCAGTATTTTTGTTCTTACATGTATGTTCAGTATGTTCAATCCTCCTCATTTGATCTTAATTTGTTCCTCATCAGTTGTTTAGCTCTGAGTTTGGATAATTTTTGTACACTTTATGAATCCATCCAGTATAGAAGGCCACATTCACGAAGATGGCTGGTCGGTTGTGTCGAGCACATCCTCTGCCGTTTATGCTCACACCAACAATGACTATACTGTTACTTTCTTGACATATTAGAGGGCCACCATAGTCTTTCTGTGAGCAAGAGAAAAAAAAACAATAGGACAAAAATAAATATTTAGAAATGCATTCAAAGTAAAAGGCAAATGGTGGAAGCCATTTAGATAAACTGCCTATGACATACTCTACCATTCAAACATTTGGGGTTGGTAAAATATTTAAATTATTCTGTAACTTGAGTAAAGTTAAGCGAGAGCATGTCTGAGCTTGTATGAATGAGTGAAGACAGGCTGATTTGCTTATTAATGGATCCAAGTATACTAAATGAAGCAAAGGTGTAGAGTTACATTCAAGCTATTTCAAGGCATGAATTTCACATTTCATTTCACAGGAAAAAAGTTTAAATGTCATGTTGGTGGTCAAAAATTATAAAAAAAACAAAAACACTAACTGATCCCAAACTTTTGGGCAGTCTATTCTGCAAAGTATATCTGATAAATTAACTCACCTCACACACTCCTTCGTCCCTTCTGCCACCAGCACACAGTCTAGAACTAGTTATCGGAAGAGTCCCTTTGTGAAGCTGCTGGCATCGTTCGTTGCTCACTATAGGCAGATGAACCCTTTTCAATGTTCCCTCATGTCCAGTGCCTGAGAAAGCCAGCAAAGCCTCTATTAGATATTAGAACTACAGTACTCAAATTTTCAAAACATTTTTGGCATGTTTACTTGAATACGAATCTGTGCCTTCATAAAACGTCTAGGTTACTAATGTAACCCCCGTTCCCTGAAGGAGGGAATGGAGACATTACGTCGGGCGTGACTGTCTAATAGGGAACTGTTTTTCATGCTCTCATTTGAAATATTTGGAGAATTTGTGTCACTTACGGTTGTTTTTTGCCATGAGCCCTGGCTAATTACTGACCCTTTCCCTAATTTTTCAATGTATTCAAGTTTCATTCCTTAGTGTGTAGTGTAAGTTTGGGTGATAGATTTGCATTAATCAAAAGAAACAAACTATATGGTCAACTGGAGCTAAGTCCACACCAAAACATCAAATTTGAAAACAACATCAAAGACGAGAGCAACAACATTTTCTGAAGCTTATGCTCTGTACCAAGTGTATGCCTATAAGATGGACACTGAGAGGTTGTTAGGTCAAAATGACAGCTATGTTGTGTGCCTGCAAAGCTGCCAGGTGATGGGCAGTCTCTGAAGACTTGCTCTTAAGTTGAACCTACCTTTGGTCTCACCCCAGCCATACACAGAGCATATGGTATCCTCCTGAATGCTGCAGTCAGCCACGGGCAGCTGAATATATCTGACACGGTCTATTATAAGCGCTGGTCTGTGTGAAAGAGAAAGGGAGGTCATTTCATCAAAAACAATGAAATAAGACTAGACATGGAATTAATTAATGATACACATTAGGGATGTGCGGGACTAGCCAAGTAGTCGATAAAATGATGTGGACTAACATTTATTTGAGGAAATTTGTTTATAATAGGCTATTAAGTTTGAACCTATTAGTACTGCACTGTCTATTGTCACAGTCTCATCATGTTGTTCACATCCGGGTCCCTTCTATGTATCTTCCATGTCCTTCCTGCACCTGTCCTTGTCAATCACTGTCTCGTTAGTGTTGTCAGGTGTTCCCCATCTCGTCTTTTTATAAATACTAGAGTTGAGCCAGATACTTGGCTGAAACGAGTATCTGGTACGGATAAAGCATTTTTGCAGAGTACGAGTATCATACGAGTAATACGAGTCAATATCTGTGCTCGGATTGAATAAGAATCCTCATTGGGTAGCTGACTGTGTCTTCGTTCTGTGATAGGCTAGTCACAGCGCCCCTCCCCTACACATGCAGATTTGCTGCGTCCCGCGGCTCCGCCCTGCTCATTCGCACGCAGAACGCTTAGAAGAGAACTTCTTTCTCTCTCTGTCTCTCTCTGTCTCTCCCTCGGTCACTCAGGTTTACGGGTCTTTTCCGTTAACGTTTAGGGGTTCCTGAGTGTGGATGTGTCTCCGAGCTGTTCCTTGTTTTCGAAGGTTATGTTAGTGTTTCGGTTCTGTTTAGTAAAAATAATTTTTGTTTGGAATTCCTGTTCTCTGAGTTGTTCCTCCACCACAGCTAGCACCTATTGACTCGATGTGAATTCTTGATTTGAATAAATATGTCTATAATTGCTAATGCTGCTGGAGTGAACGCTCAACTTTAATTTAATAATACTAATGTAACACAAGCACATCGCATATCTGATCTATTTTTAACAGCATTTAGTTTGAGATTTAACTGTTCATAGATTAAGTGTTCTTGCAAATGGATCAGATGAACTGTCCACAAGGGGCAAGATTAGACTAGTCAGTTTTAGCGCACATCCCTAAAACACATATTGATTAATCGACAAGTCTTACCGAGTCAGTCGGAGAAGGGCGAGGCTAGAGCCTTCTGGGCCACAAATGACGTGTGAGATTCTCCTCTCCTGTCTGTGGAAGTCGTTCTCACCCGATTCATTCAAATGGGATATACCAAGCCAAACTCTGTACTCTGATAGGTCAGGAACACTGGGGGGGAAAGCATATGATAAAAATAAGGTTTCATGTTTCGGCCAAAAATATTCCTGCATTTAGTTTTTTTTAGGTAATTTCATACTTTTTTTGTGACAGTTATTTAGTTTTAAGCTTTTTATGTGACCATTATCAACAAGGCAGTTTTTGTTTCCGTGTTTAAAGCTTCCAGGCAAACATGCTCTTCGAATGTGCAATGAGTTATAGAACTTTGCATCAACTTTAAGCCCATTATAGGTTATAACTGCACCAACAACCTCTTTGTAGATATATGGATGTTTCATGACATGAGATGCATGTTCTAAAAACATCCGCGGCTTTGATTTGTTGGGCTACACGCATGAGACAAATCCTGGAAGCCCGCTGATCATTGACCCTGTGACCCTGAGAATCCAGAGGTCACGGGCAGGGCATGACGGTGACTGTGCAGCAAGGCTGGAGATAATTACCATGACGAGAAGCACTGTCTGTCTGTCAGCACCCACTCCTCCCTGACCAGAGAACCTCCGCACCAGTGAGTGCTCCTGAAGAGACCGAGAGACAAGAGACAGTGACGCATCTTCAACACGACTCTCTCACATTATAAAACATGACAGCGCAGGGCTATACTTCTGAGAATCTTTATGAACACTGACTTCATAGACAGACGCATTTTATTTGGAGGGAATTTTACTGTCAATCTGCCTGCAATATGCTTTTTAAGAAAACAGAAAATGAGTGTCTTTATTGTGTGATATAAGGAAAGTGAGAGTTCCAAAAATAGTGTAATATTACAGTAAATTACTCTAAATATATTGGAAAAACTTAATAGTTTCACACATTAATAAACCAGTAAACATAATAAAAATTAATTAAAGTAATCTATTAATGAAATACAGCGGTTGCATAACATAATTTTAAGGCTTTATCAAATAAAATAATCAATAAAATAATATTTATAGTCAATAAAAATGCTAAATTTCAATAAATAAATTACCTTTCAATAAATGCACATGAGATAATCTTGAGTTAATAATTCTTAGTGCACCACAGTTGTAATTTTAAAATTACCTACATCTTTTGCAAATTGCTTACCCTCTCTGTATGCTGACCATCCAACTGGCTTCTTTAATCGGTATAGGTCCACCACCGACGATTCTCACTTGCTTGTGAACAAAGCATGATGTCTTTGTAAGCTCATCTGTGAAGAGAAAAGAGAAGACTAAATGAGGGGGGGAAACATGAGTGCGTCAGAATAGAGAAGAACACGTGTTTATGAAATAATCTTTCTAATGTCATCTGAAAGGAAAGAATATCAGCTGGAAAACTGTATGTGATTACCTTTTTGTGGCAGATTGTTATGTGAAGGCTCACCTAAAAAAGGAAGGAAAAAGAACAGGAAACTTATTTTTGATCTAAGCAATGAATAGGCATGAGAAATGAAAAGAAGAAGTGGTCACCAGTGTGATGGCTGTTTAGAGTATAATTTGAGTGAAAGTGTGTGTGAGGTCTTTAGCATAGGACTTGTTTTGGTCCAGCATGTGGGACCAGTTAGACCTGGAAAGCATTGAAGCTTAACTTATACATGTGAGTGGATGTGTGACAGAGACAGAGGGAGTGCTGACAGTTCAAGCCACCTGGACTTTACACTCTTTAATTAAACTGAAGCCTCTGTGGAAAGTGTGTGCGCATGTGTGGGTGAGTGATTGATGTGCCGTATGTAGATTCATAACACATGGCTTTTACATGCCTACACGCTCAATACAAGTCTGCGGTGTCAGTGATGAGACCGTAAGTCAACAGGAAAGCACATATGATACAGAATGGGGGTACATAATGGTCATTGACTATATTGTATAAATAACTCAATAGTCATACTTTAACATACTGTGACACTCAAGACTGGAATAATAATGCAATCTAAATCTCTGCAATTAGATTACATTATAAAATATATTGAAATAGAAAAGCATTAAACTAAGTTTAATGCAGCCTAGTAGGAATAAAGGCTTCTTCCAAAATCAGTAGATTATTTCGGTTTGCAAAGGGTCTCGCTAATTGTACAGACCCATTCTGGACACAAACTATTTCAACTAATTGATAAAGAAAATATAAGATTGATATAAAATATAAGATTGAAAAGAAACTGGTTCAAACTAATAACTTACCTTTACATTACTATAGTCAAGACACTTATTTGAAACTTTGCAGAAAGTCGTAAATGAAAAGGTCTTACTTGGAGGGTGCCTTGTTAAAACATTAATTTGCTTTTCAAAATTTTGTGAAGTAAAAGTACACTTTTTATCTTTATTTTTAAGTTCTGCTCCAATCTCTGGATATTGTATGATGACGTTGTCTGTTCTAAATTAATAATATACAGAAAGCCTAATATAGCATCACAGAATACAATGTAGCTTTTTAGCATTTCGCTTTTTGAGATCAGTGGTTTAAATTAGCCCCATTCCATTCGCCTCTTCGTGTTTCAAGTAGCACTTTTAGTGAACCTAAAGGTCACAATCAGTTTGTAATCTCAGCACAGACGTGTGTTGCTCACTCACAGGGTTTGAGAGAGCAGTAGTCCCATGGGATGGATGAGCTGTTGGTATAACACCACGGACCGTGTTTGTCCTTGTCCAGATTTCTGCAGAAGTTCCCCGCCTGCTCAGCCATCAGTAAGTCCACTTCTCTTTCATTACTGAAAATAAAAACAAGTCTCACCATTACAACTCAGGACATTTTTAGAATATGTGTAGCTTTAAAAGAAGAGTGTTAAGAGTGACAAACATTACGTCTACATATAAACATCCCAAACAGGTGCATCATTCAGAAACATCCAAAGTCATTTGATACTAATCAAACCATTTAACCTGTGTTTGCAACAAGATAATACATCTAAAATAAGAAGGAAAATAATATTCTTATAAGTTCATCTTAAACTCCAGCTGTGTAGAGCTTCTCTCATGAGGCAAGTTGAAGTATTTAGCTTATGCATTACTCATGACGTGTTTCCCTAAGCTTTTCCACACTATCAGTCAGAATCAGGAAGAATATTCTCCAAAAGTTCACCAGAGACCAAAAGTGCTAAATGAGGAGCACAAATATGCATAACACCAATGATCTTCTTGCCGTTTTACTCTTGGGTTCATACAATGTAAGCAATCAATGCCTAATATCTGCCTGGCAAGGACCTTTGCAACCCAGCCGTTGCAGCTCACAGACTGCGGTCCAATTAAAGGAGTTGATTAGCTTTGATGTGTTCATAGAGAGGGGATAGAGTGAGGAAAGGGGTCAGAGAGTGGCTCCAAAGAATCGTGTTCCAGCTGGGTTGGCCTGCCTGTAATTTTTTGGGAATTCAGGCACTCCAACTGCTCCACGTTTACTATCAATTAAAGATCTTGAAGAATGGGGATCCTCCACTAAAAAGTGTTTTTCTTCCTCATAAAACTGTGAGAGTCTTATTTTTGAAATGAAGACAAACAAAACCTGACAATCCCTGCGCTGGTGGGGTTCTGGAAAGGCCGACCTTTGACCTGGAACTTGTTCATAAAACAGGGAAGTTATTTAACGGCACACAGTGTGGATGGCAGAAACAACACAGGCCTGTTGTGGAAGCGTTTTTCAACTCCTCTGAGACTTGCACACACACATTCACTGAAAATTGTGCCAATTCACATTAATCACAGGCAAAACCATAACTGCATTAGAGGAAATGAGCCGCACCTGGCATGAACAAATATAAAGCATTGCTATTTAACACTCCAGTAAGGCTGTAAGTAAAACTATGCGTGCATATTTGATAGCTCCATATGCATGTCTGTTTACTTATTTAAAAAAAGTAGGTATTTCACATAATATCTGTCTCAGTTATTCAATCTTACTAATATAATAACAACTTGCTGCAGCTGACCCTTGAACCTAATGGCTAAATGGAGTTTAGTCACCTTGCAAAGCAGTATCATGGGGTTGTCCTTGAGATCCTGCATTGTAAGTTGTGGACCTAATTCGGTTTCCATGGAAACTGAGTCCATGTCCATGACTGAAACCATGCGCTGTGCCACTATAAATGATGGTTCTGCTTAATTCTAGGCTATAAAATTATTAGAGAAAACTGTATGTGCCTATACCAAAGGACTATAAACAATCCATCTCTTCTTTCTGAATCTAAGGCTGTTTTTTAATCAATTTAAAGTTGAAGGGTTTAAAAAAAATCAAAAATACTTTCTCTCAGATTAATATGCAGAGACAACTTTAAATATACTTTTCAGCTTTAAGTTTATTTTATAGTCTAAACATGGAAGGCCAGTGTTTACCTTTTACTGCGGTCTTTCCATGGAGCACAGGGGATGCCTGAACGAGTTTTTGCCCGTTTGCCATTGTACATGTCACCAATGCCCGTATAACACTCTGAAATAACAAAAATCAATGAAGCAGAAATTAAAAATCAGGTGTGCAGTTATAGTAAGAAACTTTATCACGCAAAATTGTGAGTTGTGCTTGCATTCAAAACTTGCTATGATAGTCTGCTCTTTATCATTCTCAGGCAAAAATTACATTCGGTACGGAAAGTATTCAGACTCCCTTACATTTTTCACACTTTGTTATATTGCAGCCATTTGATTGAGCCACAATTTTGTCTCTGAGCTCTTTAGGCAGTTCCTTTGACCTCATAATTCTCATTTGCTCTGAAATGCACTGTGGGCTGTAAGGTCTTATATAGAGCCATCTCAAGGAAGATCAGAAGAAATAGACTGCACCTGAGTTAAATATGAGTGTCATAGCAAAGGGTTGAATACTTAGGACCATGAGATATTTCAGTTTTTCTTTTTTTAATAAATCTGCAAAAATGTCAACAATTCTGTGTTTTTCTGTCAATATGGGGTGCTGTGTGTACATTAATGAGGGAAAAAAAGAACTTAAATGATTTTAGCAAATGGCTGCAATATAAAAAAGAGTGAACAATTTAAGGGGGTCTGAATACTTTCCGTACCCACTGTATACATCAAATTGCTCAGAAAAGTAATAGCCCAATTTTCCTCAACCAGCCACCAGTGTTTAGCATTATTTATATTACTTATAATATTTATTAAAATACTTACATTAGCTTTTATTTCTATATTTGCAGTTTTAATTAAAAATTTTGTTTTATTTATATATATATATATATATATATTAGATTAGATTAGATTAGATTAGATTAGATTAGATTCAACTTTATTGTCATTACACAAGTACAGGTACAAGGCAACGAAATGCAGTTTAGGTCTAACCAGAAGTGCAATAGCAGCAAGTGCAGGATATATACAATGGTTGCATAAGTGCAGGATATGGAGATGTACAGGATTTATAGGTAATATGTACAATGAATATAAATATTCAGATGGTTATTACTATGACAGGTGAGTGTGTGCTATAAATATAATTACAGGTGTCTATAAACAGCATTTACAGGTGAATATGTGCTATAAATGTAAATGTATATACAGATGTCTCTAACTATAAACAGAGTTTTACAGGAAGATGTATACAATTGTTAGCTTAAGGTGAGCATTAAATTTAAGGTAGTGCAATGAGCATGGACAGTGCAAATAAGTGAGATGCGAAATGTAAACAGTTGGTACTGTATGAACAGTTGGTAGTGCAAATGAGCATGTTCCAGCTAAAGTACAGTAGTGCAAGGTGCAAGTGTAAACAGTTGTTACTGTAAGCAGTAAACAGTTGTTGTAAACAGTTGTTACTGTAATGAACAGTCAGCAGTGCAAATGGCACAAATAAGTAACAGAGTGAGCGAAGAGTCTATAAGGGTAGTAGTGGGGGGGGGCAGTGAAGGAGTCTGGTGTGGTGGGGGAGTCTGTGAGGGGAGTGGGGTGGTGGTGGGGGGGGAGAGAGAGGAGTCTATGAGGGGAGTGGGATGGTGGGGGGGTAAGAGGAGAGTCTGTGAGGGGAGTGGGATGGTGGTGGGGTGGTAAGAGAAGAGTCTGTGAGGGGAGTGGGATGGTGGTGGGGGTAAGAGGAGAGTCTGTGAGGGGAGTGGGATGGTGGTGGGGTGGTAAGAGAAGAGTCTGTGAGGGGAGTGGGATGGTGGTGGGGGTAAGAGGAGAGTCTGTGAGGGGAGTGGGATGGTGGTGGGGGTAAGAGGAGAGTCTATGAGTGGAGTGGGATGGTGGTGGGGGGGTAAGAGAAGAGTCTGTGAGGGGAGTGGGATGGTGGTGGGGGTAAGAGGAGAGTCTGTGAGGGGAGTGGGATGGTGGTGGGGGGGTAAGAGAAGAGTCTGTGAGGGGAGTGGGATGGTGGTGGGGGTAAGAGGAGAGTCTGTGAGGGGAGTGGGATGGTGGTGCGGGAGAGATGAGTCTATGAGGGGAGTGGGATGGGGGGGAAGGAGTCTATGAGGAGAGTGGGATGGTGGTAAGAGGAGAGTCTGTGAGGGGAGTGGGATGGTGGGGGGGTAAGAGGAGAGTCTGTGAGGGGAGTGGGATGGTGGTGGGGGTAAGAGGAGAGTCTGTGAGGGGAGTGGGATGGTGGTGGGGGTAAGAGGAGAGTCTGTGAGGGGAGTGGGATGGTGGTGGGGGGGTAAGAGAAGAGTCTGTGAGGGGAGTGGGATGGTGGTGGGGGGGTAAGAGAAGAGTCTGTGAGGGGAGTGGGATGGTGGTGGGGGTAAGAGGAGAGTCTGTGAGGGGAGTGGGATGGTGGTGCGGGAGAGATGAGTCTATGAGGGGAGTGGGATGGGGGGGAAGGAGTCTATGAGGAGAGTGGGATGGTGGTAAGAGGAGAGTCTGTGAGGGGAGTGGGATGGTGGGGGGGGTAAGAGGAGAGTCTGTGAGGGGAGTGGGATGGTGGTGGGGGTAAGAGGAGAGTCTGTGAGGGGAGTGGGATGGTGGTGGGGGTAAGAGGAGAGTCTGTGAGGGGAGTGGGATGGTGGTGGGGGTAAGAGGAGAGTCTGTGAGGGGAGTGGGATGGTGGTGGGGGGGTAAGAGAAGAGTCTGTGAGGGGAGTGGGATGGTGGTGGGGGTAAGAGGAGAGTCTGTGAGGGGAGTGGGATGGTGGTGGGGGTAAGAGATGAGTCTATGAGGGGAGTGGGATGGGGGGGAAGGAGTCTATGAGGAGAGTGGGATGGTGGTAAGAGGAGAGTCTGTGAGGGGAGTGGGATGGTGGGGGGGGGGGGGTGAGGAGTCTATGAGGGGAGTGGGATGGTGGTGGGGGAGAGAGGAGAGTCTGAGGGGAGTGGGATGGTGGTGGGGGGGTAAGAGGAGAGTCTGAGGGGAGTGGGATGGTGGTGGGGGGGTAAGAGGAGAGTCTGAGGGGAGTGGGATGGTGGTGGGGGGGTAAGAGGAGAGTCTGAGGGGAGTGGGATGGTGGTGGGGGGGTAAGAGGAGAGTCTGAGGGGAGTGGGATGGTGGTGGGGGGGTAAGAGGAGAGTCTGAGGGGAGTGGGATGGTGGTGGGGGGGGGTAAGAGGAGAGTCTGAGGGGAGTGGGATGGTGGTGGGCGGGTAAGAGGAGAGTCTGTGAGGGGAGTGGGATGGTGGTGGGGGTGGGAGGAGAGTGTATGAGGGGAGTGGGATGGTGGTGGGGGGGCAGGGGGGTGAGAGGAGTCTATGAGGGGAGTTGGATGGTGGGGGGGAGAGGAGTCTATGAGGGGAGTGGGCTGGTGGGGGGGTTAGAGGGGAGTCTGTGAGGGGAGTGGGCTGGTGGGGGGTAAGAGGAGTCTATGAGGGTGGTAGGATGATGGTTTAGGGGGAGAGTCTGTGAGGGGAGTGGGATGGTGGTGGGGGGCAGGGGGGTGAGAGGAGTCTATGAGGGGAGTGGGATGGTGGGGGGTTGATATATATATATATATATATATATATATATATATATATATATATATATATATATATATATATATATATATATATATATATATATATATATATATATAGTTAATTATAACACTGCCAGTCACACAGTTGTCTGGTTCACTGGTTCATGTCAGCAGCACAAAGTTTATTTATTTGTTTTTTTTAAGCCATGACAGCAGCTAAGGCTATTTTCATGGCAGGAATATTGTAAAACCAGTTAAAAGATAGATAAATAAACAAATTAATAAGTTTATTTAAAAAGAGATAAGGGATAGACAAACAGTATAAACAATTTACATACAGACAAAAGAGAGAGGAGTCTATGAGGGGAGTGGGATGGTGGGGGGGTAAGAGGAGAGTCTGTGAGGGGAGTGGGATGGTGGTGGGGTGGTAAGAGAAGAGTCTGTGAGGGGAGTGGGATGGTGGTGGGGGTAAGAGGAGAGTCTGTGAGGGGAGTGGGATGGTGGTGGGGGTACGAGGAGAGTCTATGAGTGGAGTGGGATGGTGGTGGGGGGGTAAGAGAAGAGTCTGTGAGGGGAGTGGGATGGTGGTGGGGGTAAGAGGAGAGTCTGTGAGGGGAGTGGGATGGTGGTGGGGGGGTAAGAGAAGAGTCTGTGAGGGGAGTGGGATGGTGGTGGGGGTAAGAGGAGAGTCTGTGAGGGGAGTGGGATGGTGGTGCGGGAGAGATGAGTCTATGAGGGGAGTGGGATGGGGGGGAAGGAGTCTATGAGGAGAGTGGGATGGTGGTAAGAGGAGAGTCTGTGAGGGGAGTGGGATGGTGGGGGGGGTAAGAGGAGAGTCTGTGAGGGGAGTGGGATGGTGGTGGGGGTAAGAGGAGAGTCTGTGAGGGGAGTGGGATGGTGGTGGGGGTAAGAGGAGAGTCTGTGAGGGGAGTGGGATGGTGGTGGGGGTAAGAGGAGAGTCTGTGAGGGGAGTGGGATGGTGGTGGGGGGGTAAGAGAAGAGTCTGTGAGGGGAGTGGGATGGTGGTGGGGGGGGGTAAGAGAAGAGTCTGTGAGGGGAGTGGGATGGTGGTGGGGGTAAGAGGAGAGTCTGTGAGGGGAGTGGGATGGTGGTGCTGGAGAGATGAGTCTATGAGGGGAGTGGGATGGGGGGGAAGGAGTCTATGAGGAGAGTGGGATGGTGGTAAGAGGAGAGTCTGTGAGGGGAGTGGGATGGTGGGGGGGGTAAGAGGAGAGTCTGTGAGGGGAGTGGGATGGTGGTGGGGGTAAGAGGAGAGTCTGTGAGGGGAGTGGGATGGTGGTGGGGGTAAGAGGAGAGTCTGTGAGGGGAGTGGGATGGTGGTGGGGGTAAGAGGAGAGTCTGTGAGGGGAGTGGGATGGTGGTGGGGGGGTAAGAGAAGAGTCTGTGAGGGGAGTGGGATGGTGGTGGGGGGGGGTAAGAGAAGAGTCTGTGAGGGGAGTGGGATGGTGGTGGGGGTAAGAGGAGAGTCTGTGAGGGGAGTGGGATGGTGGTGCTGGAGAGATGAGTCTATGAGGGGAGTGGGATGGGGGGGAAGGAGTCTATGAGGAGAGTGGGATGGTGGTAAGAGGAGAGTCTGTGAGGGGAGTGGGATGGTGGGGGGGGTAAGAGGAGAGTCTGTGAGGGGAGTGGGATGGTGGTGGGGGTAAGAGGAGAGTCTGTGAGGGGAGTGGGATGGTGGTGGGGGGGTAAGAGGAGAGTCTGAGGGGAGTGGGATGGTGGTGGGGGGGTAAGAGAAGAGTCTGTGAGGGGAGTGGGATGGTGGTGGGGGGGGTAAGAGGAGAGTCTGAGGGGAGTGGGATGGTGGTGGGCGGGTAAGAGGAGAGTCTGTGAGGGGAGTGGGATGGTGGTGGGGGTGGGAGGAGAGTGTATGAGGGGAGTGGGATGGTGGTGGGGGAGAGAGGAGAGTCTGTGAGGGGAGTGGGATGGTGGTGGGGGGGCAGGGGGGTGAGAGGAGTCTATGAGGGGAGTTGGATGGTGGGGGGGAGAGGAGTCTATGAGGGGAGTGGGCTGGTGGGGGGGTTAGAGGGGAGTCTGTGAGGGGAGTGGGCTGGTGGGGGGGTAAGAGGAGTCTATGAGGGTGGTAGGATGATGGTTTAGGGGGAGAGTCTGTGAGGGGAGTGGGATGGTGGTGGGGGGCAGGGGGGTGAGAGGAGTCTATGAGGGGAGTGGGATGGTGGGGGGTTGATATATATATATATATATATAGTTAATTATAACACTGCCAGTCACACAGTTGTCTGGTTCACTGGTTCATGTCAGCAGCACAAAGTTTATTTATTTGTTTTTTTTAAGCCATGACAGCAGCTAAGGCTATTTTCATGGCAGGAATATTGTAAAACCAGTTAAAAGATAGATAAATAAACAAATTAATAAGTTTATTTAAAAAGAGATAAGGGATAGACAAACAGTATAAACAATTTACATACAGACAAAAGTGCACTTTTCTAAACCCACTAAGCTAAGTAATAGAATTATCAATCACCTCTAAATGTAAGCACAATATGAACAATGTGAAAGATAAAATGTAATGCAGAATGATCAAATATAGATCTTATAACTATCCCAATCAGACAGTTAACCTAAAAATATTATCATTAACTCTGCAAGCCGAAGTGCTTAAAGAAACACAGCGGGTTTGTGGAAACACAGCAGGGCTCCCAGTGCACCACAATAGTCGAGCCATCATCCCAGCGGCCTCAATTGGAACACTAGCTAAATCGATCTTAATATCATCGCTTGTGCGAGTCCTTCTATGAAGCATCTCCCGGGCCCTGCCAGTCACACGAAGCTGTCAGTAGTGATTAATGCTTGACTCATGCTGTCTCATTCCCACACTGCGGCTCCTGCTCCTTGCACATGTTTTAAACAGCCCCCATTAGTGGCAGTGGAGATCGGACTACAGGGACCACCGTGCACCGATGCCAAGACAGCCAAGAAAGAGCAAATGAAAGAGAGAGAAAGGGAGGGAGAAAGAGCTATGGCATTCTTGAGCATCATGAAAAGAAATTATACAGATATATATATATATATATATAGGCCTTGCTGGGGAGGATTAATAAGAACAAAGGCAAGGATGTTTTTTGAGGGTCGTTTTGATATGCAAAGAAGGCATGACTTCAAAAGTTATAGACTTCATTTTTTTACCCAGTCAGCAAAAAAAAGTTGAAAGAAGGCCAACCATAACATCATGGAAAGCAAGATCAAGCCAGTAGATTATAAACATGTTTCTTGAAAAAGAAAATAAGTGTAATAGGTTTTATGGTCACTGTCAGTAAACTAGCAGAGCGTACTGGAATTTTCACTCTTGCATAACTCAGAAATACAGAAATAAACATCTAGACAGAGAGGTGGCAAAATCAGGGTAAGACATGTGACGGTACTTCAGAAGCAATTTGAGGGTTAAATATCTCTGGTCAAGGACATGGTGACAGTGACCAGCTTGAGATACTCTCTAATCAATAAGCTTCAGCTGCCACGATGCTTTTACAAGATGAGGTGATTTACATTTCTAATCAACTGAAATGTTCAAATGCATTTAAAAGTAAAAGGTAAATTTCCCATGGATTTTCTGATAACAATAGATTTTTATGTGCTGATATTTTACGTACTATATCTATGTCAATGTCCCCAAGCTCAGAATAGTCTGTAAGAATTCATGACCTGAATAAATGCATGTACAACAATGTGATGTTCTGCATAACAAATATGGTGGAAAAGAATATATAACTCTCATTAGCTAATGTGCTAATGCCCTTCCATGGTAGCTTCACTGAATTGAAAACACAGTATCCCTGTGTATTTCGCAAACATGTATTTAGAATGAATCTTACCTTCAGATTCAGGGTTTGGGACTCCACAGCGAGGAATGTTCGTGCAGAATGCCACAGGTACATTGGGGTCAGTTGTGAAGCACCATGGGAGATGACGACCATCAGGATTCCTACAGTAGTTCTCCCGGAGATCCCTGCCATGCAAACACATACTTTTAATCATATTTACACATATCACACGTTACTGTTACACAGCATATGTGGAACAGATTGCGATTGAGCTTAAAAACGACAGATTTTTAAGAATGATCTGCACATTTAAAAAAACAAAAAAACATATAAACCTGTATAATGACCGACGGAACATATGTATATAACTGGTTACATACAGTACATATACATGTACATACAATTCAGGTTGATAACGGATATTTATTAGCATACTCGTGTCAAAATGAATATAAAATGAATTTAAAAAATATAAAAAATTATTATAGTCATTCATATTCATAATTTAAAATATACAGTGGAACCCGGTTATGTCGACGGCCTCGGCGGTTGCAAAAAAGCGCCGTGATAACCTAGGATCAATAACGGCGATTAATTTGATGAAGCGATCGACATGCTATAAAAATGTACATACACTGTATATGTTTGCTAACAACAAAAGGCATATGTGCACCAACTAATAGCAGAGATTGTAATGGCTACTTTATGTTTATGTTACGGCATATATTGTTGTGTGCGCGCTGTTCTGGTGTGAGCGCGCACAGGGAGGAGAGTGTTTTTGAGTGAGGAGAGAGATGGCCGCTCTACCGCTGACTGTTATATAGCATAATCTACTGTTTCTATTTTCCTTATTTTATTTGTGATGTTTGTCAGAGTGTTTTCTTTTTCCTGGTTTGTAACCCATCTATTAAGCTCATAATCTGGGCAGTCGTCAACCACTCTGACAGCCAGTGCAAGTTTTACCAGTATACGTGAGTGAAGCGTCATTGGAGTGAGCGACCGTACAGACCGTGATGCACATGCAACGCGAACGCAGTGAACTCGGTACTATCATTAGTCATGGGGATCGAGATAACTGATGTTAAGTGGCGACTTTGTCCCTCTTTTGTGCTTGAGACATCAGGGTTCGGCGACATAAAAGAATCAACATAACCGGGAGTTTGGCGGTTCCACTTAAAAAAATGTCAACATAACCGGGTTGGCGAGATAACCGAGGTCGAGATAAGTGGGTTCCACTGTACTGTATATAGTATTGCAAAGTTGTTGCAAAGTATTAGGTTGTTGCAAAGAGGAAAAGGCTGATAGCCATGAGAACAGGGTGAGGGAAGGACATCTGGATGAATAAAAGGAGGAGTGATGGCAGTCCAAGACTAGAGGGGACAGGTATGGGATATTTACATTATGTTTTGTGCAGCAGCAGTCGCCTGTGAGTGGCTGTCACTTTACTTTCATTTTTGTGTTTGTTTATTTTATATTTAAAGTATTGTGTTGGAATGTTTGTCGGTTTCCTCCTCCTTATTCCTTTAATAACTGACCTTTGTTACAATCGTCTTTTTGGTCTCAATCAGAATTTTAATATCACAGTGCATCGCTGTATTTCTTGGATGTTGATACCCAGTAAAGGATTTTGGTATACTAAAGTAGATTTTACAGTAAGACGTTGGCCTACTACCTTCAAAATTTGGCTGTGCAAGTTTATGAAAATAAACCAGAAATCCAGCCAACACATATTTGAATACTTATTTTCTTACTTGCAACGATAATTCTGTGGAGTATAAGAGTGTCGATGGGGAAACTGGGCATCCCATCTCTGGCAGCTCACTCCCTCGGGGGTGATGCCAACCGTTCCACGATAACCCTCTCCGCGTCCACGGAAACAACTTGTTGTGTTGTCAACTTCACCACTGTTGTCTGAATCTGAGAAAATAGTGAAAAACATAAACAGAAGGACAAAGGGAGTGAGAGAATGAGGCATAATATGACTCCTTAGGCATGATGAACACTGAATCATAGATTCACCATTAACTGTAAGACAGCGCTGCCTCAGGGAGGGATAACAACAGCTTTGTCCAGCTTAATGGAGAGAGATGTTTCCTGACTGAGTCAAAGCAGTCACTAAGTCTGTGACAAATGCTAAAACAGTAGCCTACAGAGCTTTTTTTAGGGGAAAACGTAAGCGTTTTATGAATGATGTATTGTTTTTCTCCATGCATCTCATTGCAATATATTACGCTCATTAGAGAAAGAGTTATGTTTACCTCCAATAACCTGATAGTTCTTCAGTCTGCTAATGAGGCTAGCAATATGGGGATATAGTCCAAGTGCTTCCAATAAAACCCAAAGTCAATCTCTCAAATGCGTCTAACATACTGTGAGAGCTTGAAGAGTTATACAGTGGATCCCAGCGAATGTTATGTAATTATATTCTTTCAATGCTAAGTTAGCATTTTTAACGTTGTTAAAGAATGCTGACTCAGGCAGTGGTGTAATGTGATGAAGACAAATGTAAAGGTCAAGCAATTGGAAACAATGAGGTGCTCTGTGTCTTAAAGTCTTGCTGTGTTTACTGCAGAGGAGCATGGTATTTTTAAAAGCATGTTTAGCTTTATAGAGGATCAACTAGTCTTGTTAAAGGCAACATTCATTCTGCAAGAGGAAAATCGACCTCTTGCAATTCAGATGCGTCTATCATGATTTCTACAGGTGGAAAGCGGCATACACGGTTAAACTCTGTTTAGCTACTTATTGAAATGCTGAGGTGTTCTGCCAAATAGGAAAAAAGCATGGAGAAATGTGTCTCTCAGGACAGTGATGTTTGAGAATTTTGCAGGATTTTGCTCAAGGTTATGATGCAGGGCTTGCCAAACTGCTCTGAAAAACAAAAGCGACCCCCGTGGTTCAGTCTAGAATGGTTAAGTGCCTGAGTGTTGGATGCCTGAGTTTCTGCCTCGCTTCCCACTTGAACTAACATGCCGTTGCCTTGCTAATGAAAATAAACGGAGGCAGTGCAATGAGGAGGAGGGGGGTGTCATTATAATAATAGGTTTTTGGGCGCTTGTGAGCATGTGTGTTTGAGCGCGCTGGGGGTTTGAATCCCACACGCGTGTTTTGTCTTTAGCGTGGAAGGTTTACATAGCACTTGAAACTCAAGCACATTTCTCTCATGCAGATAAGGGAACACTCTACTGCACTGATGAGGAAAAATAAACACAGAGGCACGTTACTGAAAAGACAGAGCAAGAGCTGAGGAAAGAGAAAGAGAGGAGAGAGAGTTTTATAGGTGGACCCTCCTCTCTCTCTCTTCTCCCGGTTACAAACAACATTCCTGTGAGGGTCCCAAACGAGAGGGGAGACTGGGCTACAGGAAGAGGAAGTTGTAAATTTGGCAAACTCTGCCTCTTTTCATTCTTTTTTTTTTGTCTGTCTCTGGCTTCTTTTTTGTTCTCTACTGTCTCTTCATCTTACACATAGGACTCAGACGCGCACACTCACCACACTGTTTGATGTTACAGTACTCCCATGGAGTGCTCGGATCGGTGGTGAAACACCAGGGTCTCTGGCGCCCGTCTGGGTTCCTGCAGTAGTTGTCCTTTAGACCTTTATCGGGGTACCTGTCATATGAAGGACAAAAGGAACACACTTAACACACCACATATCAACCATCCCTGTTCAACAGCAACTTTGATTTACAGTCAGGATACAATTCTAATAACCTCCAGAAAATACATAATATGCTCTCTGCTTCTGGAAACAGCAGGACGTCTTAAGCCAAGCACACACAGCCTGTCGCCCTGCACACACCCTACGATTTTCTGTCAATTTTTATAATTAAAAAATAAATAAATGAATATTTTTATTCAGCAAAGATGCAAACAAGAAGTTACAGTAAAGACATTTACAATTATACAGATGATTTCGATAAATGCGATAAATGCGATAAATGATTTTCGATTTCAAATAAATGCTGTTCTTTTAAACTTTCACATGTGATAAGAATTGTTTATTAAGCACCAAATCAGCATATGTAATTGCGCATGCTCATTTCCCACATTTCTTTCCCAATAAATAATTTAAAGTGAAGAAATTAATATACGATTGATGGTTATATTTGTTACACCGATGCGTGGAGTGCAAACAGAAGAAGATGAGGAATGCAGGTTTCAACAACTGAAACTCTCTTTATTTGGAAAATGAAAACCAAAAGACTTTAAATATAAACAAAACGGCACACTTTGGTGCAAACACGGAAGAGGAAGAAACACGAAAGAACATCCACACTTCACTTCACAACTTCAACATCAACTACGTTAACGAAAGACTAAGACAAGGAAATACGAGAGGGAATTTATACATGAGGAAATGAGAAGCAGCTGACGAGACAAACAGGGTAATTGATTAATAAGACAGGTGTGGGAAGGGAATCGGAGATACACAGAAGGGACCCGGATGTGAAAGACATGACGAGACTGTGACAATATTAATACTGAAGCTGGCTATGATCTGAAACGCTTTGTTGCAGACTGGTTGGGTAAAGGGCGAAGAGCTTCTGCCTTGTTATGTTCATTGGGTTTTTATCATTGCTTTTACTTTTAAATAAATAAATAATTAAAATAATGTTTAAGACATCATAGACAATTTGCCTCTTTGGTATGTTCACACAAAGCAGTCATGTTACGTACTGATTTATATCAAACAGGGGCATGATACAGTTCCCATGAACTCAAGTGGGAAAACACTTTATTGATTTTTCAAATATTTTTAAAAGTTCCTCACAAATGCCATTCCGGATTAGGCTAAAATAAAGAGCATTTTCCATGCATGCAATCTGAGATATTAAAAAAGGTCTTTGTGTGTTTAGAGACTCTTAAGGGACAGTATTCAAACAAACCAAACAGACATTTATTCCAAGATTAACGATATTGTTGTTTCCCAGAACTAGTAAAGATGTAACTAGGGCACTGGGATGGTCGTACAAAACGACAATGCCATGTATTCATGTATTGACTGAAAAGTGCATACATGTATTGTACATCAGTTAGCAATGTGGTCAACTACTTCAGTTGCTATTCTATACTAAATAGATGTAGAACTGAGAATATATGTGCAAGGAACCTTAGAACTTATTTTTGTCCAATATAAGCATGGTCCAAATAAACTATAAAACCTTAAAGAATAATGTTTTCCAAAACAAAGTTTAATTTTTCATGTCTGCTGTTAGCCATCACTTTAAGATGCCTGCTCACAGTGTGATTTCAGACAGATTAAAGCATAGCTGAGTTGTTTTCAACAGTTCACTTTCAATGGCATGAGGCAAATGATCCATTCATGACCCCAGAAGATTTCTTCAGCAAGACATTATTAAACGTTTGACTAGTTTTTCAAATGATTTCTGATTCCTTTCTTTGAAACGTAATAGTTTTACCATCATTTTACCATCAAGTTTTACAAAATCCCAAAGAGAATATGTGAGAGGTGCAAATTTAAGCAAATTCCCCCTTAAGTCTCCATAATGTTCTGAATCTCCTTCAATGTTAATCTATAAAAAATGTTTCCTGTTTTAGTGAAAATTCCTACTTTTGATCGCTTAGAAACGTAACTGCCCACCTTTTTGTGACAACCTGCATGATTTGAGGTATAGGAGGGCATAGCACAAAAAAGGGATTCTTGACGAATTGGCAAAGCTTCTCATATTGACCTGAAGTCAGTCTGATTGATGTTGTATCTTACTCTTTTCACTTACTGATGTGTATCATACCGTTTAGGATGGAAAATATGTCTATGGGGTTCCTCAAGGTCCCAGCGCTGGCATTCCCGGCCGCTCTCCGTGTGGTCCATGGGTCCACGGTAACTTTCTCCATTACACATCACACATTCCACTATGGATAAAGAACATTACTGGTAAGAATGTTAACCAGGAAGAGGCCCAAAAGACCCCAGCTGAACAACATTAACATGCGTGTGTAGAGGATGACTCAACAGGGTTCATCATTGGTTGTCATGTTAAACGGTTAGAAGAAACTGTGACAGGTAGTACATTAGTGCACGTTAACTACGCATAGGCTAATCACTAGCGATTAATGACTGCAGGGATTGTTATCATATTTATCATGCAGACACACAATTGTGTAGTCACATGTGACCCATAGAATGACTAAAAAATAAATCATCTGACGCTTCAATTTACTAGACAGACGTACCCCCCATTAGGTCTTTTATCCCCAAAAGTACATTGTCGCTTCTAACAGATTTCATATGATCAAAGGTTAAAGCAACATGTAATTATTACAGTACTTAGTAAAAAGCTTAGTCACTGTAGGACCAAAACCAGATATCACAGCAGATGGGGGTCACCTCAGCTAAAGTCATCTCTCTAAATCCTGTTATTAGTTGTACTGTACACACAGTATAAGGAGCAGATTGCTGTAGTAGAAACAGATGTTAATGTCAGCCACTTTCTTGAAAACATGATTTTCCTTCTTTGTGTGTGTGTCTGTGTGTTTTTGATTATAGGAAACTAATTTATTAACAAACCCTCCCGCCCATATTTCACCCTGAAACTCTTAGAATAGACAAGAGGCTCTCTTTGTTAGCCTGATCACTATCTCTGCAGAAAACCCCTCTTTATGCATGCAACTCAATGTGATCTCTTGTTAACGAAAAGTCACTCTAACAATCAAGCGCTTTCATTTTACTGCTTGATATAGCTTTAAATCCAATTAATTAGCAATTCACATGTAAAATGTATTTTTAAAAGGCTAAAAATCAATCCTAACTACAGTGCTTAAACATCACTCAGGTTAAACGGCAAACCAAGAAGAAAGAGATATAACAACTGAGATAGTTTTAACATCTGAAATGTTTCTCCTATACAGTGAACCGAGAGTGAATGGAGACATTTATCCAAAAAAACCTTCTTCATCTTAACAGCATGCTAGTTTTTATGTTTACCTATAAGTTTCACAGATTTAAGTATTACATTTTCATTATGATTTTCAAATACAAAAATTGGCCTTGAACTCACCCTCTGAGCATTGAGGGATACTGCAGTCCTGGTGGCGTATTTTGGGGTCCGTGGTAAAGCACCAAGGACCTGTTGTGGTGTTGTCTGGGTTACGACATAAATTCTCTCGTAGATCTCGGTGCTTATGCCTCTGGGGTAAGAAACTGATGGAGTGAGGACAGACAGAGGTTATGTTTACAAAATCATACACACAAGCAAAATTGCTCCAAATTCCTTGAACAACATATAGTTAGTCTTGGACATTTGACATTTTTAGCTGTATAGTGATGATTGATGATTGTATTAAACCAGTTGCATAGTGACATCAGCAATCCTTTGCAATTATTAGCTGCTTTGTCTTACTGAATACAGAAACTTCGCTACAACTAAGCAAAGAATCATAAATGTCACATGGTACATTTATGACTTCAAGCCAAATAAAAGAGACGATTTCAATAATTTATATTTACATTAATTAAAATGCATGACTTTCGGTATCTTTAGCATCAGAATGCAGCTGCTATTCTACATGTAATTGTGATGCAAGAACTTAGGTTTTTGCCCCTGGAGAAATTGTTACCTCTTCATTTTTTCACATATGGAAAAAGTAAAGAGGTTTAGCCTTAAAACAACAAATGCATGTAGAAAAATACTGATTTTGGCAAGAGAATGGAGTAGTATAAACCTTTTGGCCAGAGAAGGTCAAAAACTACACAGGCTACTCTAATTATGACAATATTGTTTTAAGAGCATTTATTCTTGGTTATTTGAAAGCCCTGAAAGCATCATCACAAAATTATTTACATTTGCATCACACACTAAACGACATTTGCAGACTTTTTTTGTCATCCAAAAACCCATTTATTCTAAATCCGAAAGTATATAAATCCAATAGATTAGCGGTATATGGCCAGTCATGTGACACAACCCATATAGAACAGCTTATGTAGGACAACCAAAATGAAAAGTATCTTCATCTACTGTAAGTGCTTGTCATTTTAAACCTATTTCTCAAAGAAACTATTAATTTCTTTAGGGGTACCAATTTACAGAGATAAAATTACCTATAGTGCTAAAAATGTCCCTATATGCAAATATTTTTCAAAAAGTATTTTACCCTTGCCATGCAAATATTTGTAAACCATTAATATATCCTTGCCTTAAACCAAAAGGTAATTCTCTTTTGTGTAATTCACAACTAAATTAGCCACGTTCATGATGATTGATGAATACAGATAAAAAAGCAATCTGTGACAAATTAGCTGACCTACAGGCCTGTTCTGTATTTTAAAACGTTCAGGTCCATTGGCTTCTTGAGCAGATAAAAAACATGCCTGTGATGTTTCAGAGGCAAGCATATCAAAAGCTGGCTTTAAAACTGAGCTGATGTCCATTAGAGAGATAAAAAGAGCTGAAGGAAAAAGAGGAGAGAGAGAGGGAAATATCCAGAGTTGGGAAGTTGCTGGTAGGGTCAAGGTCACTGAAAGGTAATCACATTTTCAGGATTTTCTATTACCAAACTACCAAAAATAGGGCAGATCTATAATATTGACATGCTGTATGGGAAGTAAACCAAAAGGTTTCCCTAATGAATTCCTGCAGCCGTAATGAACTTGTATCAAAGACGTGTTCTGCATTAGGTATCTTATCTTAGCCTTGTGCTGCTTTCTGTCAAACTCCTACTTATGCACAAACCCTCAAATCCTCTAAACATGACTCCAGTTCCAGGCTACATATGGCTTCTTACTGTTTATTTTTAGATGTCAGTGTATACAAAAATGTATATTTTGGGTAAACTTGCATTGAATATTTATGCATGGGAAAAATTGTACAAAAACGTCTATTTTGGTCATGTAAGAACGGAAGCAATTGTTTGAATCTACTGGCCTTTGTTGGCATTCCTGACATTGACCTAATTGTCTCCTACGGCGCTCCACTTCTGAGAATCATTGAGTTGCACTTACTGCCACACTTAGACTCAGCGAGACCCCTCTAACAAATCAAAGCCAGTAAGCATAAACTTGTGCATTCATCATCATTAGAAGCTAATGGGGATTTTTATAACTCATCAAATCGGTTTTGCTATTATCTATCTAATAGTATAATATGTGCAGAAATAAATAAACTGAAACATACCAAGGAGATGTTAACCGCTATCTGCTCTCCACAACACTTTTGATAGCCTCAGAAATGCACATAGTGGGTAATTGAGTTTAATTGCGCATAGAGAGAGACTAAACCAAGAATGGAAGTAAAGAGAGTGAGTAAGCACTTACTCGTGTTCATGTGGTGTTTTGGAATTCCAGAGTTGGCACTGGACTCCACTCTTGGTCACTGATCTCTTTCCTTTGTAGTTGAGTCCATTGCCAATGATGCACTCTCTCAAGAAGTCTAAATGACAACAAGGATATATTCACCAAAAAATTTAAATAACTGTTTTCTACTTTTATTCATTTAAAAAATATATATATTTATTGCTCTCATGGTAAACCTGAATGTTCAGCCTCATTACTCAAGTCTTCAGTAAAACATGATCTTTCAGAAATCATTTCAATATACTGATTTGGTCCTCATGAAACATTTCTTATTATCATTACTTGCTTAATAGTTTAGAAAAATGTTTTTTGGCACTTACAACGCCAAGGTCATGGGTTCAATTCAAGAACAAGAACTAATAATAGAATGTCAAAATGTATCTTGAATGGAATGTAAATACCTTTGGATAATAGTGTTGCCAAATGCATAAATGTAAATGATGCTTTGATGAATAGAAAGCCAAAGAATAGAAACTTTGTATTTTCATGGTCTCTTTTGAACCTTCTGTTAACTATAAGTAACTCTGCAACATGTCAGCTAACTCTCATCAGAGTATTAGTAGACTGCTCAGTCGCTTTGGCACTTTTCTTAAGATTTGCAAACCAGTAAGTGCATTTCTAAAAAAAATCATAGAAATAGTACCAAAAGCCTGTAGCTTGCTCAAAATCCATAATTCATCTCGTAAATTAACCTATCAGTGTCATCAGAATGAAAAATCCAAGTGTCACTGTTCTCAAACAGGATAGTCAAAATACTAAGTAATGTTATTAAAATAACAGTGTACTCTGTCAGTATTTTCAGATGTAAACTGTGGCTATGAGTTTGATGACAATGACAAGGCTGCACCATATATGTATGGCATATATTCTGTAAATTTACAATTTCAACAGTACAAATGTACACATTAGGCTACTATATGGGATATTGAATCGACAGGATTCACAGTTACACCTTTACTGTTGTTCTGTCAAATTAGAGTACAATATCATTGTGACATAAAGAAAAAGACTCTCTCTCTCTCTCTCTCTCTCTCTCTCTCTCTCTCTATATATATATATATATATATATATATATATATACACACTGTATATATGTACCGGTATGTGAGTGTGTGTGTTTTTGTTATATTTTGTCTCTATAAAGTATATTTACTGTATAATGTAAAATGTATATATGTATAATGTATAATATATGTATACTGTATAATGTACTGGACAAATGTTAGTATGAATGAATGAATGAATGACATTTGGCTTTACTCTTTGAACTGCCTCGGCCATAAGTTGCACTTATTTCATCACAAACATCTCTACAATCTTGGCCTCTTTTACATCTTCCACTCTTTTGCCTCTTTACCCTTAAACCACACATCATTACTCCTCTTCTTCTTCCCAGCTGTTTGACCCCGTTTCTGTCCTTGTTTTTCTTCCATTATAAGAAATTGTAACAGTGTTGTTGTTGTCTATATGCTTGCTAAATGAATGTTCATGAGATGCATCTCTGAGAGTCAGAGAACTGGTTTACCATTGGTTGATCGAGCCCATAGCATTTCCCTTCATTACTGAAATTCAATAGTCTCCTTCGCAGTTTATCAATACAGGACATAGTTACACAAACACACACACTCAAAATGTAATAGAAATGTTTAGAAAATACACTTGGTCCATTATGACAACTAGTTTAACCATTTTGCATTTAAGGACTTTTGCAATGAACTAATGCCTATATGTCTTGAGCGGCAAGACAGAGAACCAGTATAACACATTTTGATAGACATGACATAAGCAATTGATAATGTAGAAAACAGCAGACAGTTGCCCATAATCAATTGCATGACTGGACCAAAGCATTTGCAATTTGTTCAAAACGATGATAATTTGCAAACCCTTGGGTTTGGAACCAAGGTTGCTAAATGTCTTTAAATGTCACTTTTGCACATTATTGTCAGCAGTTATACATATAGACAAGCAAAGTCAACAGTAATCCCATCCTGATCTTTGTGTTTTGGGGTAAAGTGCTACATAAACATGAGTTGATTTGATAAATGTCAAGTCTTAAAGGCAAATGTTTTAGACTTCAACTGCAGTACTATTAGAAGTATAAGTGAACAGAGGGGTATTTACTTCTAGTGACTTAGAGTGAGATTCATTTTGCTGTGTCATCCTCATTATGATGGTTGATAGATAGAATGTGTGAGTGTTTGCATGAGTGTGTCATCATCACATGTACACTGATCTCACATTTATTCACACTGAAACTTAATTAATTTTTAAGAGTCGACAACTTGGCTAAGGTTTGAGAACAGCTCTTCATATTATAAAGCTTTAATTCTAGATGTCTGGGTATTGAAATGTAAAAGTGTTTAAAAACAAAGCATGTACCAATTTACACATTTTGGTGTGATATATATATTTTATGCTTGATAACTGATAAGATAGCCAATTACAAATGAATAATGTTCTGGCTTTTTAGCATTCAAACTGTAGCCCCAATCTAAAATTTAACATTATGCAAGTGACATCAGACATTAGAAAATAAAAATGTACAGTGAATTTGAATAACAAATCAGTACTTTTGAAACCTGGTATAGAAAACTAATAAAACTTTTGAATTTGAAAAAAAATAAAATTATTTCGATTGTCCACTTTATGCATTCTACTAACTATAGTAACTTTGCAACTACATGTCAACTAACTCTCATTAGAGTATTAGTAGACTGTCTACTTAATATCTCTGTGAACCCTTTATTTTGATGGTCCTCCAACAGACATTCTATTGACTATAAGTAACTTTGCAAGGACTGTCAACTTATTCTACTAACCCTAAAGGCCCCGCTAAGGAGTATTTTCTACATTTGTACCATCATTAGTCTGTGGTGATTACATAGTAGGTAGGTGTGTGCGGAGGCTCCACCTTATTTCACGTGGAAATCTTTTTAGCTTCATTTCTCCCGTTCGGTTTGTCGAGGTCGGACGTCCAAGAGTGAAAAAGTGAATATAATGGAGAGCGGCTTTATGCTAGAAAATGTAATTCTGATTAAATGAGACACACTGTTTTTACTGTTTAATATGATAGAGCTGCCTGATTTTAAGCAATATATATATATATATATATATATATATATAAAATAAATGTGTGTGAGAAAATGCGACAATACTTTGCTAGAGTGCCTGAATTGCAGAGCTCATGCAAACATATCCACATTGTTATGATCTGATGCTTTTATTATGCCTTATTAAAAAATGCTTGCTGTTTTCACAACTTTCGTGTGTGTTTATTTTGTTGTTGAGAGGAAAGCATGCAGCACATATTTACATATTCATCTAAACTTCACTCTCAGCACCGGATGTTCGATAACAGAATATCACTTCTCATGTATTTCAAACTTTGTTTTAACCCTAAGTAAAGAATAAAAAAGAACTTTGCTGTGACTGTATCAGGGCCTCACCACCTAATTCTAACCTAAAAGTTTACTGACAGTCTGCTACAGTCTACTATTACTCTAATGAGATTTAGTTGACATGTAATTGCATTACATGTTTAGTATTTGATGTAAATGCATGCTGAGGAATGATTGCAGGATGTAATTATATTAATGTTGTTTTGGGATAAATGTATTATTAACTTGATTTGTTTACATCAGCTTATCCAGGGACTGCAGGTGTAAATTAGCACAAGTGCTATAACCTGGTAAAATGCATCTCTCCTTTTTAAGGTTAATGTATATTTTACACTGTCCCTGTTTAAATAAATAAATGAAAGTGAAATTAAAATGTAGTTGATATATTGTGCATTCCTAGTACTGGTCTAAAGGATGCCAGACCTAGTGGCAATAAAGCAGGTTTTTACAAGTTTACCTTTCTTTTCATATAGGTCGAAGTTGAAGTCATTCTCCATGCGGACACCAATGGAGAGGCTGTCGTATGACAGTAAATGACACTTTGCACTTTTCTGATCAAAGCTGAACGCTCTGCAAAGAGACGTGGCACATGTTAATCATATACAATTATATTAAGCATATGAAACAGTGGTGACAAAAATTATGATTGTGAAACTTGAATACTGTTGTCTAATTTTCCAAATCAGGTGATGTTTCCAAAAAAATGAAAGCATTACAAGAGCTAAAGATCAAATGTCATGCAACTTCATGCAATTTCTATCTACTAAGAGCTGCATTTTCTTTCAATGCAGAAGTAACCAGAGGTCATCAACCTAAAACATCAAAATAGGAAATACTGGGACTGCTGATGTTCGATTTCAGACTCCAGCTGCTTCCTCTCACACGGTGTTGTACACAATTAGCCAATCCCGTGCTATTTCAAATTAGTGTGTTTGGAAACAGCAACTTGGGAGTGTGCTTCTTTTATTTAGATATGCTTCAGAACTCTGGCTTGGGCTGTTTATGATTACATGTAAGGTGGGGTGTCTCTGTGGTTTAACCTTTGTAGACCTCTGTACCTGCAGGTGAACTGAAGCTTCCTGTTGCGGCTACAGCGACGTGCACACTTTCCCACACTCATCTTGCGGCTTTTGGACATGTAGGACACATCAGGTGGCGTGACCAAGCGCACGGCATCTGTCTTCTGGTAGTCTTGCAGGGCATGTCTCTTAGTTTCTGCCACACAGAACATACATGTTAGGATGGGGAAAAGCACTAGTCGAATCCAAACATGAATTTCATGACAGATGGTACATTATTTTCTTCCACTTTATTGGTTAAGGCTGATCATAATTCTCATAGGAGTGAGTAGAATGGCCAAAAACTAGAATATAAAGTATGGAGCAAAAAGGAACTAAGACAACGAAATTGTATTTCAACAACCTGATTAGATCACAGTTAGAATGGGCAAATCTACATATTTTCATAACTGACTGTATGTTTTAATAACTAGTCTACTAGTCTATGTTAAAGGAATAATTCTGCAAAATTAAAAATATTAGCATCCTTTACTAAATAAATAATCAAACACAGACAGTGTCCAAATATCCCTTTTTGTCAGGGTCTGCCACATTCGGTCTAATCATTTCTTGGTTTTGTGGCAGAGCTATGACACTACCGTTATGTCTCGAGTTTTGTGTGTGTGCCTTCGAGTGCTCGAGTCGCGTGCACTCTTGTCTGTGTAACGTCTTGTGTGCAAGTTATGATGTCCGGTCCAGATACTCAGTTTCGGTTTTGTGTCAGGATTCGGGCATTCATGACTTGTGTGTTTGTCCTTATCGTGAGCGCGTGAGATGAGTGGTTGCTCGTTCTCACGCACTCTATGTTATGTGAGTGGGCGCGGTTTCAAGGTCTGCTTGACTTGCTCTGCTCTGCTATAGTTCGTGTTTACTTCGGCCGAGTGCTTTCATGTTGTTTTTTGGTGTCGCGCACGCAGTTTGGTTGTCACCAGCTGCGCGTCGTCTTTTGTCTAATGTGAAGACGCGGCGATGTGCGTCCGCATTGGCTGCATGTTCGTGTCTTGTCTTTGTGTTCTCATCAATTACCCTTACTCTTGTGTGTATTTAATTCCCTTGTGTTTGCTGTCCTGTGCTGCTTCATTGTCGCCTGTCCTGATGTCTAGTTGAGTCCTAGTTGTTTTCTAGTTGAGACCTCGTTGAATCCAAGTGGAGTCCTAGTTGAATCCTAGTTAATTCTAGTGAATCCTCGGGGTGGTTTTGTTTGAGTCTTGTTTTTAGTTTTTTTTATTTCTGTCAATAAATTATCTTCCCCTTTGTAATTGGGTCCTCGCATCCTTCCCGAACCCTGACACTTTTGTGTTCCACAGAAGAAGTAGGTTTAGAAATACATGAGTAAATGATGACACAATTTTCACTTTTTGGTAAATTTTCCCTTTAAGAAGACCTTCTGTAATTGATATGGTCTCACATCCACAAGACATCATGACATCACATCACAGCCAGTTTGACTGTTAGCATGCTGAAGCACTCTGGGAAATTGAATCAAACTCCTTTAAATAAAACACAGCTAAAATATTACACTTACAAAGATCCTAGTGGCCCAACAACCTTCTAGTGAGGTTACTAAATAACTAGTCAGTTTTGGGTCAGGTAGGATTCTTCTTAGGTATCCTGGATCAAGACATCATTGGGTTACATCAAAAAGGGGGAAAAAAATGTAATTTGCTATTAATGGCAGTGGAGCAATAAATTAGATTTTTGATAGGGCTTCGTAATTTTATTTCAAGATTATTTCTTATTGTATAACATAATGCAAAGGCATCAATCATGGTCTGCTTTGGTGAGGTGAGTGAGGTTGTAAAGTAAACAGGCTTTGAGTGTGCACCACCAGACCTTCTAAAACCACCACAGGACCCCATTCATAGCAGCTGCAGTCATAAGAACTGAGTTATCTGTCAAGAGCGGTTAGAAAGGACTAATTTCATAACCACAAACCACATTCTGAGATCAGACATGTTTCCGGATGTGAAACAAGGCCTCAATAGTGATAGAAGATCAACAAAGGAATATTACTCTAAAACTGACCCAAAGCCAACAGTCATGCTCTTTGAAAAGTCTCCAGCTCTCGACTAGCTCTGAATATCATTACAAAAGAAGTCTGTACAAAACAACAAGCAACAAGATTATGTCTTAAGATTATGACATTATACAAATGTACTGCTTTAAAATAAATAAACTCTATGATCAGACCAACCAACGAGCCACACTGATTCTTCAATGTCACTGATCACACTGCAGATTACAAACTAAATGACTAATTACTAGGCTTTGCGCAATAAAGCGGTTATGATTTCAGAAGAAGAGTGCAGTTTCATAGTGCCACAGTCTAACACTTAATCTCTCACTTCGGCTCCTCGCACACTGTCGGTGACTCATTTATCCAGATGTTTTGCGAAGAAACAGCCCACTCACCATGAATGTCAACATCTGTGAAGTTTTCCGTAGTGAAACTTAATACAATGTTTGGGAACTGTGACGCTTTTGATACATGTGTCATTTGAGTCATGAATTCTATGCCCAATTCATTTTGCTTTTAAAATAGATAAAATAAAAAAATAAAAATGAAGAATGACATTTAATCTGAGGATAAACTTTATGTAGCACACTCATTTACATTACACTCATTTATATTTGGCATTGGTCTTCAAATCTGATTGGTGTTTCAATAACACAGATATACAGTCCAAAAGTAATGCACATTTTTACTGTTCTTATCATTATGCCTGTCTGTGTTTGTTAGGTCTCGGATCAGTTCATTATTTGGCTTATTTTGGGACAACTTTCCTTGTCAGAGAAATAATATATACAAAAAACAAGCCATGATGTTGGTCAGCATACTATTAGCATGGCCAAAAGTGATATTCAGTTTAAAAAATGTCATATTGTTTTCCATATGAAACAGAAATTGTGACCCAACTTTAATTCAATACTGAGGCATATTTCAGAGTGAAAAGTAATATTGAGAGAGACAAAATAAAGGAAGGTGCTTGATTTGAGAGCACCTCCTTCTTGAAGGGGAGTGTTTGATGATGTTCTGCCCAAGATACCAAACTGACACCATCAGAGTGGAAGAAAATTAATACAAGCATAATCCATTCAAGGACCGAGTTCGTAATCGAATTGCTTGTATCTCAAATCATATTTTCCCATTAGAAATAACCGTAAAAAAAAAAATCCGTCCCGGGCCTCTAAGAAACTCACTTATTAGTGCTAATAACAATGGAAAAACATGTTTTTAATTGCTATAGAGACATACACACACAAAACTATAGTATATAAGGATTCCTGTGATATAAAATAAAATGTGGTTTTAATTATAAGTTCTTACCTTCGAGACTATATAGTAGCGCCTAATTTTCAGCATGTGCGGAGGAGAAGGTAGGGATAATGTAGATAATGCAAACACAATACGGAAGTGTAGTGTTTCTTCCCGTGTAGTGTATCGGATAGCCTCAGAACCTCATATTTATTATTATTGAACACTCCACTCTTGCTGCTCCGAGCATAATACTCGGGAGCCACTCATTGCTCCGGTAACCTCCCGCTATATAATCAAGGTGGCCCTCTAGTTGAAATCAATTCCAATTACCCCATAAATGAGGCGGCTTGAGCTGCTCCGAGTGCTCAAACACCTAGCGTCTGCGTCTGTGCTCGTATCTCAAATATTTACTCGTATCTCAAAGCAAAAATTTGCTAGAAGGTTTGCTCTTATTTCAGAATACTCGTGTGCCAGGACACTCGCATCTCAAGGTATTACTGTAGTCTATTTTGATTGAATTCAAACTTACAATATCTTGATAATGCCGTAGAAATGAACATACCTGCATACATATTTATATACTTATAGACATATTATCAACAATTATGAAGCATATACATGTTGTAAATTAATAAACAGTAAAACAGTACCTGTGATTTAAATGTGATATAAACATATAAAATAACTATTTTCTTTGTTATTATTATTATTATTATTATTATTATTATTATTATTATTATTATTATTATGTAGTAGTAGTAGTAGTAGTAGTAGTAGTATTTTATCAAATAAAAGATTGAGTAACAACCCTCTAGATTCACCCAAAAATTATACACATGTGATATTAGCCTATTAAGCCATGGTGAACATTTGTGTCAGGCAAACTGTATTTGAATTGAAAATGTTTCTATCAATGAGCTTAATCTATATGATGACTTCAAAAACTTTAATATGTTCCTTTCGTAACACAAAGATACTTCTCCGTTAATTTGTCGAAGCCCAAACAGACACCAATTAGGAATGACCCATAAATAGCATCCTGTGATCTCACGCAGAGACCGTTACAACAAAACAACCATTCACATCTATTTCACAGTAATAGCTGCATCATGTTTCACAGCAATTGGTATTACTGTAAAACATGATACAGTTGTTACTGCAAAATGATACATGATGTCTAAAAAGAAGCTTTGTCTTACCGAAGAAAAAAAAAACTTACCTGAGTAAACCAAAACAGCCACACAGAGCAACATTTTGTACATCCACATGTCGCTTTGAATAGTTTTACGTGACTCCAAAAATACAAAATAGATGTTAGAATTCTCGGCGTTTTAAGTCCTCCTTTTAAAAGACTGTTAGTAAGATGCTAGTCTGCCTGCGGTGGCTGTAGCGGTGCTCTTGCGGACAGTGAACAAGCGCGCGATGGACTGACTGAAGATGAGCGCGAGCTGAGAGACTCTACCTCACGCGCTCCCTCCCCTTTCCCTCAGCCCATTTAAAGTCGCCCCGCAACTGTCCACTCCTCCACATAATATTATCACATATTATCGCATTTCCTGATAGACACCGAGGTTATTGAACCGATCCGGGAAGTAAAATAAATGCGAAATGTTTATATTTGTTGCCGGTCTAATTTATTGGAGCGGATGGAAAGTGTTAAGGAGATGTCAACACAGCTGTGTGATGTTGCGCTAACCTTCCTGAGGGTGTTTGGGAGTAAAGTTGTGAATTGATAAACTCTGGGCCACTCACGTTGTTTTTACTGTGCAGACTTATTTTACATTTCTCTATCGGCAACCCTCATGATTGAAACATATTATGAATCTTGTTCACTTTATCGTTCACAATCCTGCTATCATTTCACTGCCTTAAATGTTTCTGCAAAAGTTTCTATTTTAGGCTTATTTACATACATACATACATACATACATGTATATTTATATAGAGATAATGGGTGTGTGAGAGAGAAAATCATTAAATAGTGAATGGTATATGCAATGGTACAGCAGCAAAATCTGCCTATCATGGTCAAATCTTAAATAAATGAATTACTTTTATATTATCTTTCCACTTTATCATTCATAAACATTCAGCTGTTGTTTCTGCAGTTTATGGATTCCTACCAATAGTAAACACGTTCAAGTTCTAGATGTTTTGGTGGCTTTCCTAGAGAGTTGTGCTTGCAACACTAAGGCCATGGGTTCGATTACCAAGGAAAATTACCAAGGTTCAGTTGCCAAGAACTGATTAGAATATAAATCTGTATCTTGAATCCAAGTGTCTGCCAAAAGCATAATTGTAAAAATGTAAATGTGGATCTGAGAATATTCAGACTCCCAAAACAACATATTTTTAAACATCTTTAATTTTCTTTGTAATCGTAAGTTTATAATATTGATGTCACAATGAACTCATCATCTTGTGTCACGAATTTCAGATTGAAGAGAAGGGATGAGAGCAGGTTGGAAGCACGAGTTGTTTATTAAACAGTACTACACTCAAGATGCTCTCTTGGAACTGAAAGAGCTCTTCTATTGTGCTCCATGATGGAAATACACTCCATCTGTTTATTTGTGATATACTCACGCTCAAACAGGTATTCCAGGCTGTTTTGCTTTTGGAAGCATTGGAGCTTTTTTGTTTGAATATCAATTTTTAACTCAGTTTGGCATGTTTTTGTATGGCTGGTTGTGTAGCTGTTCTGTTCATGTATTAGTTTAGTTAGTTTGTGTTCTCCGTGACTATAATCACATTGCTTGTCCTTCCTCTGATGATGGAGGTACAAACTACAAATGCCAAATGACATACCTGACGGCCCCATGGGAGTAATCAGTCACTGTGTGCGTGTATCTAATCCTCTTTCCAGTATTGTCATTCCACATCCTGTCGTCTCATCTCTCGACACCTCTGGGTGAATCTTGCAACATGTCCAGATCTCATTTCACCCCTAAAAAAAACAACATAAAAAAACAGACAAAATTATATTTTGTATAATGACAATGAGGCCTATTTCAGGGTTATTAAGATTATTATTTTTTTACATTTTGACAGTGTTTTTAATACAATTGAGCGCATTGCCCCTGCATTCTCATTAACTGAATGCACCAGGACATTGATTTGGACTGTGATTTAAAATATTGCAATACAATTATATACACTACTTTTAAACAACTTTGAAGTCAATCAATGTTTTTGAAAGAAATCAATGTTTTTACTCAGCAAGGTTGCAATGAATTAATCAAAAGTGACAATGAAGACATTTATATTCTTGCAAAAATTTCAAATAAATGCTATCCTTTTTAACATTCTGTTCATTCATGAATTTTTTTTAATCATTTGTCATTATCATTATCGTTTCCACCAAAATGTTGAGCAGTGCAACTGTTTTCAACATGTATAATGACATGTTTCATGAGCAGCATATTAGAATGATTTCTGAAGAATCAAGTGACACTCAACACTGGAGTAATGGCTACTGTTGCCTTAAATTGCAATATTATTTCACTTTATTGCTGTTTATTTTATTAATTTTTTTTCATCAAATAAAACCAGCTTTGGTGGCTTCTTACCAACCATATTAATCATGCTGCCACAATTATTTGGACAAAAATGTGCTTTAATGTCTTGAAAATGTGAATAAATTAAGTTATTTCCATGAAGCGGTTCAAATCTTGTACTGACAATGCACAAATCAAGCACTCATAACATCTCCCCCAACACATCCCAAATACTTTCAATGAATTTAACGCCTCGACTCAATGGTGTCAAATCCAGGTGTGAAAATAATTCTTCATGCTCCCTCAACCATTCTTTCCCATTTTGAGTCTGATGAATCTTGACATTGTCATCCTGGAATATGACCATGATACGTCTTCCTGGTTGTCAATTACTCCTACAATCAGTCAATTAGGGTCACAAGAACTTCTGCCAAATATATAACATGCTAGAACTATAGATAAACAAAGCAATTAGACTCTTAAGTATTTGCCTATTTAAATCCAAATAGTAACTTTTTTTTTGGCCAGGCAGGGTGTTCTCTCATTGATTTAATTTGAATTTTGGGGTGCAATATGACTCAGACACTTTCTGGTCAATGAAATTAATGTTTTATGAGTACATAAATCAATTGATCAGAATGGTGTCAATTTCTAATAGAAGTTCCCTTTGTTATATTGCTAGATGTGGGCCAAAACAAATACCTACACTCAACACTATCTCAGAGGAGAAAGATCATGTGATCTCCACAGACTTCACCCGTATTGGTAATCACTGCTCTAAGTCAGGTATTTGTGTAAGTTAACTTCCTCAGCTGTAACATCATGTCCAAGTGATTGTCCTCTGGTTGCTTTGATGCAGCAAATCACTTTCGCTGTGAATGCTTTTTCTCTCCTCTCCTCTTCCTGAAGTGCTGTCTATCTCATTCTCTGACAACATCTGAGTGACTCTCTACAACACAAAAACAATGTAGCAACATGGATCAAAACGTCAGGAGCCCTTGGTATGTGTAAAGAGGCTTCAAACCACTTCAACAAAGAGCAGATGCATGCAGATTGCAAAAGCTGACATCTAAAGAATCCCACTGTTGAAGTCAGAATTTCAGGATCTGTGGTCCACTAGGCCAATTAGTTGGATCTAAGTTTGCAAAAATTGCACCCAACACATATGTGGCGATAAATTAAGAAGCATGCATAAGTAGACATTAATAGGGTATGAGCAAAGACATTGATCATATTGGGAATTTAACATGGAATTTGATCCACAGCCACATCAGTCAATAAGTGCAGCGAATTCCGTGATGCATTCAGGGTGAGAACCGTACATCTAAAGGTCACTTTCATTCTTCAAGGGAGAAGTTTTAAAAACGTTCCTTAATTACAGGGAACTTTCATAAATTGTCCATGTGGTATCTGTTACTCCATCATGACAGCACAGAGGTACAGCTGTGATTGCCACATAACATGGAACTTTGTGAAAGTATATTTTGTGAATCATATTCATAATCTGTTGAACTTTCAACAGACTTGATATCTGGATCAGAACACAAACAGAAATTTTACCACATGTGGTTTGGTCTATGTGTTTAGCCCTTGTTCCCACAAATAAATAAAAAAACAACAGACTAATTCGCTCTGGTGTGTGTCTGGTGTTTAACGAAGACCATGTGCAGTGAACAAAAACATATAATGAGTCATTCACTGTGGTGCTGATGTGGTAAAGATGTAAGGAGCTACAGACAACAGACTAATTTACCTTTCAGTCAACACAGGGATGCATTATTGCTGCTGTGCCCACAAACAGATAAACAAACACACACCTTACAAGCACACTTAAGCACACAAGTCACAAGATTGGTCTAGATCACAGCTTAAATTGTCTAAAGAGGGTCCTGTTAAGCAGTAAAATCCCAGCTAACAAAAATATATTCTAAGAATATCTTGCTAACGTTCCCATTATGTTGTGAAAAGTTATTTCTGAATGTTCTCTGAACATTGAAAATGTCCATCGAAATGTACATTGAAAGTTTAAAAAGAAATTCTTGGTTAAATAAACCTCAAAAGTAAGTTTTATTAAAGGTAGTTTTTCTTAAACACTTTTTGTTACACTGGTTGAAACTCTACACATCCTTATAGCAATCAATAAAAGAATCAATAAATAAAAAAATAAAAAAATACATATATTTGGATGTTTCAGGACCAAAAAATGTTCGTCCAATCACTGCATTGGGTCCAAATGCAATGACAAGATGTTCTCTCTGCCTAAGTGTAATTTAGAGACAATTTAGAGTAATTTAGGAGTGGTTCATGTCCTCAGACTCAGATTTATCTGTTTCCATTTTAACACTATCAATGCTAAAATTAAGCTGTAGCAGTCAGGTCATACGAGTTATATCTATATCCATATCTATATGTTAAGTGTCTATCGTGTCTCTGTTTACTTCCTGTTTTTTCCCGTGCTCTCCCAGTCTTTTTCCATTCAACTGTCTCATCATAAATCACCAACTTGGTCTTGTCAGCTGTGTCTTGTTCCTTAATCAGCCATTGTGTATATCTACCCTATGTTTTCCTTCTATCTTTGTCTGTTGTTAGCATACTGTGTTCTGTCAAAGTCTTGTCCTGTTCGCTATTCTTTCAAACGCTTTGCACAACACATGCTATTTTGGTTGTAATTTAAGTGTTCTTTGAGTTTTCGTAAATTTTAATTATTCTTTGTCTACTCGCCTTCTTTTGCACCACTACAACCGTAACAGAATAACTGACCCGTATAGAATGTCAATAGAGAGAGGAGCAGCAGTGATGGATATGACGGAGAGGAGACGATGGACTGGAAGTACTGTGCTGTGCTTTTGTGTGAATGAGCTGTGCACACAACAGCTGATAAATTAAGCCCACTTCTGAGTACCCTCTAGCCCCCAAAGCTTCTCCTTAGCATCTTGTAGTTCCTGAGCCTGTTCCTGAGCGCACCCTAGTGCCCAAGTCTGCTCCTAAGCTCCCTGTAGTTCCTGAGCCTGCTCTTTAGCTACCTGGAGTTCCTGAGCCTGCTCCTAAGCTCCCTCTAGTCCCATAGTCGGTTTCTTCTGTCGTCTGCAGTCCCAGAGTCTGAGGGCATATATATAATGTTTCCATCATATATATGCATATATTTGTGTATGTGTCTGTCTGTCCCTTCAAATGTCAAGGCTTTTAAACTTTTAAGAACAAAGGTTCAATAGTTTCTTTTTTATTAAATAACAGTAATTTGATATCCAAATTCAGCTTTCCTTTACTCAATATTTTGCAGTTCTACAACTGGTTTGCTACCTTGTTTAAAATTGAGGAATTTCATTGGAATATAAAAGGCATTTTCAATTCAATTCTGGTACACAGCACAGCTAAGTATATTTTAAAGACTGGATGACATGAACCTTACAAACATTAGCAAATACAATGTAGTAGTTTAACAACTTGAAACATGGCAGAGGTGCTGAAAGCGTGCGCTCTAACTCCTGGAAATTGGATAATGTTGGCCAATCAAACTGAAGTCTGACATTTTGAAAATGCATTTTTAGAGTGTAATATTCATCAGATGGTTTGTGGATAGTCAGTAAGAGTGCCAATTGAAGTTTGTGCTACACACACACACACACATTGCACTGCTACTCTAATAAGTGGAAAACAAGGCAGTATTTGCAGACAGAACAATGATGGTATTGACAGGACAAAAGATCAGAGCCATGTGGAAAAAAAGAGGGAATTTGATAAAAGTTTGGAATGGGGATATGGAAAGTATGACACATGGAGATAGACCCAGACAACAATTTTCAATCATAAAATTGTTGAAGGTCAGTTCCTGAGGGTGCTAATAGATTTCCTGCTGCTTTGCAGAGATTTGTCATTCAGATCTGGTGCTTGTTTTAACTTCAGCTGCAGCAAATTACCTTAACCTGACCCCCAAGAACACTCAATATCCTGCCCATCCCTCTTAAAATATATACAGGCACACATAAGTTTCATCTCCTCCAACATGCTCAAAGCTTGAGCAGGTATGTAGAACATGCTAACAGATTATTCAATAATACTTAATCACTTACAAACAAAGCACACAGCTTCATTTGAGCATTCTGCGGCGAAGCTTCCAGTCACAGTAAACAAAGAAGTCAATTGCAAATAAACACACACTTCCTGTGTGTGACTCTCACTCTGGATTAGACATAGCCAAGAGTTGATACTCTTTCAACCCTATGAAAAAAGTCAGAAAACGAAAATCAATAAATCACTAAGAATCTGGAAACTGGTTTATCATGATCTTCTAAATAAAATATTATGAAAAATATGTTAAAATATGTTATTTAAGCATGCAGTTATTTAAAAAAAAAATGTTCACATGAAAATCTGCAATTTTCCCAAGAAATCCCCCATAAAAAAACAGAATGTTTTTTAAATTGATCTAAGAATCAGTCTATAAGAGGAAATTTAATAATAATCAACATTTATAAACAGAACAGTGAACAATGAGTTTCATCTATGAATTTTGTCATTTTTAAGAGGTTTCAATAAACCAAAATTTAGGATGTTTTCTCTCTCTCAATCTCAATCTCTATAAACAACACTGTGCTTTCCTTTGGACAAGAAGGCTCCAGAACTTTCTCAAAGTCACGTATATTTACTTCACATGGCAAAAATGTGAATGTTGTGTCAATTATTTATGGGTGTAGACAGAAATATATTGTATGTAGAGTTGACAATGCAGTGACAAAGCTATTGTGTTTGTTTCAAGAAGTGTTTGGATGTGACATCCTTTACCATAGACCTTTCACTTCAAATATACCTTGCAAATATCCTGGGAAATTATATAGATGAATACACAAAAATATAAACACAAAACTGTTACGTGTCAGTCGTGTCTCTGTTTACTTCCTGGTTCCCCCATGCTCTCCCAGTGTTTCTCCACTCGCCTTCCTTTCTTCCTTCCATCATTCCTTTTGTTGATCTTGTCAGCTGTGTCCTATCCCCCTAATCATCCTCTGTGTATATCAACCCTGTGTTTTCCTCTTAGTTTTTGTCTGTTCACGTCTATGTTAGAGTTGTGTACTACCCTTAAACCTTACCTTTGAAAATAAAGCCTGTAAACTGTATCTTCTTCGTCGTCATGCCTTCATCCCTGCTCAAAACCGTGACAAAAAAACAGCATTTCAATGTACTTGATTTGTAGAAAGCTTCACACACACACACAAAGATCATGATGATTATGCTTTCATACAAAAATGTCCATGGTAACCATAAATATCACAATTATTCCAATTAATTACATTTCAAAAATAGTAGATGAAACATAGTATGTAACATGGGTTTACAAATTCCATGGATTTACACATGACCTATTTAAAAAATAAAATAAAATAATTAAAAAGTAACTATTTTTATTCTGTAACTTTTATTTTATAACTTTTTATTCTGAAGAACCTGTTCTCAGGTGTAAGGATTCTGTTGACTTGATCTAAAACAGAACAGAACAACTGTTTCAGAGAAAAGTTTGAGAACAAGGGACTAAGGTTATTTATTTCTCAAAACCATTTAAACATTTCAGTGTGAATGACTTATTGGACGGCCGCACAGAATAACGTAGTTGTGAATATACAAAATAATATTGACATTGGCTTAGAATGAGAAACTATGTGAGAAGGGCAAAGTGAGCTTGTTCATGTATGCATAATATACAAACATGTTGTTCTTTCTTTACTGTGTCTATAATAGACCTATTAGAGTAAAGTGCTTCACTCACTTAAGGCAATCCAGACAAGTCTGTGTAAATGCAAAACACTAATAATGAGGTGGTCAAAAAGCTTCTATCTTTCACATGCATGGCAATTGGAAGCGTTTGAATGCATCCCATTTGCGGATAGTCTGGGGTACATTTCAAATGACAAAAATGTTTTACTTTTTTTTTTAAATCTTCAAAGAAACCAAACACCAACCACCTCAACTTGCACCCGAACACACAATAAACACACACATCAGTCTCTTTCTACCTCCTAAGCACCTGTCAATATGCATCCCACTAATTAGACCTTTGATAGTAGCCAGATTTGGAGGGTCCATTACAGGCAGCTGTGCAGAAGTCAGAAGGTCCTGGCTGGCTTGAATAAAAGAGCCAGCCTGAGGGAACACCAGTGAACTTCTGCACAAGGATCTGTGTTCACAGTTGGGCTCAGGCAGGCCAAAGAAATGGAGAATGCCACCTTACATGATTCACTAGGCCTATACTGCTGAACAATTAAGCATTGCTGGTAATCAACATAAGGTATGTTTTGCATGCTGGAACCATGGTTGCTGGTCTGCCCTTCCCTAGCATGGGAGGCTGGAATCCATGCATAGTCATGCTTAAGCTGGTATCACTGGTGCAGCAACTAGACCAGAACTATACAGCTCTGGTCAGCATTAACCAGTCAGTACCAACATGGAATTCATGATGGTTTATGATGAATTTTTGCTGAAGGGCAAATAGCATGGACAGAAATATTTATTTATTTGTTTACTGCACATATTTTAGGGAAATCCTTGGAATAGATTTGTGGTGAGCAGGGCGGGGTCGAGGGACATGAGAGCGGGTGGCGTGATTGATAATGAGCGTCTCCTGAGAGCCACCGGTCTCGTGTCTCACGGAGGAGCGGAGGCATAAAAGGAGGAGCGACCTATGTTATGTTATGTTTTTTGTTTGTGGGCGGCAGTCGTCCGTGAGGGACTGCCGCCATTATGTTTATTTTGTTTTTAGGTTTTATTTTGTGATTAAAAGTCTGTTTAATGTCTGCTGGTTCCCGCCTCCTTCCTCCCTGAACATTGAACTCTGTTACAAGATTTAATAAATACCGTAATAAAACATTATTAATTGGTGACCGCTATACTTCAGTGTTCATATTAACGAATCCTTTACAGTACATAATATATTTGTGTTTAATTTTCCATTAGAATTTAATAAAATACCAGTACATTTTATTTTATTATTATTATTAATAATATTATTATGTTCTTCCTAAAGTCACCTTGACACGTTTTTAATAAGAAGTTCCTTTCAGATTTGGCAGGCTTGACAGTAAAAATGTAGGCTTCCGTTATCCACCCTTCCAGAAGATCTTTCTACTCTGGCATAGGGTCTGGAGAAGTGGATAAACAAATTATAAAAATAAAATAAAACAAATGAAAAGACAAACAAGCATATAGAAATATAATAACACCTAATTGTATGTGTCATTAGAAAGATTATGTGTAGTTGATATAGAAATGACTGTAAATTATGCATAATTACATGACCTAAACAAGACTCTAATCATAATTATTCTAAGTATATGTAATCAGGACAGACAGACAGACAGACAGACAGACAGACAGACAGACAGACAGACAGACAGACAGACAGACAGACAGACAGACAGACAGACAGACAGACAGACAGACAGACAGACAGACAGACAGACAGACAGACAGACAGACAGACAGACAGACAGACAGATAGACAGACAGACAGATAGACAGATAGACAGATAGACAGATAGACAGATAGACAGATAGACAGATAGACAGATAGACAGATAGACAGATAGACAGATAGACAGATAGACAGATAGACAGATAGACAGATAGACAGATAGACAGATAGATAGATAGATAGATAGATAGATAGATAGATAGATAGATAGATAGATAGATAGATAGATAGATAGATAGATAGATAGATAGATAGATAGATAGATAGATAGATAGATAGATAGATAGATAGATAGATAGATAGATAGATAGATAGATAGATAGATTGTACAACCACAATTCTGTGGGCATACATACACACGCCACTCTTGGGCTTTTGGGAAGTGTATCTATAGCGGCCTCATGTTTGCGTGATTAGCTCTTGATGAGGCAGTACTAACGCCATCTGTAAATGTTTTAGCTTTCACACACATACACACCCTCCTTCCAGCCCGATTTGGTCTGAAATAAGCACAATAGAGGTGCTTAAAACAAACATTAGGGTGGGTTGTGCACTCATGGTCCTGCTGGCCTGCTATAATAATTACTGTTGATTCTAAATGACCAACAGATGAGCCATTAGCACATGTGTGTTATTCTGTCTTACATGTTTCCTTACGTGTTTGCATTTTTTTTTTGGGGGGGGGGGGGGGGGGGGGGGCGGGGGTCTGGGTGGGAGGTTTCAGTTATTGTTCTGTTATATAGTCATGGTCCTGGTACCAGGAAACCAGTGGAACTAGTAGTTGCTGACAGAACATCATCTATCAAGTAGTCATATTAAAGGCAGTGCTGGAGGTCTGGTAGTGTTTCTGAAGGGCAGAATAAATTAGCCAGTGGTATTGTTTTGCTCTTAGTGGTTAATGCTGGACAATTTTGCATTTATAATTTTAGCAGACACTTTTATCCAAAGCGACTTACAATTTGATGAATACAGAAAGTGATTTGTCCTGAAGACACAAAAGTACATGAGAGTGCTTACAATACAAAGTTTCGGACATTACATACACAAGTAATACAAGCATGGAGAATAGAGGGAGTAAGATAAAAATGGTAGAGTTTTTTGGTTGAGGTGAGGTGGTGTGTGTGTGTGTGTCATGTTAGGTGCTCATGGAAAAGATGAGTTTTCAGTAGCCTTTTAAACCTTGACAAGGAATCTGCCTTCCGAATGAGAGCAGGGAGATTGTTCCACCAGCAAGTAGCGGTGAATGAAAATGTTCTGGTGATTGATATTGGCTCTCTGTGATGGAACCACGAGTCCTCATTCATTGATCGATCAAAAGTTTCTGGTAGGTGTTTTTAAGGCCATTTTTAACACGGACAGAATTGAATATAAGGCTTTGCTCAAAGTGACATCCCACAAGTGATTTCTGATTTAAAGCTATTTTCTTTGTATTGTAAAAAAAACAAAGAAACAAAAAACAAATTGTGTCTACATTTTTGTAAGATCAACTGTCGGATCAGAATTCAAGTAATTTTGGTGTCACAAACACTAATGAAGATTCCTCAATCAGCCACCAGAGGTCTCACTCACCAGAGCACTAGCATTCGATTTGGATCACATTTCACATGACTCCAAATACCTGGACTGATTATTGCACACCTGTCCCTCATCACTCAGACTATTTAAACCCCTAGTCTGTGATCACTCCTTGTGAAGTCTTGTTTCCCCTGTCTAAATTTCTGAGCATTATGGTCCCTGTTATTCTGCCCATGTTTGACTTTGCCTTGGATTTCCATGTGTGACTCTTTGCTGCCTGCCTACCACTTGTGTTTGTCTGGACTACTCATATTGCTGTTTGCTGCCTTCCCTGATTTTCTACCTGTTATGATCAGGTTTACGGCTCTGCGTCTGATATTGATATTTACCCTGGTATTTCAACCCACGCCTGTTTGTACTCTGAACTTGCTGAATTTTAATAAACCGCACGTGGAACTCACTCAGTCTGAGTCTGTTACATTTGGAATGAAGTAGTTGACCAGAAAAAAATATATTCTTTCATTATATACTCTCCTAGAAGTCATTTCTAACCGGTATGATTTACTTTCGTACTTTCTCCTGTGGAACACAAAAGATGTTTTAAAAATGTCTCTTTAACGCAGATGCCCAATATAGAACTGTTCTTTTGAACTCTCTATTAATCAAACAATTCTGAAAGAAAAATGTATCCTATTTTCCACAAAAAGTATTACATTAGTTCCATCCAGCCCTTAACTGCCTATTATGCCATCTGCCTCTCCTGTATCCCTACACAACCTCCCTCTCCCACCTCCTCAAAGTCCAGCACTTGGCCCCAACTCTGCCGTTGACCGACGACCTTTCACCAGCTCCCACCAACACCAGGTAGCCGCCACGTGTCACTGATCCACCAGCTTCACCGGGCACAGAGGATCACTAGATTCCACCTCCAAGCTTTGTGCCCATTGCTCCACCCTGGCTCCTCCCTCCATCGGCTCGACTGAAGGCCATCAGTCATATGGCTAAACTGGGCTCCCTCGTCCCTCCGGCTCTGCCTTGGTCAGTTGTCACCTTTCCTCTGCCTTTGGCTGGCTCCTCCCTCCACCAGCTCCGCCTCTCTCCTCTGGTTCTCTGACTCCACCTCAGACACTCGTCATCACAGTTCCACCTAGGTCTCCAGGGCCAGGGGCTTATTGGTTTGTTGGCTTCACTTGGATATCCTGCTGTGACATTGTTTAAGTCGATCATCCCCAGGGCATCGTCCACAAACCAGCCATCACCATGGCTCCTCCTGTCTTCTGCTATGCCCTGGGGCCTCGTCCTGGCTGGTCTCTGGAGCTTCATCTATGTTCTGTTCTGTATCGTCCCCCTCCTGGTCCACCTCTCTCCCTCCGCTTTTGTCCCAGTGTAGGTGCGAGGACGTGCCTTCCGGGAGGTGGAGCTACTGTCACAGTCCTGTTGTGTCTTCTCCCTCTTCCTGTTACCTCGTATGGTTTTCACCTTGTCATCCCTTTCACCTGTCGCATCAACCACTCACCTCGTTAATCTTGTCAACTGTTCCCCATCATTCGCTGTGTATATAAGCCTTGTGTTTCTCTAATTCTGCGTCCGTTCTCGTCTTTTATGTGTAGTGTGACTCAGTGTACCCTAACTCCATGTTAATAAAAGTATATGTTCCAGAATCTTTGTGTCCGCGCTTCCCTGCAACACTCACTCCTGACAACAGCCATACACATAATACTACTAAAACCCCTCATAAAACCTTAGCAACCACATGCCAACACCCTGGCAACCACTAACAACATGCTAGCATCTTAGTGGTGATTTTAAGCATCAAATTTCAAATTTTTTATACAAATAGCTATCTTTTATTGTAAACAGTGTATTGCTGTGTCAAATATTCCCCATGGTTGGGAGGGAGGCCCTGGTTTCCCTTTCCTGATTGCCAGAAATTCCCAAGGTGGAATGTCATTACTCTTGACAGCAACAAGAAGACTAATAAAGGAGAACTTTGGGATTTGTAATGTAGATGTAATTGCTTCAAATCCATCCTATAGCTTATATGGGGGTTGGCAATTTAATGAGTCAAAGAGAAAGAAACGCAACAGTCAATGAGGTAAAAGTAGATGATTACACTATCATGTTTCATGTTCCTCAGCCTCTGTTCTCCAATCGATTTTACACATGGTTGCATGCCTTGAGAAATGCCAATGAAGTTATGCTTATTGCACATCTATTACTAGTTCTAAAAGAGGGTGGTACTTCAAGTGTGCATGTTTATTTGACTGGTTCTGCGTTGCTGTCTTACTCATTCTACCATTATAAAAGCTCCAGAGGATTGTTACAGGCCCTTTACATATTAATGACTAATTACCATACAGCGCAGTAATGAGAATAACATGTTGGTCCTAATGATCTGAAAGGTCTGGCAGTCATGAACGCTGGCTCTTGTTTTAACACAGCACATAGAACACAATATATACTCATCAATATTTCATTACACCTAAATTAAAACTAATTCTCTTCTCTCTGTGCAAGAGGGCTGTTCAATTTGAGTGGTTTCACAGATCTTTACAATTAGCCACTGAAGCATGGAAATTACCTAAGGACAAAGAATGGGCCCTGTTGTATTTTTTAATAAAGCATCACATCAATATTTGCCAGACCTAAAGCTGCACTATTGAGATACTGAAGACTTTCAGCTAGTTTCATGCACTCATTCGCTTTTTGGTTGCAGTTGAATCTGCAGTGGTCACCATTCAACCATTTTACTGCTGTCAAGGTTGCTATTGTGAATTTATATATGGTCAGAAACTTGCATGTGTCATTATATTATTACAATATTATTATAAAATTTACTGTAAGTATGTGGGCATTCAGTTATTTGTTTTTGAAACTGCAATTGTTTTTGAAACTGCATTATGTTTGAAAATATGTTTGAATATGTCGGCAGTGTGTGTACACAACTGCCAGTTGGCGGTTCAAAATCAAGATGCCGTTCTCGCTTACATGAAAGTGTTTGAGTCAAGGCTAAATGCAAAGAAGAGTGTGCGACTACACTACAGAAGATTACTTTTCTGGACATGGTTTGGGATTCGGCCTCCATGCATGCATGTCCATCTGCAGTGCACATTGAATCAATCCTATCAGCTGTAAAACAGATAAATCTAGGCCAGTCATGCACTGTAAAAAAGTTTAAGAGTCTGTTAGGTGTGATGGCAGCACCGTCCAACGTAATACCTTTTAACTTGTCGTACATAAGACCCCTTGGCTCAGGACCAGGGGGTTTTCCGCAAAGGGCAACCTATTCCGATTATCTGTAAGGGTTTAGGAGAGAGTGAGGACTCAAGTGCAAGAAGGACAGGGCTTTATTGAAAAAATAAAACAAAACTTCAAACTAAAACAACTCCGAGGGGGAAAACAAGACAAATTAGATACTAGACTGACTGGACGAGATTAAACTGGACTAGACAGAATGAGGCTCGACACAAAGGAAAGACAACGAAGCGACACAGGACAGCAAACACAATGGAATTAAATAGGGAGCACATGATGAGGGTAACGATAAGGGAACAGCTGGGATAAATCAAAGTTAAAGGGTTATACATTGATGAGACATGAACACGCAGCCAATGCGAAGGCGCATCGCCGTGTATTCACATTAAACAAAGACGCAACACGAAAACAACATGAAAGCACTCGCACGCTCATGACAAGGAAGAACACACGGGTCATGAATGTCCAAATCCCGACACAAACCAAAACCAGACAAGACAAATCTCGGGATCGAACATCATTAGACGTTACACAGACAAGCGTGCGCGCGGCTCGAATCCTCGGAGCTATGCGCACACACATCAAACACGAGACATTACGTAGTGCCAGAGCTCTGCCACAAAACCAAGAAATTACTAGAGCGAATGCGGCAGAACCCTGACATTATCATGATTAAACAGCAATGCCTCCATGCCCTTACCATGTTGAAGAAACCCTAGTTCCAGAATGGGACCCAAAGTCCCATTCTGGGAGCTCCTTTGTCGTTGCCGAATGCTAACAATGGATGCATCTCTCACGGGTTGGGGAGTGGTCCTAGATAGATGCTCAGCACAATGTCTGTGGAAGGGACACCATTTCACCTGGCACATCAACCATCTGGAAATGATAATAATAACAATAATAATCAGTTACATTTATATAGCGCTTTTAATGATGCCCGTCTTTATGGCTTTGAGGACCTTCCTCCCAGATCTCAGGGACCACCTTGTACTTGTCCAGTCAGACAGCACATTGGTGGTCACCTATATAAATCATCAGGGGGCTTTGTACTCGCGTCCACTTCACAAAATGGCGCACCAAATCCTCCTGTGGTCTCAAGGGAAACTGCTCTCACTTACATCCCTGGAGCACAAAATCAGAGAGCAGATGTCTTGTTAAGGCAGGGACTGAGGCCCAGGGAATCGAGGCTCGGAATGGACCCCGAGATATATTTGGCCAGGCTCAAGGGGATATATTTGCATCTCGAGATCCATCCACTCTGCTTCTACCTCTCTCATCCAGCTCTTCTAGGACTGGATACTATGTTTCATACATGCCCAAGGCTACGTCTGAATACCTTTCCTCCATTGCTCTGCTCCCAGGAATTTTGGAGAGAGTTGGCCGGGACAGGGTCTGTCTCACCTTGATTGCCCCACTGTGATTGGACAGAGTGTGGTTTTCAAACCCGGTGTCCATCCTCAATTGCTCACCCTGGTAGATCCCAATCAGAATTTACCTTTTGTTGCAGGCAAGGGGATCAATTCTACACCTCTGCCAAGAACTGTGGAGGCTGTGAGCATAGCCTCAAAGGGGGCCCAGCTCTTAAATTCTTTTTTAACATTGGAAGAAAAAAAATTCCGGGGTGGAAAAAACAGTGACAACCCTCTTCTTTTCCTCTAGGGCAGCTTCACACCTTTATTTTTTAATTTTTTTTGCTAATTTCATGGACAGAGATTATTTAAATAAGTAAAATTATGACTTCACAAGATCCATAAAAAACATGTTGTAGTGAAAACGAGTCGTTTGCTGTAGTTCATGAAAAGCGGATTATGTTAAATAAAATATATCCCTTTGCAGAGGACTTTGAGCTTTGTAACCTTGCAGATTATTTTTATGCTCAAACAGCGACATTACAGATTAACTAGGGTAAATTGGGCCTCTTTAACAAAATTGATATTTTACATAATGTATCCATACAAAAAAATTGACAAAATGTTGTTTTTTTGTTATTGTCTACCTAAAGTGAACACACCATTCCTCATGTCCTTGGTTGAACTTGTTACTCTAAGCACAATCTGTGCTCTATTAACGGACAGGAACTAATCCGTGACCCTCACACTCCTTACAGAAACAAACAGCACCCTTACAAATCTCAAACCAGCACTGACCAATTAAGTTTCAGTGCACTAAGGTCAGGGGTGCATTCAGAGAGTAAATCTGGAACTGTGTGCGTACTATAGTTGTATAACCTTCTTTTGCGGTAGCTACTAGACCTCCTTAATCAATTATTAATAAAACATTTTAAAATGATAGAACAGAAAACAGTGCTTTATCTGCAGTGAGGTAAAATTAATAGAAGAACTGAGGCAATTTATTTGCAATCTAAACTGTGAAGAAGTGAAATTTAAATTAACTGTTTTCTATTTCAAAATTCTGCAATTTTTTTTAATTTATTCTTGCAATGGATAAACAGAATTTTCAGCATCAATAACCCAGTCTTCAGTGTAACATGAATCATCAGAAATCAAAATAAAATGCTGATGTCAGCAGTTGAAAACAGCTGCTTTATATTTTTGTGAAAACGATGATTTTATTTTTCAGGATTCTTTGATGAATAGAACATTCAAAAGAATACTATTAATTACAATTAGAAAAAATAAAATATCTGGTCACATGAAAAAACTATTTCTGAAATATTACCCTTAATTTACAACATGCTTTCAATAAATAAGTTAAAAAAACTAGACTCTGAACAAAACATGTGATAGTTGGAAAACCTGCGACCAGGATGGCCTCTGTACACTGTCACAAGCCCTATAATTGGGTGCTGAGACAATTGTTGAGGCCCCAAGAGATCTCTGTGGCCCCACACAAGTCCTCAGTACACTGACTCACATTTACGGGCCAAATGTTAATCTGATCCGACTGATGCCTTTGCAATCAAAATTTAAGGCATTGTTTGTCTGCCAGACCAAATTCGAATACTAAGAAAAGTAATACTTGAAACCACACGACTGATGATTCTATTATAAAAATAAAACGCGCCTGTCCTGCCATTGCGTAATGACTGAAACAAAGTGTTTAGTCTAAACCTAAACAGATTTATGTCTGTATTCCAAAGATATACAAATAGGAAGGTATTTTTATTCAATATAAATATATATGTACATTTTATACATCCCAGCAGATAACCCAAACACTGCATAGATCTGTGTTCAACCCTCAGGGTTTCTACAACCTCCCAGTATCCTTGAAGTGTAATGAATACTATTATTATTTAGACTTTGATTATCTCCACTCAGATTTTGCAGAGGAAAGTCATGAGGTCATTTCAACCAGGGAGCAACGCAATGGAGTGTCTTTCGTATCACATTATGTTTGTTATTGGTCTATGACTTGCTTGTTTTGAGATGGTAACTGCGCCTCAGGTCACAAGCTGTGCATCGACGACAAGCGATATCTGATTACCGTGACCCCACACCCCAGATAACCATCTCAAACCCATCCGCCAGGCTCTAAAAGCATCCTGCACATCCAGACACAGTAAACCGCTCTCCAAACACCACTGAAGAAATTAAAGGATACTCTCTTAAAAGCTGGAACGTGGCGCGCACACACCGACGCACATGCATCTGGACCTCCTCTGCTCAATGAGTTGGAAATAACAGTGCAGGCCTGTCGTCATAGATAGCCTGTTAAAAGCCATCAAGAAGACAGCAAAAAGCTCCAGAAGATTCATTCTCCCAAAATCTGGACTAAGCTCCACGCTCTGTCACCCTCAATTAAACGTCGTTTCATCTGCCAGTGGGGATGTCCTCTGAGTGGGGTGCATTTTCTGGCTCGGTCTGTTCGTAAGATGGGCAGTCAACAGGAAATGGCTGTTTCATGCTTGTGCTAACTTTTAAGAGGTCACTTTTCTGGGTGGGCATTCCTCGAGCGATTGACACAAAAATAGAATAAATAAATAGTAACATATTACTAGAGTTAGTAATCTTTTAAATTTTTTAGGTAATATACTTTGATTACTTTTTGACTACTTTTGACCTAACACATTTGTCATATTGATTTGAATAGAATAATCGTGTAGAATATTGATATAAAATTTACTAAATGAACTAATGAAACTTGTTGTAAAGTGTTACCATATAATTTAAGTACAAGTCTGTACTTTTAGGAATCTGATTATGTAATCCAAATACACACACACACACATATATATATATATATATATAATATTTAAATAAAATACATTTAAAATTAATTTATTTCTGTGAAAGCATAGCTAAATTTTCAGCAGCCATTACTCAAGTGTCACATGAAATGCAGTGTCAGAAATTGTATTACCATCAATATTATTGCTATTGTTGTTATATTTATTATTATTTTGCATAAAAACTGATTCCTCTTCAAAGAGAAACTCTACACTCCGTCATGCATTGATGCTATGGAAATTCCTCCTGTGTGAGCCAGTGTCTGAAATGCATATTTTACACGACATTCCCAAGTAGCCATTACATCATAAAAGAGTGCCTAAGCAACAGGACATCAAACATTGACAACAGAATGTCAGTTGTTTGTGTGCAGTGACAACTTTTCTGTCCATTTGAAAGTATGGAAGGTGACAAACAGTTTAGGAGACTCATTACCGCAGAGAACTTGAATAGGTTTTGTGTAGCACACCTGTTCCCAATCAAGAAATCACTTAAATAGGACTTGCCTGACAAAGTGAAGTAGACCAAAAGACCTTCAAAATCTATTCACCACGCCTGGTACCATTTGTCCTGTTTGTCGTGTCATCTGTGCACTTCCTGTGAGGTCAATGTTACACTTCCTGTCAGTGAGGTCTATTCTCACTTCCTGTGTGTTATGTCATTTTTCACTTCCTGTGTGTCGTGTCATGTGTTTTTTCACTTCCGGGTCCCTTCTGTGTTTCCTCTCATGCCCTTCCTGCACCTGTCTTGTCATCACTTTCTTTCCTTAGTCCCTCAGGTGCTCGTCTTGTGTATTTAATCTTCTTGTGTTTCCCTTGTCTTTATCGTTTTTTTATGTTCCTATGTTGATGTCACTGGATGTTGCACTGTGTGTTAATGCTGTATCTCTGTGTTGCTTCTAGTTGTTTTCATTTGCTCTTCAAGTTTAAAAGATCCTTTTGAATTGTTTTCTTTTGTATCAATGCGAGTCTTACTATCCCTTTTAATTAACATTATGCATCCTAGAATGAAAGTAATAATTTATTTTAAAATAAATACGTATGTATTTCTAGCTATTTACCTTGATTCTCTCCATGGATCTCTGTGAAAAGGCAGACAATTTTTTTTTTTTATAAAAGTCAAAACAAGTTTGTCAAAAACAAACAAAAATTTAATAATAAACCCAGAGGTAGTAATAATAAACTTTTATTGTGAATATATTGTATTTGCACAAGAATTACACATTTGTAAACTTTACAAATTTTTTTTGATTTATTTTGTTGAACAACATTATTGTACAAATGTATATAAAATTGTTTCAAGCGTGTCAGATTCCACAAAAGAATATATATATAGTTGTAAGCACAACCAAGTGAGGTGGGAAGGGCTTTGGTGGCACATGCCACACCCTCCCCACTATTGAACACACAAATCAAAGAGTGACTTCAATACACACTCAGAAAAAGAAGCGCAACCTCAGAGATAACTTTCCGGCACACTGAGCACCAACACCAGTAAATACGTTCAGTAGCACAGACACATGGTAGCCCTATGAGACAGCACAGCAGCTGAGAGCAGCATTCAGAAAACATATAATAAATACACACAACTGATTCCTCTTTACATGAGGGGGGCATGTCTATACACATCAAACATTTCATGCGAGGGTCGACATGTCAAAGAGCAAACCTTAACACACTTAAATTGTCTATCCCCTCTTATGTAAAGTGGAATTTTTTCAATTTTTTGGAATTCAAGATTTGGACTTTGGAGTGTCTCGTTTTCATTACTTATCATCAATGGATAGTACAGTCATAAAAATAAAGGTTATTCATTGGCATAAATGGTTCTATGAAGAACCTTCAACATTCATGAAACCTTTGAAGGTTTTTTTTATAGTGGAAAAAGGATCTTTAGATTTTAAAAATGTTCTTCACACTATGACATTTTTTTTATTTTATTTTAAGAATTGTTCCCCGAATGGTTCTTTGGGGAACCAAACATGGTTTGTCGATGGCATCACTGCATAAACCCTGCTTTGGAACCTTTATTTTTAAGAGTGTAATGTAGTCTTTCTATTCCTTTCTTTTTTGTAATATTAAAAGTTAAAAATTCATTTTCTTTTGTATTGCACCATGATGGAGAACATATGAAAACACTTTTTTGCAGCAAGCCATTAAAATCCCCAGACGAATGCTAATTTTAAGTAATTCACTCTTCTTGTCTAACAGTTAGACACTGCCAGAGTTTTAGTTTTAGTTTTTAATCATATCATTAACCTGTTTCATATCACAACCTGTTATTTGTCGAACATGGCATGGTATCGATTTGTGTTCAAAAGTTGAAACGGTCTCTACAGGGTTTGTGTATATTTCACTGGAGTTTTAAATACAGTATAGTTTGTAAAGAGGGGAGTTAGTTCAGCTCTCTTGGATCAAATCACATCTCACGTCGTCGTTTAGTGAGGTATTTAAATGTTACATCCTACGGCCTCAACCCCAGGACTGAGATGAGAAATCCAGACCCCAAAAGCCTCTGAGGGGTCCAAAACGTCTGTAATGATTCATAAATGTACTGCATATTTAGGTATGTTACTCAATGCTACATCAGTGAAGACAGAAAGAAAAATTAATCCCATTCCAAAGGAAAAAAGTCTGACATGGATTCACAGGTGCGAACGATATTTCGTGGACATCCAGTAAACTAAACACACACTTTATTTTAGATCTATCTCGTGCGTTTTGTTATATTTCATTCTCATTTGGCAATCACCACAACATTAAACCTTTCGCCTTTAAATTCAGTTGCACTTAACATTATCACTGTAATTACGTCACTTTAACAGCCTCAATATAAAGGCTGCAACAAAGAAATAAAAAATTCTATAAAGCTCCATACAGTTTAATAAAACCATCATCATTTATTTTAGTGCATGAATAAAAAGCCATAGAACTCATGCAAACACTGATTGTAAGTTTATATTTTAAAATAGACAGCTTTTAAGTCATCAAATGTTAAAACACCTCTGAAACAGATAGAGATTCGTGTTATTTTATTCCTGGATACTTTTTCTTTGGATTAGGATGGATACAAATTTCATTTTTCATAGCTCTAGGCATTGTCGTTGGTATTTATTCTTTTTCTAGAAATTTCAAAGGAAAACACGGAAATGCTCCCCCACTTTCAATAGATGTGATTGATATCACCTAATCTTATAAACTAGCTTTCTATCATAAAACGTATAAATAAAATAAATGAACAAACATTCAACAATCTTAAATGCACATTTCTCAGGGTTTAAAATTTTATAACCTGTCATGTACTGTATTTTCGCATAGTGGTTCAACATGTGGATGTAATATTCGACACGCTTGTGATATCATGTCTGTCATGCTGGAACAAAATCTGACAGATGATGTATCGGGATGACATATAGTAAAACACGCAATATCAGGGGCCCAGAAGACAGGATGGGGAGGGTACAAAGCACATTCAACATGCTCTGGACCCTTGGACACAAGCGTGTGACTTCTGACACACACAAAAAAAAAGCTTCGGTACACTAATTGGAGCCTGTTCAGTCTTGAGAGCAGTCTGCATTTCACATCAGATGATGCACTGCTCAAGTGTGGTTTGATCTGTAACGAATCCTGACGTTCAACATGGCACTTCTTTCCAACGATTTTATCAGATGCTTACAGTTATATCAATCTTTGAAGATAAAGTTATCTGGTGATCTCAGAGAAGTTTAAAATTAGCAACAAAAGAACTCTAAGCCCAAAGACTTAGTAAATATAGCTATACATTTTGAACAAATTAAATATGATACTGGGTGAATCTCAGAAATGTCCAGGTCATATGTCATCCCATAATCAATATAAATTAAAATATGAAAAAAAATTCTGTATAAATTTAACCAATTTTTTAAACTTTTTAATAATAACCCTTTTATTATTACTTATTCTCATTACTGCAATGCAAAATATAAAATACCAGAATAGTTTAAAATGGAAATATTTGAAATGTAAAATATGTAAAGCACAAAGGGATTGTGTGTGTGCATGTGGTTACAGTCAAAAGTTTGTAAACATTTCCGTTTTTTTATATTTGTTAAAAAAAGTCTCTTATGCTCACCAAGGCACCATGTATTTAGTAAAAAACAAACAACAACAAAAAAAGTAATATTGCGAAATATTTGTTCAAATTCTATTTGAATGTATTATAAAATCGAATGTATTCATTTGATGGCAAAGCTGAATTTTCAGCATCATTACTGCAGTTTTATATGACCATTCCAAATTCATTATAATATACTTATTTTCTGCTCAAGAAACATTTCTGATTATTACTATCAATTTTGAAAACAGTTGTGCTGCTTAACAGATTTTTTATTAAATGAATGCAGCCTTGATGAGCACAAGAGCCTTCTTTCAAAAACATTTAAGAAAGTAAGAAATGGTCAGTAAGATAAAAAATATTCAGTAATGCTCATCAATGCTGAATTAAATTGAACAAAAGTGGCAATAAAGACATTTATTAGGTCACAAGAGATTTCTGTTTCTAATGAATGCTGTTCTATACAATTCTAAAAAACGGACAAAAATAAACATAAAAAATAACAATATAATATAAAATAATTATAAATTGTAATAATATTTTACAATTGTTTTTCTGCACTTGTTATCAGGTAAATGCAACTTTGATGAACATAAGAGACTGTATATAAAATTTGGGGGGTGAAATGTGACCTACACATTTCTTCATGAGATTTCCCCTACTGCACATACCAAAGAAATCAAAAGAACATAAAACAAGAAAAACAGCCCTCTATGGGCCTAAAGGGCCTGGGTGTGACACCACTGACCTACTACTGGTGCAAAGCTCACTTCAAGCTCAATCCATAATGAGCTCCAGAGCTGAACAGTCTTTCCTGCACAGATAAACCCTGCTTCAGATCCAGGCTGGTGCTGGGAGCCGTCTCTGACCACATTGTTGACACATTGTCAACATTGCCTGTTTGTGGCACTAAATATTTTGCATGAATCATTTTTGTGATCATAATGTGGTTAAAAAAAAAGAAGAAGAAGAAAAAAATGAGCATATATCTGTCTCTTGTGTCTGACTGTGTTGCTGCTTCTGGTTGGTCTGAGAAGACAGAATTTGGCAGTGAGTTGATGAGCCGTTCCAGTTTTACAGTAGAGTTCTGTATCTGTTTCAGTCTTAGATTGTATATTCGAAATGTGGTTATGTTGCATGTGGTCTGTATATTAAGCAGTTCAGTCAGTAGTTGTTTTTTCTAGTCTGTAGATTGGCTCTGGTCAGGAAAAATATGTTCTGGTTCCAGTAAGCAGCCAGAGTAGAAGGAGCTGAAGAGCCAACATCGGCCAGATTGACGGACTCAAACTACAGCCACCACCACAGTCAGTTGCATCCTCCTGTGGTCAATTCAAAGACATTAGTGACGTCTACCTCACACAAACATAAGTACATACTAGAGCAGGGGTGGGCAAACTATTTGTCTCACGGGCCACATTGGTTTCTTAAAATTGACTGAGGGGCCGGGGTGAAGGTCGTACCTGTGCATTTACTTATAAGAAATCCTAGAAAACCTGTATAAAGTATAGTTTGGTCTTAAATCACTCGACTGGGACACGTAAAATTACAACAAAACAATATTAATACAATTTAATCGACAGAAAAACCATAATAGGCAATGTGACTGAATGGTATATTTGCCTCAGCTCTAGATTGACAATAACAGGCGTCCAATCACAACTGACCTCTGGAAAAAAGGGAACTAACCAATGACGTTTGATGTTACTATTACGAGAGCAAGCCCCGCCCCACGACTGACAAAAATAAAAGTGCTCGCACTAGCAAAAACAGCAGTCGAGAGCGGGTGAATGTTCGCGCGTGCGCAGATTAGATGTCGCGCGCGAGTGATTAAAATGAGCGAGTGATTAAAACGAGGTAACCCGTATTTACGTGTAGCTCTGTTTGCCGCTCGCGGATGTTATTTACGCGCGCGCAAACATCAGTTTTGCGCTCGTTACTTTTTAGCACAGAATTAACGCCATAAAGGGGGGTTTAGAGGGGTTTGCGACAGACGCCTACTCTCCACCACAGCTTCAGCGCCACTGTCGCTTGCAGCCGCGACAGCGTGACATTACAGGGATATGTAAAATAAAGGAGGTTTAATACAGGCTCGGCAAGTTCGGCGGGCCGGATTAAAGAGCCCAACGGCATGTAGCCCGCGGGCCGTAGTTTGCCCACCCCTGTACTAGAGTCAGGTCATTTAAATTCAGATGAAGCAGCTTTGGGTTTGTAACTGATTTTTTAACCATGGCATCCGGTTTGTTGCTGGTTTATACGGTGTTGTTTTTGGTAACTATTTTTTTTTAAATTTTATTTAAGTTTTATTAGAAATTTTGGCTATGTGTCCTTTGCACCTAACTTAAATAAAATAAGAAATAAAAATAAAACTGAAATAAATAATAATAAATAATAAATAGAAAATTACATGTATTAATACAATTTTAATAATAATAACAATTGACAAAATCACAAAACAAAATTAAATCTCATATTAAAGTGAAAATGGAATTTGTGAAAATAAAAGCCAAATGAATTTTTAATAAAAATTTTAACTAGTTAATAATAAAAAAAACTTGCATTACTTTGCCTCAACATTATTGGATTTCTGACTATCAGACCAATTTCATTGCACAGGATCTCAAATGTTGGTTTGATCAATTTGTGATGCCTCAGCCAAGTCTGTCGTAAAAAAGGATTTGGTATGATGACCTCCCAGAAGTTCCCAAACACCAGGCATCCAAAAACAAGTCATTTATGATAAAGGAAAAAAGATCCACAGCTGCACACTATGTTGGGATGGAAACGATGGTTTATCCGCAAATGTTTTATGTGATATTCCAATTTTGCGCATTAGTTAAATGTGCAACTTTGGATGGAAACATAGCTGCTAAGATACTATATTTTAGATTTTCCAGCATGGAGAAGATCCGTAACGCATTTAACTCAATCCAAGGACAAAGTCTATGTGGAATGAAAAGTGCATATCAAAACATGTTTTGGCTGAACTCAATTGGAATGAATCAAATCAATGGCACACAAACTGACTGATGATATACATGCTGGTCTTCTGAAACAAGGCTTGCATGCTACAAGTGCATGGAGGGCGTGCCTATGAAAGTCCTGGGATGCCCCAGGTTTGAAAGGGATAGGGCGTATTATCAATGCTGCTGTCAAAAGGATGGAAACACATCTGGAGCTTCCTATGTTTATTCCACAGAAAATCTCTCAGGGAACTAGCTGAAAATGCACTTCCTACTTTCTCAGCAGGAGGAAAGTTGTGGCGTCCTGGCTCTAGGTCCATGTCGAGGCATTGAGAAAACAATATAGGGGATTTTAACCCTTATATGATAAGCAGATGCTTGCGAAATTCTAGCATACTACAATTAAATAGGGTTGGGAACATATAAAGTTATTTTTGCCACAGTGTTTTTATGAGGCAACTGCTTTAACTATGAAAGCAGCAGCAAAACAACAAGTTGAAACTGACCATCAAACACAAAGCAGAAGCAGCAGCAAAATGACGGACAGGTAATAGGTCAAAGAAGAGGAGCCACTGACTGGACACAAAGGCTCATCCTAGCAGTAACAGGCATGATGAGCAGCCATTGAGCATTCAACGTGCAAGCAGAAAGGAAATGAATGTTAGCTTTAAAAAAGGACAACAAACAAGCAGTGAATGATGAAGATGCATTTTTGAGTTTTGCCCAGTTTGGTTTTAACTTACATCTGCGTTGTTATCAAAGCAGACGTCCGGTCCTTTCCTGTACCGAGGGTTCTGGGCAAGCACACATGGGTCAGGACCAGTAGCTGAAACAGATCTATAAGGACAATAGCTGGAAGTTCAAAACAAATATAATTATCTCAATCTTAAGGCCTCGTAATTTGAAGGATACAAGGCTGTTCGGCTTGTCTTAAAGGTTTGGGATCGCAGGAGAGGCAGGAACTCTTTGCATCAGAGATCAAAAATACCAAATTCGTGTTAGGCAGCTTCTCCGCCCGGTACATTCTTGAAAAAAATAAATAATATAAAACGGCAAGGTGATTAAGACACAAACACAGTACTCACAGGAGCAGCTCATATCGTAAAACAGGTATCATGGTTTATACATCTTTAAACTACGCAGACATAAGCATCACGAGACCACCCATGTATGACATTTAGCGGACAATTCATAAACATAAACAAGTAGGTATAAACGGAGGTCCACACGGCCAAAACATTACGCCTAAGTCAGTATAAGCTCTTTGTCAGGAATCAATTATACACGTCTTACATATCCAAAACCATCGCCACATGTGTGGAAGTCTTTAGTAAGTGTAACAGGAGATGAGTGTATTATATTGGAAATCTGCGTCGGTTGGCAGCTTGTTACGTACTGTCATCACCAAACGAGTTTCAGCCATGATTTTTCTTTATAGTATTCTCTTGTTCTCTTTTACAGCTCCCACCCCTCCGCTTAAAACAGAGTGACACAGGTTTTTGCACCGGCCTGTACGCATGTAAACGTGTGTATAGGGATGTGTGCGTTAAAGCTCTGTGTTACACATCACCTGCTCTCTCAGTAATCACAGGCTGTTTACTGCTACCCAGCATGCCTGGCGGTGCATAACGAGCCTCAGATCACAGCGGCCATCGGGGTCACACTCACGCAAACACGTATGCACAGACACACACAGAGCTCTTGATGATCACAGAGAAGCATGGAGTACTAAAGTTCAGTGGCTCACATCTGTCTGCCCTCTGAGGAATGCTTTATTCATGAGAGCAGGAGAGGAGAGCACAGAGGAGTGTTTCAGGTGGGTTTATGTGGTCTCCATGAAAAACATCCTGAGAAACTAAAGGCGATGTTCCAAAACTAAGTGGGCTGCATACCTAGAAAGGCTTTATATGTGAACACTTTGGGTGAGAGCACAAAATCTGTGGGAATGAGAAAAATGACGCTCAAAACACGTAATACTATGCAAAATTTCAAGCCCTGTAATGCCAAAAATATTCATTCGGATCTAATGAAATGAGTGAGTGAGGGGAGGCGGGTTTGTGTTAACTTGCTGTCACTGTGAGATGAGTGACGAGAAAGCTCTAGTATCGTGTATCTATTCTTCCGAAAATTTATATTGGGAGTGATTCTGATATTTCAGTAGATATTTGTTGAAGAAAATCTATATTTTTGACAACTCCTTGTTATTTATTTATTAACTGAAAAATTCTACATTGAAACCAACAAAATGGCTAGTGGGAGTAACTGCATTACACGCCACTGCTGAAATCCACCCATATTTGTCAGTTTGACAAGTGTTAATCTCAAGATATACTCTAAGTCTTTAAAACCCCAAAAAGGGTTTTAAGTGTTACATGTCAGTCGTGTCTGTCTACTTCCTGTCTCGTTCCGGGATCTCCCTCTGTGTTTCCATTCATCTGTCGCATCAGCAATCACATCATTAGTCTTGTCAGCTGTGTCTAATCCCCTCATTCCTCCCTTGTGTATTTAAACCTTGTGATTCCTACAGTACCTGCTGTGAGTTGTCAACATATGGTTGTGTTTTTTACAAGTCCTCATTCTCTGTGTTCATGTCAAAGTTTTGCACATGAAGCGCTGTTTTGTTTTGTAAAGTTAAAATGTTTTTTTTAAGTTTATTAATAAAATACATTTAAGCAGTTATTTATATATGATTTGGTGTGTCATTTCCAAACATTGCTTTTGCCAATAATTGTAAAATTCCAGTCAGATTTTGGTATACTGTTATGAATGTATGAGTGTAGCTGGCGTGCGATGCGGAACAAGGCGCGGACCACGGAGTAAGAAACAGAAATACTTTAATTATAAACTGAAACAAAACAGCACATGGGAGTGCATAAAATAAGGAGGCATCCACACGAAGCAACAACACAACATAATGATAACGTTAACAATAGACAACCTGGGGAGTGAACAAGGAGAACTAAAATACTGGCTAGGATTAAACTGAAACACAAAACACCTGTGAACAATAAGTGATGATTGGAATTGAGAGTGACGGTGAGATATGGAACGGGGAACATGTGACAAGGAAAAGGCAAACTAAGAGTCCTGAGTAACGTGAAAATAACATAAACGTGACATATACACAATGAGTCTGACAATAGCCCTTTTCTTCAAGCATCTTGGAGAGACTGCCACAGTTCTTCTGGATTTAGTCTGTCTAATTAAATGTAATCACAGACAGGTTAAATCAGGTGATGGTGAGATCATAACTCTGTTTGGAGCACTGACTGCGCGGCTTCTGAAAAATATCAATAATAAGAATAAATGTTTCTTGAGCACCAAATCAGAATATTATAATGATTTCTTAAGGATCATGTGACACTGGAGTAATGATGTTGAAAATTCAGCTTTGCCATCACAGGAATAAATGACGTATTAAAATATAGTTAAATATATAACAACAGTTTTGTTATATGATTAATAACAGTTATTTTAAACAGTAATAATAGTTCCACAATATTACTATTTTTCTGATGTCTTTTAAAAATCTTTTTTTTTTTTTTATGTACCGATCCCAAACTTTTGAATGATAGTTTTGTAGATATATTATATGGTGAAATTTAATTATCAAAATGAATTTGTGCACCAGTAGACCGCAGTGAAAACATTGTATGGATATATTTTCAGTTTATAATTTCATTGTTTACATTTTTGTTTTGATGTAAATATAGTATTCTGTAGGATATATACATGTTCTAATTGTCATTTTAATTAATTAATGAGCTCAACACATATTTTGTTTCCTTAAAAAGAAATTAATTATTGACATTAAATGGTCAGATCTATGTAAACTTCTTCCAGTTCGCCAGTCGGCTGATGCAGTTTATTTGTGACCTAAGGTGCTAATTTAGTATTAAAACATGATCAGAGGATGGTACTGTACTGAAGCTAAAATTTACTTATTGATTGAACCCTAGTACCTATGTAGGCAGTAGACAGCACGGCAGAACACTAGGTTTCAAAACAGAGGCAGTATATAACCTCTGAGGAGAGTTTTTTTGTCTAAGAAGATCTACAGGGCTGAAAGAGGACAAGCAGACCTCAGATAACTAATGCAGAAATCTCAAGAAGTATGACTTTAATAATGGAATAAAAGTCTAATTTGCTGTAGTCTCCTTGATGTTCTGTTTAAGCCATCCTCATGCTGGCAATTCCAGCAGTTCTCTCATCAGTACATGCGTTCCTTTAGACTGATCTGGTGTTGATGTCTCTGTGAGTGAGATTGAATTACATATGCTGAAGCTCAGGTCTTGAGCTCCTGAGATTTCACAAATGGATTTCTCTTTATGGATCTTGTTAAACTTTACATGTCTAAAGTAGTTAACATGGAAGAAAAACTATCGTACGCAGAGTCACACGTGGGGCTCGTAAAAAAGGCGTAGAGTTTCTGTCAGGCCGAGCGCCCCCACCCACCCCAACACGTGTTGCTTTAGCGGTGTTACATTAAACAGCACGGCCGGCGGGATTTACAGTCGACTGGACGTCGGATGGATCTGGAGAATGAGGGGACGGAGGGGGAAAAGAGAAGGAAAGCTGAGCTGCTCTGTCCTTGGAGAGATGACTTACCGGGATGAGCAATTATCCAGGAAGACACAGAAAGAGAGCGCTGACATCATCTTCACATGCTCACACGCACTCCCACACACACACGGATGGAGGGAATGCGGATGGATTTATGCACATACAAACATAAAAACAGTCCTCACCTGGAGCAGTTTCCACAGTCCATAGCTCCAGAGAAAGATTTGTTCTCGTTCTCAAAGAAATACTGAGTCTGTTCAGTGATACAGCTCTCTTTGGAGAACGCATCCGAGAGGTCATCCTCCGAGTACGCTGAAAACACACAAACACACCATCCGCACACTGTAAATATCAAAACACAAGCGGATAAACAGCGTTCATATCAAGAATGAATTTTGGATGCTTGTTCGATTTAGTTCTAAAAGTTACTGGATCGATTTATTTTGATTCAATTACATTGCATGAATAAATTTACATTTGCACAATGGAAGTTCCCTTAATCCATGCATTTTAACTTGAGATGGAAATGTTTTATGTAATGGCTTTAGAATGGGTCAAAAGGTTATTACAACATAATGTTCAGAAAAGTGTAGAATAATGATGCTCATTTAAAAGACCATGTATGTGTATATATATATATATACATAAAAGAATCTAGACTTACCCAAAAAGTGTTTAACAAAATACAGCTAACAGTCATATGACTATCTTAGATTATTACAAAGCTATCATCAGATCTGTGTAAGCAATTACAGTAAAGACTTCAATGACAGCGAGCTAAAAATGTACATGTATCTTTTAGTTCAGAGAGTCGCTCTTGGTTGTTGTGAGCAGTGAGCTCCTGGCAATTTTAAATGGTAAAATAAGACTAGAATACATTTTAAGTTTGTACAATTTTAAGTTGGTAAAATAAGACTAGAATAAATAGTTAATTTTTGTTGTTGTTGTTGGAGGATACAATTGAATTGCATAGAATATTCTCTCAATTTAAAATTTCCAAATATCTTTGAATGCAGAAAGATGAGACAAAATTTCATCACTTAAACACTTAACATACCTGTCCCCATGATATTTGGGAGAGTAAGACTGAGCAGAAGCTGCTGCAAAATTGACCTAAGAGTGAGACAGTGAAAGCAAATATGAGCATCCACATTACACCTTCATCTGTCTATTATTCTATTACTCAAGCAATGTCTATTTCTTCTCACCAGACTGCAGTGGAGGCCCACCAGCCTACAGTTAACATATCTGCTATCGTTGGCTGCCAAAAACAATCACACAAATATAGAAGTTTCAGTTAATTCATACACACAATCAAACATTGACTGAATTTCCTCAATTAAGAAATCCCTACTGTACCATACAATGCATGACAGTTTTTAAAGAAGTTGATAATATAAGTTCTTTACCACGTATATAGAACGGGGTCCTGCAGCAGCTTTAGTCTCTCTTTCTGGGTCACAGACAGACTGGTAGTCGTAGGTTTTATTAAAGGAGAACAGCGAGGTGTTGACCAAAGCAATCATCAGAACAGGGTCCACTTCACCAAAGAACTGACCTATCTGGACATCAGAGTGAACATATGAAAAAGACTCCTTTATGTGACTATTAGCTTACAGCAGGGGTGGCCAACCCGTGGCTCGTGAGCCGCTTGCGGCTCTTTGACTGCTCTTTTGCGGCTCTTCAGTCTCCACATGTTCTGCGTTTACAATCGCAATTTATTTTTAACAGAATCTCTCGCGCGATTTAACGAGGCTCCTATTGACTGACAGGAGCTGCTTTCTGACCGACCGGGAAAAAGCATTGGGCTGATTAACCCCATCAACAATCGCGAACCGGTCTCCCCCCCCTCCCCCCGTCAACAGTCGCGAACAGGTTGGCCACCCCTGGCTTACAGTATTGCTGGAGCTGGCACTAAAATAGCAAGAAGACTAAATTAGCCTTTTATATTGTACCTGTGTGATATATTCATCCTGATTGGATATGAGTAGAAAGCCACCATCATCCAGAATCACACAGTCTACTTGCTGAGGAGTAAAAACAGACATTCATCAGAAAACGAGATTGAAAGCAGCTTCAGATAAGTAACCACACAGGTCAGAGAAGCTTTAAGCAGCCAGTGGACTCAGCGCCCTACCTTATCATTCCTGAGGCACCCGCAGATCTCATCCTTGCACTGTGGAGAGGAAATTATGTGAGGAGAGAACTGAGAATGCATGAAAGAAGCCTTTAACAACAACCATTGGAGCAAGTTAATTTATCTACGCTCTCAGACGCCCAAATCGGCCCATCTAGAGAGGCTAGAAACAGCTTCCACATGTGCTGATAAGGAAAAGAGGTCATTTCTGCTTACATTTTTCTTGGTGGTTGCATTTATGAAGCTGTTCATCCAGGCCGACACGTTGAGTTTGACTCCCACCACTGTAAGATAACATAAAACGTTTCGGTTACCTATGTAACCTTAGTTCCCTGAATAGGAAACTCGTGCTGCATAAAAGCGCTGTGGGAACGCCTCTGCGTGAATGCATCATGAAGCACGTAAGCAATCCAATCAATCACGTGAGAGGACGTCAGAGCGGGTGATGTCACGAACCAGGAATCTATAAATGCTTTCCATGCCAAACAGCCGGCAGCTAAAATTGTCTGAAGTAGATGCTGTTGGCAGGCATGCAGGATGTATGGCATACGTAACCCAGACATTCCCTTTCAAGGGAACTTGCGCTGCGTCAAAGCGCTGTCGGAATGCTATTCGAACGCTGCTATAATGACAAGTGCAAGTCAGATGTGATCACCCTCAGACGAAGACACCTGGGCCCCAGGAGTGAAGTCTAGGAATAAGCTGTAGAGCCTAAAGAAGTGTGCAGAGAGAAACAGCCTGCTGTATTACAAACATAAGAAACTCCTGACAGAAGGGCCGAAATGCTAGCCATACTCCTAGTGGAGAAGGCTCAGATTGCCAAGGGTGCGGTCAACCCGGCCGACTCATAAACTAGTGAAATAGCCTCGGCTAACCACTCGTTCAATCTCTGCTTGTACACCGGTGACCCCCTTTTTTGTTTAGGGGGCCTAAACATACGAACAGTTGTTCAAATTTTTTTGTATAAGTGTCCAATGCCTGAAGGACAAGCAGAATAGTTCTGGACAGGGGTGAAGTATTAGCCCCCCTGCTTGGGACAGAAGGTCCCTCCTGATTGGAATCTCCTAGGGAGAGCCGTCTAGGAGGGCTACCTCGTCCCGGCAAACCTCCAGAACTCCTGGAGCAGAGCGATCGGGGGGAAAAACGTACAGGGGTAGCCTCGGCTGAATGAGACAAGGAGAACCAGAGTGGAGAGTGCAAGGTCTCAAAGACGTGAACAGATCCACTTTGTGCCTGGCCGAATATCTCCCATATCTGCTCCACCACCTTAGGGTGGAACCTCCATTCCCCAGGCCTCCCAGGGATGTGAACTGATTATTGCAGCGCCCGTACCTCTCCCTAGGCAGAAGAAACTGCATAGCATGCTTCCAACCTGAGAGAAGGAACTAGATCAAACGGGTGAGGGCAGAGATAGGGCAGCGCCCGTCTCAAACTCCTCCAACAGATCCATATGCGATTCCCAGGTCATTTGGCTGCAGTGGGACACAAGTTCTGAGGACCATTATATCTCGCTTTTAGTTGGTAGACAAACAAAAATAAATATGTTAGACAGATCACATACAGTGCTACTGAAGACACATAAGCTGCAGGCTGTTTGGCATGGCATGCATTTATAGATTTCTGGTTTGTGACGTCCTCTCACGCGATTGGTTGGATTGCATATGTGCTTCATGATGCATTTACGCAGAGGTGTTCCCACAGCGCTTTGACGCAGCATGAGTTCCCTTGAAAAGGAACACACATTATGTCATCTGTAATGAAATTTTATTTAGGTGATACAATAATAGATTGTTGATTATGAGAAGAAGATATGTCAGGTTCAGACCTTGATGAGCACAAAGCTCTGAAAACAATTAATATTGAGTCTTAATTTATTAGCATTAGTCATAATATTTGCTATTATATATATATATATATATATATATATATATATATATATATATATTATAGCAAATATTATGACTAATATATATACACTAATACAACACAAACAAAATAATTGTTGCATGAATTAATAAACTTTGTTAAAACACCATACTGGAAACAATACTGTTCTAATTATTGGTGGAAATTCCTTGATAATTCATTATAAACATATACATATATTAAAACAATCACATTTAAGCATTTGTGTGTGTATATATTTTGGGGATACATTTTTGAGGATTCTTTAATGAATAGAAAGGTCAAAACAACAGCAATTATTTGAAATATAAATCCTTTGTTACATCATTACCAATTTAATGTGTCCTTAAGTATTCATTTTTATCAATCAATCAATCAATCAATCAATCAATCAATCAATCAATCAATCATACTGATGCCAAACTTTGGAACAGTAGTGTAACAATTTTATGAGCTCACCAGCAGGTTTGAGTTTTGCTCCATTAATGTCCAAGTCCACTGCTTTACTGACAAGGATACCAGACTCATAACCAGACTCTCTGCTCTCTGTTTCAAGGGAAAAGATGACAAAAATGCAGAACAATAAAACATATTTACTGAAAAGGTCGGATTGACCTTCTGTGCTTCATTTCACTAATCCGAACAAGAATGGTTTTAGTATCCAAATGCTGATGCAATTCCTCTGGTAACACCTGCCAAAGTAGATATGTTACATCTGATAACCAAATGTTTGAGAGAGATCTTTAAGGATTTCTGTGTGCTTTCACCATTAGCTTAAATGGTAAAACATCCCATAAACACAAGGACCAGGCGTTCTCCTGGGCTTGTATCTTGGCGCATGGGTGCTTCTTGACCGTGTGTGTATTAGTCCTGCAGACCACACGTGCGTGAATGTGAGGTAGTCTCGTTGAATGGTAATCCCCCAGTAATATAAGCTTACTCGACCTTGGCAAGAGATCTGTAGGTGTGCATGTCGAGTAGATCAACAGCTGTGTTTCTAAAGCAGAGAGCCAAGAGAGCACGCATCTATCCAAACTTTAAGCAGTGGATGTGTACAGTCAGTGTGAGTGTTCTTACTGTTGAGGTATGGGGCAGTGAAGATGTATATGTCATTGTCCAGGCTCCTTTTGTAAAAACTTGAATCATAGGTCTCTGAGTTTTCACCCCATTCCTCCCCGGCACTGAGAAAGAGACAAAGGCGAGAGAAAGACCCATATCAATGATGAATAATAACAATATAATTGAACTAAAAAAATCCTACATGAATACATGAAGACTTTTAGAAACATGTGGTTTTCATTAAAAGGCATCCTGTTATTATCCTTATTGTCAGTGTAAGGAAATAATTTAAAAATAAATAAACAAAAAATTAAAAATATTACAATAGTTTAAATTTTTATCGTACACGTACATATACCACATTAAAAAATATAATTAATATAACCAATTATAATGGTAACTAATGTGTTGCATGGAATTATATCACAACATATCAAGTCAATTAGACTCTCTTTAAAGTTATAAAGGAAGCAACGTGTGGGAATTAATCTGATACAACATTAATGATACTTAATAATTATTCAATTCTTATTTTTTGAATAAAATACAAGTAGTGGGAGTGGGTTGGAAGAAAATTGTTATTTTTAACATGGACACAAATCTCTAAGATAAGTAATAAAGCATGTCAAAGGTTTGAGGATGAAGATAATCTTAAAATGACAATTAAGTTAGCTGAATGTGCATGCTGTTCTTTGCCATAATACTCTTGTGGTGCTGCGAAGCTCCAAAAAGACAAAGAAAACAAGTCCTTTGTGCTTCAAGGAGAGCAAATATGAACTGTTAATAAGTGCACTGCTGTAGCTTTTTAACACTATCCTGCTGTTTTACACCACCAGACTAAGTTTATGAACTCAAGCACTCAATGTTATAGATTTAAGCTAATAAAGACAGAAGAGAGAGTGAGAGCTGCACATGGCTCCCATAAGAAATCTCAAAAGAGACACTCTGTACCAGAAACATCCTCTGAAACATGCCTTTTCACTCTTTCTTTTGGTCTCAACCGCAGACCCCTGCGGGGATTGCCGACAGAGGAAAGATCGTAAAGAATTTAGCATCTCTCATACACACACACACACACGGGAATGGAGAGGTGCACATATTTCACACAACTGTGAATGGAACTTACCTTTTAGGATACACACGTGTAATGCCTCCATCTGTAGCCACAAACCGGGCCAAAACTCCATCTCTAATAAAATAAAAAAGATATCAGATATATTTAGTTTAAAATTTTCTGAAAGACCACAAACAGATTAGCTTTACACCTGCGAGTGCTTTATTTAGGTATTCACAGTATTAAATTAAGTTACTTCAAGGACAATCAAGCATCAAACAACACATTTAGCCTTCAATTCAAACAAAAAGAAAACAACGTAATATTTAAGTGTAAAAATGTAATTGAAACACCATTTATTTAATTGAAAACACTGTTTTGACGTGTCATATGCAATGTGTATTGTGTTTTTGGACTCCCAGATGGTTGGTTCCTTTAATCCTGGTTATAATTGCTAGACACTCAAGTTTGCTTTTGACAATAAGACAGCATTCTTATTCATGACAGGACTTTAAATAGAGCTTTGTGTATAAAAGTTAAATGAAGGCGTCTCTCTGTCTTCTCTGGAGATCTTTGTACTTGAAAACTCAAGGCATTTCACACAGACATGGATGAGTGTTTTATGTTGTTCCATGTGTGTTTTGTCTTAAACTTACACACTCTGTTCCTTCCAGACTTTGACAAGATCCGCAGTAAGCCCGGCATCCATCAGCAAACGGTTTACAAGAGTGACATTACCTGACCAATACAGACAGAAGGAATGGAAAGTCTTTATAGTTGATACTTTTGGATTATGTCATGGAAAACAGGATTTTTCATGGTCAAACTCCATTGATATGGTCTACCAGTTGACTGTTTTGAGCTTTTCAGTGGCCTATATAGATTTACAGAAAATTATTTAATTAATTTATACTGTACACAATATTTATTCAAAATTCACAAAAAAATTGAAAACAGAAATCATTTGACAGTGGATAGGTATTGGTCTCAATCACAAAGATCAACCTATTTCATTTCCTTTAAAAAAATATTAGACATGAGAGGGTGAAACAGTGGTATATAGAAAATTTCCAATAAAATAAAGATACAAAAGTAAGGTAAAGGTAAAGTAAGACAAAATACTAAAGTAAAGTAAAAAATACAAGATTTTGTCATAATGCAACAACTTCTGGCAGCCCAAAAAAATGAGATAACGAGATACAAAAACAAAAACAAATAAATGTTGTTTTATTTAAATATTTGTTTTAATTTATTCAGCTTTATAGAAATTTACACTGTTCAAAAAAATTAAGGGAACACTTAATCGTCACATTATAACACCAAGTCAATTACACTTCAGGGATATCAATCTGTCCAATTAGAAAGCATAAGTGATTGTGAATCAGAATTTCTGCTTTGGTGAAAACTAATGTGACAACAGGTGCACTGGAGAGGCAATAGTGAGACAACCCCCCAAAAAGGAGAGCGCGATACGTGATTGTTGTTGAGCGTGCCTACTCTCCACCAAAGCTTCAGCACCACTGCCGCTTGCAGCCACGACAGAGTGACGCCAGAGGGAAATGAATAAAATTAAGGAGGTTTAATACAAGTTCGGCGGGCCGGATTAAAAAGCCCAACGGGCCGGATATGGCCCGTGGGCTGTAGTTTGCCCGCCCCTGGGCTTGAGTGTAGCAGTTTTTAGATGACAAAGGCATTGATACCATTGACTGACCATGAAGTTCCTGAGACTGTCAAAGTTCTGCCACATTCGGTCTAGTCATTTCTTGTTGTTGTGGCAGGGATCTGACACTACCGGAATGTCTCAACTTGTGTGTGCGTGCGCACGGCTTCGAGTGTTCGAGTCGCGTTCGCGCGTGTCTGTGTGACGTCTTTCGTGCGAGCTATGATGTCCGCTCCCGATACTTTGGTCTGGTTTAGTTTTGGTTTTGGATCAGGATTCGGGCATTCATAAATCGTGTGTTCGTCCTTGTCGCGAGCTCGTGAGAACAGGTGATTATCGTTCTTGCGAGCTCTATGTCATGTGAGTGGGCGCGGCTTCAAGCTTTGCACGAGCTGCTCTCTCTCTCTCGTCTGTGTGCTTTCTTGTTGTTTTTTCTGTCATGCGCAGTTTGGTTGTCACCAGCTGCACGTCGTCTTTGTTTAATGTGATCATGCAGCAATGTTCAAATTAGATGACCAGCACCTGTATATAAAATATGGTCCTTTAAATTTAAAAGCAACAGTTTAGTGACACAGACATTGCTGGATACTGATCAGGAAGACAAAATGCCTATCTTAGTAATCAAAAAACTACTTTGGGTGCGTCTGTGTGCGAGCGATAGCATCTCTTTACAGAAAACGCAGTGAGTCATCTCGGGTATGAACATTAGGATGATAGCAGTAGGGTCATTACGGAGCAGACTAATCAATTTCAGAATGATTAAACAGAATGCAGACACGGTCACCTTCACTGACAGCAGGGCTGCCTGCCACACACGCTGACATCACTTGAGCAGGAATCAACCTGACTCAGCAACCACAAGAAAGTAATCTGAATCCACTCACCTCTGATCTCATTACATTAATAATGACAGCAGAGGTTTATATATGCAAAAGGTAGTGTAATACATTGGCCCCAAAAATGTATTTAACACTTTGATGTTTTTGCATTATATATCCAGTTGGTTTGATTACAGTCAGTTAAAAGTCACTGTTTTTTAAGTATGTGAAAATGATATAAAGAGTACTATGTAAAAAGAAGTAAAACTGGAATTCTGATCCGAAATTTAGTAAAATTGTTGTTTTGCTCTTTAACTTTCTTGGGTCGACAAATGCGGCAGTGCATTTTGGTGGATTTTTTTTCCACAGTAGGTAAATCAACTTAAAATATTTTTTTTGTCATACAGAAACAAATACATCATTCGAAACCGTAAAGGGTCTACTTTTATTTATGTACACTCGCAATAATGATAAAACTTTGTGCTTTTGTAAAATAAAGAAACCGCCTCAGTTTCTGTGAACTTCTTTCTGAAAGGTGACAGAAAAAAGAAATGAAACTCAGAATATACTTGCCACTGTCACAGTCGTGTCTTGTTGCGTCTGTCACATCCGGGTTCCTTTATGTATCTTCCATGTCCTTCCCGCACCTGTCTGTCTAATCACTGATCGTTAGTCTCGTCAGCTGTATGTCATTTCGTGTTTATTTAATCCTCTCGTGTTTCCCTTGTCTTTGGGAGTCGTTAACGTTATGTTGTTAGTGTGTGGGTGCCTGTTCCTCCAGTGTTTGCACTAAGAGTGCCGCTTTGAGTTCGTATTTAAAGTCTTTTGTTTTTCGAGTTTGGATTAAAGTGTTCTCTGCATTAGATATCGAAAATATCCTAAACAAATATTGACTGTTTATGTAATCCATATGAAACCAACTTTTAGCATTTGAGATGGATGGATGGATGGATGGATGGATGGATGGAATCAAATGAGTCAAGATGGAAATATAAAAAAAAAAATAGATACAAAAATCTAAATAAAGGAATAAATAAATAAATAGAACTAAAATAAATTAAAACAAATCAACAAATGAATAAATGAATGAATAAATAAATAAAAGTAAAGTTAAAAAGTAATGAATGCAAAATAGGACTTTATAAAACAACAAAATAATCAATCAAAGTTTATAATCATTACACAGGAAAGGTCAAGCATATTGCATTATGGGACACAGTATTCCATTGCAGTATTCTCTGTGTATACATAATATCTCCATACTATGTGTACTACGTCCCTCTATGTCCCTCACAGTACATCCTCACAGCTCACCCTCTCAGATGTATAAATAAGTTTGCACTTACACATAGGATCATTTGGTGTTTTTCTGTCAATGTACTCATTGAAGTCCATCAGGAACTGGGTGTTGTTGGATGAGACTTTGAGGTCCTTGCAGTATTCCCTGAAAATTTTTTTAATTATTATTCTCAGAAAAAAAACAGTAGTTTGATGACAACAACAAGGCCTGTGCATTTAAGTAGTGTGAAATTGAGAGAAACCATTTTTGCTGCTGCTGTGTCTGTGGGATCCATTGTTAAGGGGAGAGATGTGTGGGTCTGAAGGTGTGAATTTACAGGCCTTCAAAGACCAATGGAGTCTGCATACAGCCCATATAAACCTGTCACGACTAAACCCTGTGGGAGGTCTGCTGCTTTTGTTTGGTGTATGTGTATATGTATGTGTGTTACCTGGGCGCAATAAAGGTGTAACCATATTCCTCAAATTTCTCCTGCTGCATGGTCTCAGAGACTACACAGAGAAAGAAGAAAAAAGAGAGAGAGAAAATGTTTAGACGGATCATATTCAAAGTCAATATTCAAAATTATGAAATAACAGCAGTGATAGACCAACATACTGGAGATTAGACTGGCATAGACTAGACATTTTTTATTTGTTTTTGAGTTAATATGGCATGCCATTATGTTAATTTCATCGTAATACACACACAAAACTAGCCTAAACTAGTTTAGATGGTCTTGTTAGATGGTCCTCATGACCAAGCTAGTCTTCAGCTGATCTAGATGGCATCCACAGCTGAAAAGCAGAAAAAAACAACCTCTAAAACCAGCGAACAGACCAGCCCGGGAGAGCACCAAAGACCATAAAACAATCTTAGACTGATTTAAATGTATTGAGGGAATACAATAAATATGTCATTAAGCATTATATTATCCATGCCAATCTTTAGTTATCAGTATTATAATTAGTAACCCATATCGGTTAATTTGACAGAAAACATTTTACAGGAGAAACTGTAAAAGAGAAATGATAAACAAAAAAACAAAAACATTTTTGCTCTGGAAAAAAGCAGGAAAAAATGCATGCAAATGGCATTGAAAATAAAATTATACAACAACTGACGAATGTAATAAAATGTGAAGATCTTAGAAGAGAAGGGTGCAGTACTTGCCCTTGTTCCCTGTGGTGAAAATCCAACCAATCAGAAGACAAAGAGAAAGACAAAGTTACCACAGTCCATCATAGTCCCAAAAGATGTCCAACATTGTAAACCGTATACTCTGAAAACAGCATTTCACATAAAACATGCACATGGAGACGATGGTGGTTTCAGATTAAGCCAAAGCCTGGACACACAACAAAGATGTGAGTTGGAGATTACAGACGTGAAGAAATTAATGCAGACAATCCTTTCCATTCAACACAGAGAGTTACGAGAGGAGTGAGCGGAAAGTTTGACGGGCTTAGTAAAATAATTCTGACGCTTGATGAAAACATCAAATGACATGATGGTGTCAAATTGGCAAGTGGTATTCACGATCAGCAAAAAAAAAAGTCAGCCAATGTTTGGTGAAGTCATATCAAACTCTTTACATCAATGGTGCACACGCAACCAGGCATTGATGTGAGCCAGTAGATCGTCGCACAAACAGAACCAGACCACCTCATCATACAGAAGTTTCTATGTCTAGAAACATCCAAACTGCACTTTCACCAAGCCATACAACAGATTAAACTTGATGTTTATGTTATAACAATATAAATTGACTGTGATTACAATACAATTCCATAAACAAAAAATCTAGACAAGACAGTTGATCATAATACTCAGATGCATCTAATTATGTCTTAAAATATTGTTGAGAATTGATGGCTTGTTGAGTGTACAGAACATTGTGTTTTTGGCTGATATTTGAGGCAATTGCTTCAGAAAGTTGTAAAAATCGAATATGAATATTAATCAGAAATGTAGTACTAGACCCAATTTACATCCTTTCACTAAAGCCATGAGATACCATGCATTACTGAATTTACTAGAGTTAACGTGTGCACATTCCGGTTAATTTTAAACAGCTTTGAATGTAGCTCACTGAATATACGATTTTAGGACTATCTTTCTCCATTGCCCTGGAGGTCCACAATCCTGCAATTTAAATCCGACCCTAATCAAACACATCTAATCAAGCAAAGTTAGAAAGTTGAGTTTTGGCAGGTGAGTTTGAAATGGGTTGGAGCTCAACACTACAGGACAGTGGACCTCCAGTGTCAAATTTCAAGAACCCTGTTTAATTTAATTTTCCTAGAGACCAGAATATCTTAGACCCTCTTTTGACTGCATTCTACCAGAACATGGTTCAGCATAGTAAGCCAACTGCTGAGAATACAGGGCCAATAACAGTTTGTAATCATGCCGAACAAAGCACAAGTGGAAATATGACTGGAACTGTTTCTTCCGTTCTTAGGAACTTTGCCTGACGGTGGCTAAACAGCAATGGTTGCGAGGTTTGCATGGACCGATCATAAGTCCTTAATGCACAAAATCGATCATAAAATGTTTCATATCGTATCGTAGAACCATGGGAAGTATAGTTTGATTAAATATAGAATCAAATATATACAAATATACCTTTACTTGATTGGACAGTTACTGGGTTTCAATTTGAGTCAATATCAGTGTTATTGGTGTTTAAACTAAAAATTAAACAACTTAATTGAAACAAAGTAGAAATTAAATCAAATGTGAATATTAAATGAAAACTTAAGCTTACAAATTTGAAATATTAGAAAATTTGAAATAGATTTAAGTTTACTTTGGCTGCTTAAAAAATAAAAATCACACTGAAAAACTAAATTAAAGACAAATAGAAATATTTTACCGAAAAAAGGTCATGTGAATTATAAAAACATATTGCAAAATGACAAAAACTCAGATTAAAACAAAACAAATATTAAATTAATACTACAATACGTATGAATATACTAAAATAAAACTGGTCTCGTCTGCATCTATACACAGGCCATCATTAACTCTACACTCGTTACTGCCATTAGTAGTATTTTTCTGATCAGAAAAAGATGAACATTGACAGATTTCATCTGCTGATGAAAGTCGGGCCGACATAATGCGCTCTATGTGTCTGCATATATGTCAAAACAGGGTGGTGTTAGACCCTTGTTTGTGTGCAAATGGGTGTTTAAAGCTTCAGTCAATGTGTCAATGACTTAAAAGGCTTCACATCTGCTCTGAATCTGCCATCAGTATAATTAGCAACATTTCCGATTCTTCTCTTCTCAATCTAACACATCTCTGATCTCCAACAGACACATTCTGGGTTCTTGGTGACAAACACATGTGAGGCTAATCAAGCCCAAACATCCAGAACTTTGTAAGATCCAGTCTAGTCCAGGGTCTGCGGTCCAAGCAGCCGAGTCCATCATCACAGGTTTTGGTTACGACCAGCCGTAAGGACATGTCCCTCGAGAGATCTCTGCATTCACCTGTTCTTCTCATTATTAGCCCTACACGGCTCCCAAAAGCCACACTTCTCTCGTTCTGCCTGTATGAATTTTACATTCGGATTTTGGCTTTGGTCATACAAGCCCTGTGGAGCTCCCAGAGCACAGAGTTGGGCTTCTAAGGTATCCAGGAGCACTCTGAAGACCACCGCAAAGACCTGACCTCTGCACCGCTGCCTCTTTCCCCTTTCTCAATAACCATATGGACCTGCCTCTTTACGAGCCCATAAACCTGTGCCAGAACCCTTTATGACAAGAAATGGAGAGAAAGGGAATAAGGGGTGGAAGAGAGAGAAAGAGATACCACATATCTGTGGTAGCACACTCCAGGATATAGAAATATCAGTTTTAGCACATTAACACACAGCCAAACATGTGTGCACATAATAAATTAGATAAATTGAACAATTATAACTTGCATACAAAACATCCAATTCCTGTGACTGCTGTTGCCTCAAGTAGCTGGACGCTACTGCTTACAAGCCACAATATGACCTTCTGTGGCCCCTTCCAGTCTTCAAAACCTGCTTTACTCATTGTTTCACAAGCTACAATTTCCTTCGTTGGCTTTCTTGCTTGTAATGACTAAAGTTAAAGCTATGTGATCTTAAAAAGCACTGTTATGCTAAAACAATGACGTTGATGAACAGTGAGATGGAGAAAAAAGATTCTGGCTCAGAGCTCTGCATTCTGATATGATCCATCTACATGGCCCCTGTGCAGTGTTGCAAGAATAAAACACAATCCTTCGTACCACATACCTAGAATCTTGCGGCTTGATGAGCAGAGGTGTGCTACTACTTTTCAAAGAAATTGGGCTGGTGATTAAGTCATGGATATACATTGAAGCAGGGACCTGGACCCTATCTAGAGGTCAAAATATCAGAGACATATTGGTGGGGTCTTTTACTTGGGTCAGTAACCTACCACAGAGCAACCGCATATCAACATGCTAAGAACCACTCTACAACTAGTGTTGTTATTGGCTATGTTCACAGAGAAGCAGAATACTGTTGTCAGTCTTATAGTTAAGTCCTAAATATGCAGGTCGGTTATTTACGGGAGTGAAAACTGCATTATATAACGAAACTCACATTTGTACATATTCAGGATTCTTTGAAATCCACACAGTGTAAACAAGCTGCTCTGTGATGCACAAACGCGTGTATAGTTTGTGTTGTTTGTTGGGGATGCTGCATTTCAAGAAACTTGAGTTACATAATTAGATGACTTTTTTTAAGTAACTAGCAATGCATTACTTTTCAATTTACAACAAAATATCGGAGTTACTTTTTCAAATAAGTAATGCAAGTTGCTTTGTTTTCCCATTTATTTACAGACAGCTTTCCTGACCTCATGATGAGAGAAATTGTGAGTCACTGTGTGAAATCATAGTTCTAGACTAAATGTGAGCTTTTACTAATCTCGCAAACCTCCAATAATTAAATATGTTAAATAAAACAAATATTTCTATGAATATAATCTCACTTTATTGACCAATGTACTTGCAGCTGAAAAATAAAAAATAAAAACATACTTCAAAATATTAATAGATACTATACTAGTTAAAACAACACTGCTCAGAACAACTCAGCAACACCTTTAAACTCAACAAGAATACCCTAGAAATTAGTGGTGGTCTATATTTGGGTAATAAAATGTTTATCTTTAAAAATATAGGCTACTCAAACAAATGAGATAAGCATAAAACACCTAACTTAAGTTCATGCATAAATAAATGTAAATAAATCTAAACATAAATAATGTCAATAACGCCAGGTAAAATCAGGAGAACATACAGTGAACGAACTGTAAAAGACAGATAGTACTTGCCCCATTGTGCTGTCATTCAAAGATTGAGAGACAGAAAGGAGAGAGATCAAATAAAGACTTAGTTTTGCACATGTCCACTTGCATAGAATAAATGTGCGTGTGTGGGATTGTATGGTAATGTATATCTTAATTGTTTGAAATAAATAGTTTCACCCAAAAAGGGGAAAAAAGTTACTCATTCGTTATTTTGCTTCGGTTATTTCATAAGCCAGTTTAAAAATCACACTGATCTGGTTCTCAAATTCACCGCACTGATTAGCATGACTATAATGGCTCTGGCCTGTTCATAAGGCTTTAAAAGACAAGCAGGAGCCAAATAGACTATATATAATAGAATAATCTTTTGTATAATATAATAGTATAATCTGAAACGATCAACTACGAACATTGAAGAAAAAACAACAACAATATAAAACTTATTTTATGTTTCCCATAAAAAATTACAGTATACAGGATTGGAACCATACAAGAGTCAGTAAATAATGGCAATTTTCATTTCTGGGTGAAGTATTCCATTAAGGAATGTTCTGGCATAAGTACAAGTTAAGCTTTATAGACAGCATCTGTCAATTACCATTGAAAATAAGTTTGACGTGTACCTGGGTTTATAAAGCAAACAAAAACTTTACCGAAATAAAAGTCTATGGGACAACGAGGTACGTTGAAGTCATTTTCTTTGCTAAATTGACAGCGAGCCATATGCTATCGATAGAGCTTAACCCAGAATATTCCTCCAAATGAGCTGAGCGTCTGTGTATGTGTACAGATCTGGACCTCAGCAGCACATGTCCAAAGGGGAGGGAGCGTTAGCAGTCTCTCTTCCCAGCCGGGGCCCCTGTGTGCTGGGGAGAGTCAGATCAAACGCCTGGCTACACTGCTCAGGATGGGTGGAGACCAGCTGGACCTCAGTTTAATACAGAGAGCAGCCCTGACAATCGAGGTCACACTCACACACAGACACAGACACACATGCACACACAGACACACACACCCACACACACAGGCAGACCTCTCTTGCGAGGTGATGAAAAATATTTGCAAGAAGTCTCAGCTATTTCATAAAACAATAGCTTTGCATGCCGAAGTCTCTATCTGATGTTTTTAGTAGATGATAGTGTGTTTGCTCAACATGGGGAGCTGGTTTGTGTGTTCTGGGCGAACAGGCGGCACTCACACATGGCTTGTTTTATAGTGTTTCCCAGGTTTGCCTCGATGTAATGCAGACTGTATTCAGGCAAGACCAAGGCCAGGCTGCAGAACACCCACACACAAAGAAAAAGATGACGTGTTTTACACATACAAACACTTATGCGAGTTATGAAACACTTTGCATAGGTAATGCCATAACTCAAACTTCAAACCTATAGTCTGTCCCGTTAACCGGTGCCCAGGTGTATGTCCTGATTCCTCGATCAATGTATCTCTGAAATTGGAATAAAAGGTATAAATCAATCAAGTACTGACAAAATATGGTACAGAAGAAGAATTGTAGCTACACACCTCATCTTGAGATTTCACAAGCGTTTCAATCGTTTTCTCGCCAGGGTCTCTGTCAATCATCAAAGTCCGTATCTGAGAGAGTGAGAGAGATCAGAAGATCAGTGTTAATATGGAAACACCATATTTACTGTACATGGTACTGTCAGGGTTCTGCCACATTCTGTCGAGTCATTTTCTTGGTGCTGTGGCAGAGTTATGACACTACCGTAATGTCTCGTGATTTGTGTGTGCGAGTCTTGTGTGCGGGTCTGAGCTCGGTTTTGTGTCAGGATTCGGGCATTCATGACTTGTGTGTTCGTCCTTGTTGAGAGCACACAAGAACAGGTGTTTAGTGCAATTAGTTGTTGCGTGCTCAGCGTGTGCTCTACGTCAGTAGTCCGCGTGAGATTAAACACAACTCCTCACCGCAAAAGCAGCAGCGTCACAGCCGCTTGTAGCCGCTCACGGACCGGTCCGCGAATTCGATCCGCGGCTCGGTACCATTTCATCCACGGACCGGTCCGCGAAATCGTTCGGGACCACTGCTCTACGTTGTCGCATGCTCTACGTTATGTGAGCCCGGTTTCGGGCTTTGCTTGAACCGTGTCCTCTCATGTCTGTGTGCAGTGTTTGTAAGCACGCGGTTCGTGTTTACATCGGCCGCGTGCTTTCATGTTGTGTTTTCGTGTCGCACGCAGTTTGGTTTTCACCAGCTGTGCGCGGTCTTCGTGTTCATGTGAACACGTGGCGATGCGCGTCCACATTGGCTGCGTGTTCATGTCTTGTCATTGAAAACCCCACCCACCTTGTTCTAGGGTTTTACTTTGATTTGTCCCAGCTGTTTTTCGTTCAATTACCCATCCTATTGTGTCTATTTAATCCCTCCGTGTTTGCTGTCTTATTCTGTTTCGTTGTAGTTTAATGGTTGTGTCGCTCCTTGTCTCCTGTCTCTAGTCAAGGTTTTCCTAGTCGAGTTTTGTCAGTCCAGTCTAGTCTTGTTTTTCCCCCTTGGGGATGCTTTTTTTGTTGAGTTTTTGTTTGCTTTCTGTTACAATAAAATCCCGATCATTTTGCACTATTGAGTCCTCGCTTCATCCCCTTCCACACACCCTGACAGGTAAATTTAAATTTTAGCTTTCCTGTCGCTCAAACAGTAGAGTGTGGCGCTTGAAATGCCTAAGTCATGGGTTTGATCCCCAGGGAAAGCAAGAACTGATTAGAATGTTAATGTGTGACTTGAATGCAATGAAAGTCATTTTGGATTAAAGCGTCTGCCAAATGCATAAATGTAAATATACTTTGAGAATACCATGGTATGTGAATCACACTAAACCATTGCCAATTTACATCATAATAGTGTGCAAAAGCTATTCGATAATGTAAAAAATGTTGGCGCATTAGAGTACCATTTTTCCTTGAACTCGTTGAATCCTAATGTACATTTTCATCTGCAAATACATTTCATTTTGTGCAAAAATGCTCTTTGACTTGTGTGGTCAGGCGTAATGTCAACTATTCACATAAATCCCTACTATCTATGCTAACTATGCATCCCATGGGCAAAAAAGATTTTCAGCACATGTTTTCTAACTGAAATGGTTTAAACAGCTCTTCAAGAAACTCAAACATTCTTTTCTAATCTATTCTATTCTATCAGCACATTTGTAAGTACTCAAACACCATAAAGCAAGAGTTTGCACAAAACCTCTCAGGTGTTTCATCAATATAGCAATACAATAATGGTGAGATCACGCTGTTGTGTGTGTATGTGTGTGCTGTGTCATACCTGGACTTTAATGTCATTTTCCAGCTCCGCATCCAGAAAATCCAGTGTAACAGGTTCCTGGAATTTGGGGTTCTAAAGAGGAAAACCGAATGTTGTTAACATTGCTCTCTCTCTCTCTGTAATTTACTTTCAGCTTTGGATTGAGTGTTAATGTACTCCAGGTCTACAATAGATCACAGTGAAAGTTTCAGTTGAAGTATAGAAATATACAGTGTTTAAAAAGTTAATTTATGGAGGCATACATCTGATGTGTGAACATCTTAATATGTTCTTCTACACAGAGAAGGAAGAAAATAAATTAAACTCAGTGCTCTCATGGGAAAAACATCTGTATTTTAATTACATTTAATCTCCTTTGTGTCTCCCTTTCATAAACATTCAGATTTATGAACGATGTATAAATGTAGAGAACATGAATTGAAGATTGTGTTTCTGAACACTAACAAGTGAAAATGCTTGCATGAAAAAAATGAAATAACTGACAATCTTTTTTCAGACTTAACCAGATTAAACCTACATGTATTAAATTATAAAATATAGAGTGCAGACAATTTGCAACATGTTTATTAGCACGAATACCTATTTAATTACATTTTGATTGTTAAATTATGATTCATGTTTTTGAGCAAGAACCATTTCGATATTAAATTATGATTCATGTTATTGAGCAAGAACCATGTAGATATTAAAATCTGAGTTGCTTCACAAAACTGAGGCTCGCCCCAGTTTATGATGTAATATATTCCATTTCAGTACAATCCAAGAAATAATGTTTGCTTTTAGAAATGAATTTTGTTCATCTGTATTGCACGTCTCATTGCTCTTGTACACATTAACAACATTGGTACCGACATCAAATTTATGATGTAAGAAGCATTATTATAACGTGAAATGAGGCAGTTGGACTCTTACATGAAAAATGGAGAGAGCAAAGCAAGCGTGAACACGAACAGATATGAGGATGAGGAGAAAAATGAAGAACAAATATGTGAGAATCAAAAACAGAGACAAGAGACAAAACTATCACATTATAGAAAGAAAGAAAGAAAGAAAGAAAGAAAGAGAGAAAGATGGACACATAAATTCAAAAGAAAGGAAAAGGAAATCAAAGGAAAAAGACTGAATATGAAAGCAGGAGTGTAATGAGAGACAGCCAACATTGAATAAGGATTTCAAAGTGTCGGGGTCGCCCTCTGCTCTGCTACCGCCCTCCCTTGGGGGAACCCATATATCTTCCAGTTATGACTGACATGTGTCAGCTTCATGCTTCAATCTTGGAAAGCGTGAGAGATACATATGAAAACTATGTCTGGCAGTTCTTATGTAGTCTGTGAAAATATGTAAACTATCTTGCTACCATGTGCGAATATATTCTGCACTTGAATTGCAACATCAGTCTTATATCAGAGAGTCATGTGACTAACCCTATTATTACACTAATTACAGAGTTTAAGAGAGACACAGAACCAATGGCAGAAAAGGGCCTTATTAAAAAAATCTCATGCACACAACTTATTGATCTGAAGCACTGAGCGTATTGTAGCACCGATTAAAAAAACATAAATTCTGTTAATTGCACACTTTTTTTTGCTTAAAGAGATTAAAAACTTAAATTAAATGATTAATTAATTTCCCCTAAAATTATCTGGATATTTATCCCTTAATTAAAAACGGTGGTAATAAATAACAACAACACGTCAAGTATGGACATAATGATCCACTAACATCTCACAGATGTCACAAAAAAAGGTTTTGTTGAAAAGATAGTCTATTTAATAAAAAAAGACTCTTTATTTAAAAAGATGTCAAAAAGAATTTTATGAGTTATCATCTTTACCCAGTCCAAACATCTTTCATGCAGAATGTGTTGACCAGGCTGCAGTATTTTTGTAAACAGGAAAGAAAGATTTATATAAGTTCCTGTATGTCCCACCCAAATCCACCCTCACCCTGAAATACAAAGGCAATGCCAGTTTTACAAAACATATTTCACAAAACAGATGTATTTTTAAAAATCAGATATCCTAACAAATGATCTATTGAAATAAATCTATGTGATATAATTTTATAAAATTATATTTGAGCTAATTAATATTGGAAAGGAACAGTTGAAAGAAGAAAAAGGTGACTTTTTTGTGAATTAAAAGTTTTAAAAACTGTATCATATTAATAGTAAATAATATTGTAAAGGAAAATTTCAAAGAATAAAAAAGGCGACGTTTTACCAATTAGGAGCCAAAAAAGCAGCAAAATTTGACGAAACAGGTCAGCCAGTCCATTCCCCCATAACGCCACTGTGGGACAGGCAATGTACCGTTTCAGCAAATGTTTTTTCCTTTCCCTTTTCTCCTTTTTATTTTTCACTCGTGTGCTTTCACTTGAACAGTAAATCATCTTTTTGTTGTGCGCATTACAAATGGAGGTCAAGTAAGAACACAGACCTGGCGTATGAAGAAATCATTACTGAATCCTTTAAGATTACAAGCACATGAAATGAATACCAACTGCTTGAGATATGCATTGGATGCAAGTGCTGAATGTGCTACAGTAGACTGGATTCTCCAGTATATCTGGTAATGTTTGGAACAAATAAAAACCATTATCTTTCTGATCCGCCAGACAGGAAATATCTCAGCAAACTCTCACTCTGTAGACACAAACAAATATCAGATGGCATGCTAGCACTCCTGATAACCATTACACACACTTACTCAAGTCATATCCCTGCTGAACACCAGCATGACTGATCATAAGCATATGCTGTGTTTTCAATGCTGGTTCCCACTATGAGTGTTTGTGTATATATATATTACCGTTTGAAAGTTTGGGACAAGTAAGATTTAAAAAAAAAAATACTTTTATTAGGCAAGGATGCATTTAACCATCAAAAGTGACAGTAAAGACATTTACATTGCTATAAAAATGTATTTCAAATGTGTTTGTTTTTTTGTGTGTGGAAAATGTATCACAGTTTCTACAAAAATATTAAGCAGCACTGCTATTTTCAACATTGATAATTGAATAGATTATTATTTTTAAATGATTTCTGAGGAAATTATGTGGCACTGAAGACAAGACTAATGACTGCTGAGAATATATTCAAATAAAAAATAAAAATATGATTATTATTTTAAAATTGTAATAATATTTTACAATATTACTACTTACTTGATCCAAAAATACAGCCTTGGCACAGAAACATGAAAAATCATACCTCAAACTTTTGAACTGATCAAATTATAGCTGAAAGAAAAGTATTTAATTTAATTATGTGTTGTGTACAACATGGCTATATGTATATTTATAACACACCTGGAGATTTTGGATTCTGAAACAACAAATGAGCTCAGTAATGATTTTGACTATACACTACAAGATCTCTAAGTTTACGTACTAGATATACTAGATATCATACTATAACTAAATACAAGCTATTTCACTCTATTTCTATGACAGGACGAACTGGATCTACCACAGTTTGCAAGGTCTCACCTCAGGAAACGTAAGAGCAAGCTTTTTACTTAGCCTGCGGCGACGGCTCTGAATCCTGTTCTAATGAGATATATGGAGAGGATTTCAGTTATTTATGGGTGCCAAAAACTGACTTAAGTATTGAAAGAGACCACACTTGTTAACAGTGCTGTTATTGTAAAACACGGTGATCCATCATAGATCATAGAGGTTTGAAAGAAATAAAAGCGCATGCTATAAATCGATTCCCATCGTGTAGGCCTTCCTACTGTTTGAACACAATTATTTGCTTCTCTGGCTGGCAGACAACATATGGCTGACATACTATGAGGGTTTGTTCAATTTCTGCACTGTCAAAATCAAATTAGCCCTTCCTGCAGTGTTCAAAGTCTCTCTGACAGACTCTCCAAAGTTTGATCGAAGTGGTTGCTTTCTCTTAACTTTAGCCGACAAATCCAGTCATGTGTTTTGCACCACTGGATACTGCTGAAGCACTTTGAACTGTTTCCAGTAGATCAGGCACCCCATGGTTTAGAAGCTTGTGTTTGCATATCAGCGCAGCTCAGGGTTAAGTACGGCATCCACGGTTCAGAGATTCAATCCATGCCTATGTGTCTCTCTCAATCAGCCTGCTTGATCTGCAGCCGTACCAGATCGCATCTCAACATCTGTCCTTGAGAGATCAAGCCTTCAGATGTGATCAGTCGGCTCGCTAAACTAAAGTAAAACCAACCGTTCCACACATGGTGTCCGCTGGGAGCAATAAGACTGCCGTTATGTTTGTAATAGCACTTGCATTTTTTATTGCCTTTAATGATATAGATGAGCTCATTAAAAAGAGCATTGTTTGCAAAGTATGTTACGAGTTTGTTTCGGTAAAGTCTTTTCAAAGCGACAGAGAGGGCAAGGAACCTCCGAGTCTGTTATTTCTTTTAATCCAAAAGCTGGAGGATGGAACTTTGAGGCAAGATATGAAATATGTCATAACATTCGTTCTTACTGACGCCAAGGACGGAAATGTGTTCTGTATGTTTCATTTGACTGACTTGCGGACTGAAGTTAATACTCTCCATATATAAGACCTGGAGCTTTGTTATTTTAATGTATATTTAACAGCAAACATTGTATGTCTCTGACCCGATATTTCAGCAATAATACTGACATGTTTCAGCACTTGCCCTAACTCACAAAACAGGCATCCTCAGGCATATAAAGCTGAAAGAGTGAAGAAAGCTCTCAAATAACATTTCTCAAAAATCTTTATATTTGAAAATATAATATATATCAAAAATCAAATATATATTTATACCATATAATCTTTTTTATGCATCAGAAAATATATACGCATGACTAATTTAAAGTTTGGGGTCTGTAAGATTGTTTCGTTTGAATATGTAATACTGTTAAATACTATCAGAATTTATAATGCATTTATTTTAAATCCTAGTTATATTTTGAAAATGTAATTTATTCCTGTGAAGGTAAAGCTTTTTTTTCTCTTTTTTTTTGTGCATCGTTACTCCAAAGCTTGGGATCTGATTAAAAAATATATGAATAAAAAACAGTAAAATTGTGAAAATATTATTGCTATTTGTTAAATATAAAATAACTGCTGTTAAATATTTTACTGTATTTTAAAATGTAATTTATTCCTGTGATAGCAGTAGTATTTCAGAAGCAATGCTTGAGTGTCACACGATCATTTAGAAGTCATTCTAATGCACAAACTACTATAATTATTATTATCAATGTCGTCTTGCTTAATAATTTAGTGGAAGTCATGGTAGATTTTATAAATGAAAAGAAGGTTCAAATATATATAATTTATTTTTTTTAAATACAAAAATAGATTAGAAATGTTTTCAACATCACTGCAGAAAAAAAAGTTATGTACTTAATAAAATGTATAACATGGTCACACTCACACACCACTGGGACTCAGTTTTCCTTAGTTTGCTGTCATGGTTGTTAATTGATTTGTCATATAGTTCAGCTGTGTGCACCTCATTATCAGCAGTACTTAAGTCATCTCTGTTTATGTTCAGTTTGTCCAGCCTCGCTTATACTTTGTGGATGGTTTATCTTTGTTCCTGTTACCTGAGAGTCAAATTACAGTACTTTTGATCAGTCATTATAGTCTTCGCTCACGTTCACTACAAAACGTAACAAACATAGTAAAACCTAAGTAAAAAACATTTTGAATTAGCATTACATTATATTATACGGCCCTGTAGAATACTTGATTCTGATTGGTCAATCACACCATCCAGCGATATATTATTCTTGTTATCCTATAACAACTGTTAAAAACTGTTAACACAGGCTCATTCAGGTAACTGGAAATGTTGTGTTTGGTGAGCTGATGAAATATTATAACTCAAATTAATATTTTGTATACAATTTTGTATACCTCATCTGGGTATCGCAGACTCACTATCTTGTTTCATACAAACGCAGCTGCTGCCATTTTGCAACAATGTTTCTGTGTGATGGATTAAAAAACGGATGAAACCATTTTAGAAGCTACCTGTTTGTTACCTTATCATACAGGTAAGATTTTAAAATGGTTTCATGTTAAATCAATATGCCATGTAATAAGTGGTATAGACTGGACCGTATCTCTTAAACATCCATCAAGTTTAAATTATCTTTGCTAGCACTCAAGCTTCACTTCACATCGGGGTCCTGATCATTCTGGTGGGCTTTATTCTGTAATAATAACCAGCTGGATGTATCCACTATATGACAACAAAAAACTAAAGTTCACATATGCATAAAAAATATGTAACTTTTTTTTTTAGAAAGCAATGGTATACGGTGCAAAACTTATTTATTTGACTCCATTTCTCTTTCCATTGCTATCACAAGCAACAAATTTAAACAAAATACTACATTAGTATTCGAGATAACGTTACCTTGGTTAAATATGTCAATTAGCATAATTGCTAAACATAAATACATCAAACTAAACCAAATGTTTACAACGAACGTAAGATCTCACATTGACCCCAAGTCATCCTTATTGGTGAGCCCTGCACATGTATAACTCTTTGCGATTGCATATTAAGCTTAAATCAGAGAACGTCTAAACGATTTGCAATCTATGCCCGACCAGACATAATATATTTAATACTGTTTACCTCCTTAACTTGCAAGATAGTCATGGTGGGCTGGGGTTGTCTGAGACTAGTGATGGACGTTGCTTTTACCATCCAGACTGAGGATAAACTATGACCCTGAACGCACACATGATCTCTTTTCTCCTTCACATTCTTTTTTGAAAGATGAAATACAGACCGGCCCATGTGCGTGGTGGGATACCAGAATCAAAGGAACCTGCAAATAGACTGATATGTAAAAACTGTAGTGGAGTGGATTTGAAAAACATATATGCAGGTTCTCTGCCAGAAGCACGCGGATTACTTTGGGCGATTTGCAAAGGTTATGTGCAAAGCTCACCCAGAAGAGGGGCTGTATGCTCCGATCCAAAGGACAAGCTATATGAGCGCCTGTTTACACACCACAAATGCATGTTCATACATTTTAAATCTACAGCTTTACATATGAGGTCAGATACATTTGTCAATAATGATATGAGCTGAATCACTCGCAGATGCTTGATCTTCCTGTTTGTTTCATGAGATAGACAAATGAAATCTGGTTTTAACTACAAAACCGTATGAATGGAAGAAAAACTGAAGGGATAGTATTAAGGCTGGGTATTGCAATGTGTCATGATTCAATGCAATGCATAATTCAATGCAAAACAACGAATCACAAAATTAAATTGAAAACCAAAATTATTCTGACACAAATTATTTCTTATGTGGTGGAACCGTGGGAGATAATTAAAATAAAAACACAGATACAATAACTTGAAGAATCAATTCAATACTGAGAGAGAGAAAAGCTATATATTAATATATAATCAGATTGGATTACACCATAGCTCAAATGTTTGGGGTCGGTAAGACATTTAAGTCTCTTATACGCACCAAGCCTGCTTTTATTTGATCAAAAAAGCCGTAAAACAGTTCTGTCATGACAACTCATATGACAATGTCAATATGTTTGGCCTTGGCGAGGTAGATCTGCCATTGCTCACTGCTGTTATTGTTGCTGCAGCAGAGCAAGTACAGGAATTAAGTAAGCAAGTAAGACATGCTGCTGCTATACAATATAGCATACATTGATTACCTTACAGCAGACCTATACAAGTGGAGCTGGGGAAGGTGGAGGGTTTCTGAAAGCACACTGCAAACACTGACTAAGTCTTTGAAAACTGAGCAGCAAGCTCATTGGCTGCTGTTACGGCAGAAACCGATCAGCCTGCAGCATCTAAAGTTTCATGACAGAACGTATTTATTTAGTAAATAATAAACAAATTGAACCTTCTCGTTTGTATTCATTTAGTGAAATCAAAAGCTTAAGAAATATATTATTATCAATAGTGAATTTTTAATTAAAGTTATTATTTTTAATTTGTGGATTTTTTCTTTCTTTCCAGGAATCTTTGAGAAATTTAAAAGTTAAAAAAGAACCGCATTTATTTGAAGTTATAAAGTATCTGAAAAGTATATATGGTCAATTGAATTCATTGTTGATGAGTATTAACTTATTGACCCCAAACCTTTGAAAGGTAGTCTGTATGGTGTTACTTCTCAAAAAATAGACTTAAGATTGCCAGTAGACACTAGATTTAATTTAACATGCATATCATATCCAATATATCATGTATATTGGGAAGGAAAATATTCAGAATAGTACTGAGTTTGGGATTTTAGTTTTGGGTAATCTTCAAAATATGGTTACATTCTTGATTTAAATATGCACATGAACATTTATTTTAATTCTCACCCCTTAAACTATATGTAGCATATATACACAGTCAAAAAAGGCAGGGACACAGAGATATAAAGAGAGAGATACAAAAACTACAGACATTAAATAACGTGAGACAAGTATGTCATGTTTCTCTACCACAAGCAACCTATGGCACACATGTGCAGTGATGTCATATTTGAAGTATTTGGGTGGAGAAAATTCTTTGGTACCTTTGGTTGGAGGTTTGGATGGAGCAGCACGTAACCGTTAGGGTCAATTGCGAAGTAATATCCATTAGGACCTATCTGAAATAAACAAAACAGAAAAAGGAGAGCAGTGAGGACACAATGAATAAGAAGACCACCATCAAACCTAAATCCCTGCTTAGACCAAATGGACCTGGTTCCTCAGAGATGCGGTGGTCAATCCTTCACTAGCGGGGTACTGTCTAATATCCCCCAAGAACGCCGACCCAAGCTGTCAATCACCTCTGAACACTTAGCGTTAATCAAATGTGTCGGTTCATCTGGAAACATTCCTCTGAGCTTAACAGAAAATCACAACCATTTACAAATCAAATGTAAGTACAAACAGATGTAATGTACAAGGGCTTATGTCCTCTTAAGAGCGATCTTACTGTAAGGAGGCGAAACCGCAAGACGGCAGACCGCAGGACAATAGCGCATTTATCTTATGACTGCCGTGTTATTCTTATTACAGCGACTCAAAGAGTCTGCAAAGAAAACATCTAACACATGAGTTTCGCTTTGTTCCCTTATAAATTGAATTATGTAGCATTCAAGGAACAGTTCATCCTAAATTAAAACTAGTCGCCATTTGTCGCCCTCACTACGTCCCAAAACCAGATTTTTTTCCATGATATGAAAGTGAATAGAGCTGTCAAGCACCAAACCTGAGAAGAAAGTACCATAAAAGCAGCATAAAATTAGTGCGTGATTTAGGCGCTATATTCCAAGTCTTTTGAAGCCATACAATTCTCGTCTGTCTCGTCTTTGACATCAAACTGGTGTGACACGTCCGACAATTCATATTTTATTCTACACTACTGTTCAAAAGTTTACTGTTGGTATCATTTTTAAATACTTCAAGTATATATTTAATCAATAAGATGAGTTATATCGTTAATATTGTACTTTTTTTAGTTGAATATACTTTCAAATGTAATATATTCATGTGATGACAAAGTTGAATTTTTAGCATCATTACTCTGTTTGATATGCTGAGTTGGCCCTCAAGAAACATTTCTTGTTATTAACGATACTGGAAAAGTTTACTAAAAAAAAATTCTTTAAAATATATAACAAAAAACTTTTGAACAGTAGTGGAAATGAAGGAACAGACAAAAATTGATCACTTTTTGGAGATCGTCACCAGCCAAATCCTCTTTCACATTTGTTTTATGTCAAAAAATTCTTTGAAACATTCATTGAAACATCTTATTTTGCTTTCCACAAAAGAAAGAGGGTGAGTAAATAATCACAGATTTATTTTTTAGGTCAAACATGTAATAACTTAAATAGGTCCCTTTCACTTTAATTTCTTTTGTGTTTTATGAGACTAGAACAACAACCAGATCAAATGATGAATGTATTGTGTTTTTGGTACTCACTGTAAAGCGGGGCGTCAATCTTTTGATATCATCGAGAGACACATCCACCCCCATAACTCCTAAAATCAACTGGTTCTGATGCTAAAAGAGAGAGAGAGAGAAAAGAAAAAAAAAAGTTTCCACTCTAAAATGCAACGGAGTGACACTTACAAACAAATATGGTTAACACTTTATTCCTATAGTCCACTTAAATATGAGTAACTTTGCAACTCAGTAGAGTATTAGTAGACTGTCTGCTTAATATCTGTTAACTCTTTATTGTGATGGTCTTCCAACAGACATTCTACTGAGTATACGTAACTTTGCATGCAAACTTATTCTAATCCTAACCCAGCTAATACTCTAATGAGAGTTAGTTAAAATGTATTTGGAAATGAATGTTCTACTAATGAGTTAGTAGACAGGTTGTAGCAAAGTTACTTAGGTTAAGTAAAATGTCTAAACTGGAGCATCTAAATAAAGTGTAACCCAAATTTGAGGCAAAACCACACCTGGAAAGGATAAAAGCTTGTATGAGATTTCACAACAACGTGCAAACTTTTGAAACTTGGCAGAAATAACCACAATGAAACGTTGCATAGCTGTAAAGTGTCACGTCTAAATTGCTTTTCGTCATCCATACGGGAAAAAGATACATTTATCAAAGAACCCAATGACGCAGTCAGTGAGGGTCAAGCGGTTTAGTAGACAAACAACGTACGGATCCTTTGACCTCCAACTGTAAAAGTTTAGGATAAGATACTGTATGATATTTATTTTCCATTTCTGTTACTATCGCAGTGTTCCTAAGAAGGTCGATGTCCGCAGTGTTAATACATTCAAGAGATAATGAGGTTTACATGTTTGCGTCAGTAGTAGCTTTATCCCCATTAAACGTGACAAAAATAGAAGTTTGTTCCAAGCATTGGGCTATTAATAGAGTATTGGGTCTGTTAATGACACATCTGGTGTTCTGTTCTGTGTTCAGTCGATTGTTATATTCCTGCTTCTGACTTTTGGGGCACAAATTGAAACGTACTTGTTTGCTTAGTTAGAGACCTCTGTACATATAACAATATATGCACACACAATTAATTATTTAATGTAGCAATATCAAAATACAACATAAAAAAATAAAAATATATTATATATACAGTAATACCTCTGTTTATGAGTTTAATTAGTTCCAAGAGCAAGTTCGTAACCTAAAATTCTCGTACACCAAAACAATTTTCCCCATAAGAATGTACTAAAAATTACTCGATTCATTCCATATGGCCATAAATGCCCATTGTAAATGTTTTTTTTGATTTTACCCTATTAATTATAGTTAAAATTATAACCATTAAGATCTCATATAAATACTAATTAAAAATTGACAATTAAACTCTAAAAACACTTGACAATTTACTGTAACGCACACTTTACCTTTGAATTGCGTCGCTGTTGGCGTGATGGAGACGAGAGGACGGGGGCAGGGGGGTGGGGTGTTACGGCTTAGAGGGAGGATTTCGTACCTTCTTTCTATATGCTGTACTGTACGTATATATTTCACTACGAGAACAATAGCGATCACAATTAATGTTAACAACACGAGGTAAAACCGCTGTAAATCACTTATAAAAGAAAGCACTGTGGTGAATGATGCAACCAAACCGAGTGACTCTGAGAGAATTAATGAGTTAAGGGGTGATAAAGGGGTTGAAACCGCGTGACTGTTTTATGAGATGCTGTCCTTAGGTTATTTACAGTAAAAATGCGCGCGACGATGCTGAGCGTTAAGACTTTTCCTCACAAAAATGCGCGTTGGTGAGGGAATATTTTTCACGCAATACAATGCTCGTACACCGATTTGCTCATATACAAAGTCACTCGTAAATTAATATAAGGCCTTGGAACTAGACCCTCTTAAGAAAAGTATGTACCATATATATATATATATATATATATATTTTGCTCAAAGTAATACGTAAACATACTTTACATAAACAATATTCATAATCACATAATTAAAATTCATCATGAGCACAAAACAAAGTTAACTAGTAATTAAAAAAAAAAAATCTCTTGTTATCTCTAAATAGTTTTCCAAAATGCATTAATAATGCTAATACTGTAATGTAATGCTGTTTTTTGTTTTCATAATGCTAAAACAAAACGTTTAAAGGCAACGTGTTAACTTGTCACAAACCGGGTTTAGTTAAATGATCAGATATTTGTATGACTCATTAAATTAATTGTATTTGCTGAATTCTCGTTTTATGCAGCATTTTAGAAAATCTATATAATTTGCTGGTCACCATGTTTCTTCTGTTGTTAAAATAACCACATCACCTGCAGCTCTTAATGTGATGCTTTACGTCTTTAGCTGGAGACAGAAGCAATGAGCGTAGATGGGAAAGAGCTTGAACGAAGACCGTTAAGTGGCTCTAGATAAAAATATTAGTGGATGTAGTGCAGAAACACCATTATCGTAAATGACTCTGAGTGGTGTGAATCGCTCCATTGTTTTTTAACGCGCTACTCACTTTAATCAGAGAAAACAATAAAATGCCACAATTATGTCCCATGGTCCGGAAGAAACCATTTAGATATTTACAAACTGACCAAGTACTATACTATATACAATACCATTCAAAAGTATGAGGTTCAGTAAGATTTTCTTTTTGAAAGAAATAATTATTAATTGTTCAGCAAAAACACATAAAAAAAAAAAAAAAAAACAACAACATACAAATGTTTAAAATAAATGTTGTTCTGTTAAATATTCTATTCCAAGAATATGTAACATAGCGTCCATAAAAATATTAACCAGCACAACCATTTTATGCTTTGGTCGTAATAAGAAATGTTTGTGAATTAGCATATTAGAATGATTTCTGAAGTATCATGTGACATGTAACTTTGCCATCACAGCAACAAATTAAATTTTAGAATATGTTAAAATAGAAAACCACTATTTTAAGTTGCAATAATATTTCACAATATTATTGTTTTGCTCAAATAAATGCAGTTTTGGTGAGCATAAAAGAACTGACTTTAAACTCTTGAATGGTAAAGTACTGTATTTAATACATAGGTCTATCCACAGTTTATGTATCAAACTGATATATTCCAGGTTTTGTAGAATTATATCCTGTTTGGTCATCAATAGAAGCTCCAATCGTTAATTTCTTAATTTCACTATTACCCTAAATTATGAAAAGCAGTAATAATCCAAGCTATTTCCTAGGAAAACCAGCTGGAAAATCAAGATAAATGTTACACTGACCTGGTTCTGAGATCCATCAACCCTGGATCTGGTCTTGTTAAACACAGGTAGTGTGCCTGTGATAACCAGGCCCAGCTCCTAACGTCATGAAGAGAGCACAGAAAACAATGAAGCATTTAGCACTTTTTAAATTATTTCTAAGCTATTTGTTGAAAAAAGGTTGTACCAGCGCATCCAGATAAACATTGGTCCACTGCACTTGTTTAGCATCTGCAAGGACCATCGGCCTGCCCAAAACATCTAGATATTCCTAAGCAACGGTGATCAACACAAACTAATTAAATGTCTGTCATCCTTGGACCTTCAAAAACTCCAAAACAAGAGCAACTATCAAATTAAACAAATCACTACAGAAACGCTTTGGCGTCATACAGACCTGTGTGTTTATGCGGATGGCTCCAATGGAAGGGATTTCATAGAAATATCCTACAAGTTAGAAAACATATCATATGTTGTCATTTAATGGGGTTTGTTGGTTTTTGTTTTGTTTTTTTGGTTTTTTTTTTGGGGGGGGGGGAATGAAATGACACTACAATCCAGTGCTGAGGCCATAAGATTTAAGAATTAAATTTGTACTTCAGCCACTAGGGGGCAAACACAGACTGAACAAAGTAATATTTACCTTTATTAGCACAGGCCATCCACTTTATTGGCCCTGTGTCATAGTTGTGTTGACCCACAGAAAATGTGAACACACGCACCTGCAAGCAAATTCACTGTTATTGTATTAAGACAAAAATATAATTTATACGTCCTATTCAAAATAAATAACTAAACTATATCTGCTTAAGTGCATTTCACTAGTCCATATATATATATATATATATATATATATATATATATATATATATATATATATATATATATATATATATATATATTAATCCAAGTACACACACGTGTAATTGGTTTTAATACAGATTCTCTATTTTACATTACAATTATGAAAACAATCATTGAGAATAATGAAAACAACAATCGTTTTGTGTATGGAGAACCAAACCTGCAGAAGTTTAAAATAAATCAATGAATCAACTCAATGTGCTAAATGTAATAACACGAAAATAAATGACTTGATAAAAAAAAAAACTGCTTTTTTGATCCTGACATTTTTGTATTACTTGTTTCCTTAATTCTTGTTTCCTTAATTTATTTAACTTTTATTAATTAAATTATCATTTAATTGTCCTGGAGCTATGCAAGGACAACCTTCCTCATTTCCATGTTGCACATGGAAAAATAAAAATGAATAAAGAAATAAAGAAATTAATTAATGTGGGAATAAATAAATGAACGCAGAAATGCATATTAAAACAAATTGGGGGAGAAAAACTATAAATATATCACATAAAAGATCAAATAAATAAAAGTTAAAAGGAATAAAATAAATGTAGAAATAGATAAATAAAAATACAAAATATGCATTTTACTAAAGTGATTTAATTCCTTAATTTTCCTTTTTATTTATTAGTCTGTTTCTCCATAAATTTGTGCTTAATTTTCCTCTCCACAAATAGAAAGACAGACAGACGTTTTTTGTAACATAGATATTTTTCATTACCACATGTATAAAATTACGTTCCACACACACCTTTTTGTCAATATTGTAACGGCTGAAGACTTCCTCTGCTCTCTCCTCGCCTCCATCAGTAAACAGCATTATAATTTTGTTGCAGTTTGCTCTGGTGATGTTTGGCTGAAATGAGTACGATCATATGCAGTTGCGTAAATTAAACAGCAGAGGTCAGCAGAACACAACAATACAACTGCTAAAACTTGACAGGGTTTAATCAGCACCCTCTTAAAAAACATATATTTCTATGTTATTTCAATCTTACAGTGGGAGATCAACCCTCTATTTGTGGCATAGTAGAATGTGTCTTGCCTTAAGTCCGTTTATATGTTTATGACCCAATCCAACACTGACTGGGGGGAAAGATAATATGTAATGTATCAAACTGTATATTATTGTAAATAGAGGGTGCAGAGTGATATCTCATAGACACTTTTTTCAGTCAATATGAGAGATCACACAATGTGCAGATTTTAAGTTAAACATTTGGAGAGAGACACTGAAATTTGTTAAATCTCATTATAGAGATGGTTTCAGTTTTTAAACTTAATTAATAATAAAATAAAGCCATACATTTGAGAGCTGTTTGAAGGCAAATTCAAAGCCTTTGGTGTAGTTGGTGATGCCCTTGGCTGTAATGTTCTGCACTGCATCTTTTAAGATCTTCTTATTGCGAACGTTAGCTTGAACCAAGTGGTCAAAACATGCGGTGTTATTCACTTTTGTGTTAAACTGAAAAAGAAGAGAGAGAGTGAGAGAGAGAGGGAGGCATACAGTGAGTAAGAAGTCATTGGTCATCTCATTGTTCAATCACAGCAAGACCTTTCAAAATCACAACAAAAGTTTGTGAGACTTAAGAGATCTATATACTGGGGTCAGGATCTCTGCAGGTGTTTGGTACAGTCAGTGATGAAAATAATTTGAGCTGACAAGCTGGATACCCTTATACGTTTCTAATTTTCTGTTCAGATAGGGCTCTCTGTGTTCTGACACTTATTGCAGCTGACCTCTGTGAACCTGTTACTTCAAAGCTGGAGCGTGTGTAAGGAGAGACTGTGAACAAGAAAATAGACTTGGGTAGAGGAAGGAAAGAGGGGGGAAAGTAGAATGAACACTAGGGGAAAAAAGAAGAATAAACAGTATATGGAATATTGTAGACTCCAATTAATTATCCACAAATAGAGTACAAAATATATAATAAAAAAAAGTTACTTCAACCTCAAGGCGTTAAACTAAATATTATATGAGCTGTTGTACTTTTTATTCACTTCAAGTGAGGTTTACAATCCTTTAAAGAAAAAATCTGGTGCATGTAAATTCTAAAATATAAAAAATATAACAAAATAAAATAATACACAAATAAAACATTAGCCAAAATGGGTAACTAAATTCGCACAAAACATTTTGGCGAGAAAAAACTCAAAATGGAGCTTTCTAAATTATTATAAGGTTTATTTATATATATAATTATTATATTTTTAAATGTAGTTTTTTACTACAATTGAATTGAATTTTAATGTTTGATTTTAATTGATGGATATATTCAAGAAGCTCAAGAACATTCAAGAATATTCAAGAAACACTCAAAATCACAAGGGGGCTACTTTTAAGCTACATTTCATGCTCATTTAATTTTAAGATAGATAATAGTTTATCTAATATATCAAACAATGCACACAACAAAAATAAGGTTCATCTGACGCTTAATTGGACACCAATTTGTTCCAGACACAGCGCCTCCTAAAGCTCCAACAATTAGAAAAGTCAGAATGATTAACAGGTGTGAGTCAATTACAGCACAGTTACAGCTAATGAGGAGGAATGTGCAAGCCCATGCAAAATTAAAATGTTTACTATAACTTCGTCCCTCCCCGGGGACATGAAAAAGCACATGGTGCTCTTACTGTGGCACATGCAAGCAGAAAACACCTTCAAACCTCCTGTGTTTACTGTAATGCTGTTTTTCTCCTATTTTAATGATTCAGTTCTTAGTTTTTCATTCATGTCAACTCAAAAGGCTTCCTGACTTTCTCGCCGGACACAGAGAAGTGTCATTAGAAGGCATGTGCCAGTCATTGATGTAATTGTGGGATCAGGTGTCTGTTGAATGAGCTGGATGTCACAGTGTCTGTTGAATGAACCGATGAGTCACGGTTCGATTAGTTGTTCCAGCATTGACTGAATATTTAATTAACGCTTCAAATTATCTCCATGGAGGCCCCCGTGACTCACTGCTCTCAGCATACGGCGGGTTATAAATAGAGGAATAGGATAAACTGATGATACACAGACCCCTGCACACAGCAGACGGTGCACATTCACAGTGTAGATGGCTTCGATGATTATAACAAGAGTGTTCTAGTTCTGTCGTGTCATGCCGCTTCCCAGAGGAACGTTTTATTTCTGAGGGGTTGCTCGTTCATAGCTCAGGGGGCTTCAAGTTTTCAGTTATGTTTAAGAAAAGCCTTAAGATTTCCTCAGGTGCTTCTTCTAAAATTTACATTTACATTTATGCATTTGGCTGACGCTTTTATCCAAAGCGGCTTACGTTGCATTCAAGGACACAAATTTGATTCTAATTAGTACTTCTTGCTTTCCCTTGGAATTGAACCCATGACCTTGGTGTTGTAAACGCCAATGCTCTACTGGTTGAGCTGCAGGAAAACAAAATTCCTATGTAGGAATAAAAATAGAAAAAAAATACTACAGTAATAATCATAACTCAAATGTGAAGCAGAGGGGTTTATATCATACAAAAATGGTCTATTTTGCAATAATGACGAACTCTCAGACATTTGAAATGAGAGTTTCACACTGAAATATGAATTGGTCTTACAAAAATTCAGGTATACGTTAAATAAAGTTATATATGCTTATATTTATTATATAAAGTTATGTATGTTATATATTAAACATAAATATTTATTTATTTATTTTGTAAACGTTAAAATTTTCAACATTTCACGATTTTCTAACATTTACTTGACAATGGCATTTTCTGGGCCTAAAATTTTTTTTTTTTGAAAATGGGTTTCATGCAAGTTTTTGAAAATGATACCCATTATCATCTCTGTGTAAACAAAAACAAACAAAAAAAAAGTAAAATTGTAAAAACGCGTTGTAATGCACGTGTGTATTAGGTGTTCAGTCTATAAGCTTGTGTGAGCACAGACTACAGGACTGTGTTTGTGCTGCTCAAGAGTTTATTAATGCTGCTCAAGCAAAAATTTACTGTCCCACTATTAAAGCCATCGGAGACGCATTGTTTACGATTGACAAATTGCAATATCGCCAACTAATTCTTATAATTCTGACCTACTACTAGCATCAATGGCGGAGGAGAAAACTGTTATTGTGTCACAGAATTTAGTTTTAAGATTTTATTTAGGCAAGAATGTTGTTTTTATTTATTCCTCAAATATGCTAATTATATATATATATATATATATATATATATATATATATATATATATATATATATATATATATGCATAGCATGAATTTATATATAAACAGGTGTCAGCAACTGTTTATAGTTCATGTATCTGCTAAGAACAGTTTTCGACGAGTTTTTGCCACTGGCTCTTAAGTAGACTGTGGATGAAGATGAGATTTGGGTTCACTTTGGTCTTATTATTCTATTACTTTTTCTAGAGCAAATCAATTTGGCTAAAGAAAAAAAGTTGTTTCATAACTTTATACTTTTATACATCTTAAATCCTGTCCTAACTGAGACGCTGCTTTTGTACTTTTGGCTGAATTGTTTGCTTTTGTTTATTTTCTATTGTACAAACTTCTTATAATTTTATAATGGCTATTATTATTCAATTAATTATTAATTTAGTTTATAATAAATAATATGCCATATTTGGTATTGAAAAATTGTGATTATGATAGTCCAATAGTGATTATGATTTTGACTTCAGCAAAAGTTACATTGTTACATCATTAAATGTCTTTATGAGCGAGTCAGTAGCAAAGACTTTACATTGAAAGGGACTAAAACAAGGTTGTAAACAAATACATTACGCAAGGCTAGCTGTGCATTCAATTATTTTAATGCATAATGTGGAGGCGCAACACATCCTTAATGCACCTTCATTGAGTGCATTCAAAAACACTTCCTTTAAAGCAAGTAATTTCACTTAAAGGCCATATTTAAAACACTTCTCGGGCTGATATTTCAGTCGTTCTCCAATTTCAGTCTGCAAACAGTCTCCAAAGCTGTTCCCCAAGCCTATAAATAAATTATATATTTGATATCACCAATGAAATCTGGCAAAAAATGTCTCATACATTTTGTTTCTAAACAAATGGTGATGGTTATTTTAGTCATGTCTCATTAAATTATGTCTCATTAAGTTAAATGAGTTAATTTAACCTTTAAATCACAAGATTTGTTTGAATGAATGAATTATAGCACATATATACATATATTGCCTTGATAACAATTTGATTAATTGCACTAATAAAAAGCTGACTTCATCAGAATGAAGTATTCCATACCACTGTGAAAATGAAGACATATTAAATGAACTGACTTTATATGTTGGCAAATCAACCGATTGAGCCATTGTTAAAATTTCAGAAGCAAACGACTTATAATTTAGTCTCACTGTTGTATAGGACAAATAAGTCAAGATATTAATGCATACATTTTAATCTATATATTAATAGGTCACAATTGTGATTTACCTTTTCAATATGGGTCATTCTCATTTTAGAGAGCCTGTGAACATTTAAGAGAGAGAAAACCCCCAAAAACATTCGTATTCCATTCTTCAACTCTAAGCAGAGGAAGGTTCATGTTTCCCGCATGAAATCCACCTCTTAAAACCAGAGTAACCTCAAGGGACCAATTTAAAGCCGCAATCTTATGTCATGCTGCAAGCCAATTGCACTAGCCTCACAGATGAGTCAATCTAAATGATGAATCTGGTAATATCCTTGAACAATTCAATGGTGCTTTCTGCAGCTGCCCTAATGAGCATCAATAAACTTGATCCAATATTTGCCTTCAAAAAAAAAAAAAAGCTAAAAAATGTGTTCGGACAATGACTGAAATTAGAGAAACTTTAGTTGATGAGTATAAAGGAAGACTGTTTTATCATCTTATATCATATTTCCTTTGCTTCGCCTATAATGATTATAGCTCTTGTGTTGGTTTGAAATCTCTGAAAAAAAGAACAGGAATGCACTTGTATTACTTGTCTTCATTTAGCCTTGAAACATATTAATATAACATTTATGCATTTGGCAGACACTTTTTTCCAAAGCATCATTTCATTCAGGGAACACATTGAATTAGTTCTTGCTTTCCCTGGGATCGAACCCATGACCTTGGCGTTGTAAGCACCAATGCTCTACCGATTGAGCTACAGGAAAGATTTATAAAAATAAATGCTCTGATAATAATTTAATTTTAATGGATTTAATGTATATGTTGCCATGCATTAATGCATTTTACACTCAAAATCATATAATGATATTGGAACCGAGTACTATTGGCCCACAGATACTGTATGGTTATATGATCAAATTTCAATTTCCTTTAACTTGTATGTAGAAGGAAGATTTACATATATGAAGATTTATGAAATCGGGCTATCGGTGGCTGTATATGTGGAATCATATTAAAAAGTCTTGCAAAAACAAGCAACATTTGCTTGTCAGAGACGGTCGAGAGCCCCCTCGCTGCATTCATAAACACATACAGAACAGGATGTTGTGTAACAGCATATTGTGTATACTCTACATATGTACAGTGCTGTATCCAATAAGCAACATTAGCATTAAAGCCGAAACCAAGCCTGCATTACAATACATTTTCCTTCCAAGTCTCTTTGTTCTCCCTGACTTGGCAGAAATAACATCTCTTGTGAAAGATGACTGATTATCAAGCGAAAATTTATAAAATATGCATAAAGGAAGTCTAAATTTTACTTATAACTAAAATGACCAGATATTTTATCTGTCCTGCTTGGCTCAAATCATTTTAGCTGTATTTACCAGTCATAATTCTCCTCACTTTCCCTATTCACAAACCAAAAATCTGCTATATATGGCACATACTGTGTACTCTGGTGGTGATCAACAGTCTAAAAACAAATTAAACCATATTATAGATTTATAGATTGAGGTAAAACAATGACTTTTCTACCCAAAGCCCTACCCAAAACCCTCACAGCCCTTTTATTTAAAACTACTGCAGATGCTCTCAAACTGATCTGTACAAACACGCACCGAATTTGAAATTTGGGTATCAAACTAATGCATTTATGTGACTGTGGGCACAGCCTCTTTCTGTTCTCGCTCAAATACGCACAAGCACACTCACACACATACTCATAACACAACGCTGCACTCTCATTGACATACGTTCCCTGAAGCGAATCCTGTTGACAGATCTCACAGAGCTAATCCTTTATCGGAACAGTGATTCCCCAATGCCAGAAAACCTCAAAATCCTCTGAGAAGTGAAAACAATAAATTAATCAAACTTTATTTACTGAAGAATAAAAAATGTATCATACCAAGCATGATTTTTGAGGTAATATCGCCCAGAGTGCAAAAACTGGAATGTGTTTTATGATTTCAGACCTGTATAGCTTTCTTTTTTCCTCTCTTTTCCAATGTGATTACATAGGGTAAAAACCTTTCAAGCTTAAGGACACTAAAGGACCATTGTAGGATCATAAAAGTGGTCCATTCGACTTTAACTATATTCTATTATATTATATTCTACTCTATTCTGTTTGTGAACCATATTCTAAGTCTACTTAATTCATACAACAGGTTTGTGAGAGGAACAGAAGTTGTTATTCACAAATTATTTTCTTCTCCACACGTGAGCTTAAGTGCTGAGTCAGTTGAACTTGAGAATCAGATCAGTGTAATTTGTAAATAGATCATTAAACGATTTGACTCAATAGATTAATTTGGTCATGAATCAGAGACTGAGATTTCCAGTTAAAAACAACTTGCATTTCTCACTACCGTATGTACCGCTTTTATATCAGTTTATGGTTGACTTTTAAGCTTAAAAGTGTCCTTGTTCATTGCAACTGAAAGAACAAAAACATGGGGTTTGGAAAGCAATTGATGTTTGGAACTTCATGAGTAAATAATGACAAATTCTTCATTTTTGGGTGAACTATCTGTTTATGAAATAACAACCTCCACAACAAGCCTGACATGTTTGGACATAAGTATCCTGTGAGATCCTTTGGTTAGAGGAAAAATAAGTTGAGAACAAAACTGGCAGCACCCGACTAAAAGATCACCTAGCCAAGATGGATTGGAGGCTCCTTCCGAGAGGAATGATATATAGCAATTTCCACCCTTTTTCTCTGGCCCTCTCTTTCTCACTCAGCCTGATCTTTCCTCTCACTTTGTCCAGCCATTTTCAATTCTACACACAGAGCCCAGAAGCAGCCTTTTCATTAAGCTCCTGTTTTCAAGTGGCAAGCTGCAGCCAGATCCATATTTCATTACAACCCCTCTGTCTCTCTCTCTTTCTTTCTTTCTCTCTCTCTCACACAGTATGTGTTGTTACATCACACAGCAACCTGCAACCCACAAACTATTGAAACTCCTCACTTTAAATTGAATCCAGAGTAACAATGTCTTGTTCCATTTTTACTGTACAGCTGCAGACAAATATCGTTATCACACTGTTCTGAGAGATTAATACCATTATGTAGACACAGTTTGTCACTTACATATGCATTTTTATTTTCTATGGAAGTGAAAAGCATTTATTGCAAGTATATTTGGTCATGAAAATTTAAAGTAGTGAAAACCAACTTGTATTATATCCACATAGCTTGTGCAGAACCAAACTGGACATCTAGTTTTTTAAGCAGTGATGTTGGACTCTGAAGAAAGATCTCCACATAGCTGTGGAACAACAAAGATGAGCTAATTTTTTTTTTTTACTGTAAAGAAAAGGTTCTTTGTCAATATAATTTGTCTTGTTTAAAGTGATGAGACAGCACAATATTGCAACAAATATTGCGATTTAAATATTGCAGATATTAAAATGGCACTATCCAAAGCTTTCAAATTAGCTTACAAGCTATCTTTCAAATTAGGCATATTACAGCAAAAGTGATATTTTAGACCACAACGCCTTAGAACTGCTCTAAAAAGTAAGTGAGACACTGTGAAAAACATTAAATGAATGAGAAATTGCAATGTTACTTTTATGTAAAATTCGAACCATACCGCCCTCCACTGACAGTTCAGCATGCACTTGCACTATGGTTCATCACAAATCTGGCGACACATTTGCATCTTAAAACAGACAGACAGGTTTTTTAAAAATGTATGAAGTTCTCTTTCAAGTTTTGTACCTGAACGGACAAATTTACAAAAAAATTATGTCAACATGCCCGTGTTGGCAGCTATCCCAGCAAACATAGTAAGGTACGTCAAAGACAATGCATGTACACAGTATCAGTGTACTGGATATCTGCATTATGTCTTAAAGTGACAGCAGCCTAATATGCCTTTACCACCAATTAAATTTGACAACAAATGTCTCATGAATTTGGTTTCTAAACAAAATTAATGTTATTTTTGTTAGTTATGTCTCATTAAATCTAACATTATGCCACCTTTAAAACAAATACAATGCATAATATTAAATCAATTAATTATAACACACAGATGCATACATATATATATATATATATATATATATATATATATATATATATATATGTATATATATATATATATCTTTGTTAAATTGCAGCCATTTGTGAAAATCATTTAAGTATCATTTAAGTTTTTCCTCATTAATGAAAACAGGAAATACATTTTGAAGTTTTATTAAAAAATAAATAATACATTTTGAAGATTTATTAAAAAGAAAAACTGAAATAAGTAAATAAGTCCTAAGTATTCAGACACTTTGCTCAGTATTTAGTAGAAGCACCCTTTTGCTCTAATACAGCCATGAGTCTTTTTGGGAAAGATGCAACTAGTTTTTCGCACCTGGATTTGGGGATCCTGGATTTTGGGGATCCTTTGGCCATTCCTCCTTGCAGATTCTCTCCAGTTCTGTCAGGTTGGATGGTAAATGTTGGTGGACAGCCATTTTTAGTTGTCTCCAGAGATGATCAATTGAGTTTAATTCAGGGCTCTGGCTGTGCCATTCAAGAACAGTCACAGAGTTGTTGTGAAGCCACTCATTATTTTAGCTGTGTGCTTAGGGTCATTGTCTTGTTGGAAGGTAAACCTTCGGCCAAGTCTGAGGTTTCTGAGCACTCTGGAGAAGGTTTCTTTCCAGGTTATCCCGTCCCTGCAGTTGAAAAACACCCCCACAGCATGATGCTGCCACCACCATGCTTCTCTGTTGGTACTGTACTGGACAGGTGATGAGCAGTGCCTGGTTTTCTCCGCACATACCACTTAGCATTAATGCCAAAAAGTTCTATCTTGGTCTCATCAGGTCAGAGAATCTTATTTCTCACCATCTTGTCGACATGATTCTCATTTGCTCTGACATGCACTGTGATAATAAAACACAGCTGGACTCAAAAGAAGGTGTAGTACCATCTCAAGGATGATCTGTATTAGAGCAAAAGGGTGCTTCTGTTAAATACCGAGCAAAGAGTCTGAATACTTAGGACCAGTAAATGTATATATACAGTGGAGTTTGGTTATGTCGACGGCCTCGAGGTTAGTAAAAAAGCATTGAGATAACCGTTTTAGCGAGATAACCAACACCCAATATAGCGATTTATTTAATGAAGTGATCAGCATGCTATAAAAATGTACATACACTGTATATGTTTGCTAACAACAAAAAGCATATGTGCACCAACTAACAGCAGAGATTTACCAGTATACAATAAAAAAAACACCTTAGATTCTCCATACAAACCTTTAATTATATTCTCCAACATTGCAAACACAGTTTCGCTCACAGTGTAAACAGTCATAACATATTCGTGAGGTCATCACGCTGTACTAGATTACAGACTTTCTTGCGTTCTGCCTGTCTAATGTGCTTTCTCAACAAATTCGGCTTCGTCCCATCTTTTAACAACCTTCAATCCGTTCTTCAATCCCCAGCGGCGCTGAGCAGAGCTCACGTCAGAACATAAGAAGGGTGTGTGTGTGTGAGTGTGTGTGTGTGAGATCAGCCAGCAGCAGCTTCCCGCACATGCGCGATTCATTTGCACGTGGAGGAGTGAACATCTGCTCTCCCTACATGTGGGCAGAGCTGCTGCACAAGGACCGGACCACCTGTGAGTGCTTTGGGATGGGGATACGGCAGCACTCGCTGCTCCTTGAGAAGAATAAGAACGATATGTGCTTTCACTTCAGATAGTCTCCAAAAGTCTCCAATAACTCCAGATAAATACTCGCTAAATATAGAGACAAAGGTGCTAAGTTGGCAAAACTGTCAGCGAGTTCATCTGCGGCTGTGCGGTACCACTGGAGATTCACGTGCGATCCACGTGTTATTTTATAAAGGCATAGTTTCCCCAAAAATGAAGAATTTGTCATTATTTACTAATGATGTTCCAAACATGAAAAAGGATTGGTCTGGTTTCATCCTCAGCTTGATTCTACCAAACCATGGCGCATTTGCGTTCATCTTATGTCATCACAAAGGTTCACGAAGGTTCAATATACAGGGAGTGCAGAATTATTAGGCAAATGAGTATTTTGACCACATCATCCTCGTTATGCATGTTGTCTTACTCCAAGCTGTATAGGCTGGAAAGCCTACTACCAATTAAGCATATTAGGTGATGTGCATCTCTGTAATGAGAAGGGGTGTGGTCTAATGACATCAACACCCTATATCAGGTGTGCATAATTATTAGGCAACTTCCTTTCCTTTGGCAAAATGGGTCAAAAGAAGGACTTGACAGGCTCAGAAATGTCAAAAATAGTGAGATATATTGCAGAGGGATGCAGCAGTCTTAAAATAGCCAAGCTTCTGAAGCGTGATCATCGAACAATCAAGCGTTTCATTCAAAATAGTCAACAGGGTCGCAAGAAGCGTGCGGAAAAACCAAGGCGCAAAATAACTGCCCGTGAACTGAGAAAAGTCAAGCGTGCAGCTGCCAAGATGCCACTTGCCACCAGTTTGGTCATATTTCAGAGCTGCAACATCACTGGAGTGCCCAAAAGCACAAGGTGTGCAATACTCAGAGACATGGCCAAGGTAAGAAAGGCAGAAAGTCGACCACCACTGAACAAGACACACAAGCTGAAACGTCAAGACTGGGCCAAGAAATATCTCAAGACTGATTTTTCTAAGGTTTTATGGACTGATGAAATGAGAGTGAGTCTTGATGGGCCCGTGGCTGGATTGGTAAAGGGCAGAGAGCTCCAGTCCGACTCAGACGCCAGCAAGGTGGAGGTGGAGTACTGGTTTGGGCTGGTATCATCAAAGATGAGCTTGTGGGGCCTTTTCGGGTTGAGGATGGAGTCAAGCTCAACTCCCAGTCCTACTGCCAGTTTCTGGAAGACACCTTCTTCAAGCAGTGGTACAGGAAGAAGTCTGCATCCTTCAAGAAAAACATGATTTTCATGCAGGACAATGCTCCATCACACGCGTCCAAGTACTCCACAGCGTGGCTGGCAAGAAAGGGTATAAAAGAAGAAAATCTAATGATATGGCCTCCATGTTCACCTGATCTGAACCCCATTGAGAACCTGTGGTCCATCATCAAATGTGCGATTTACAAGGAGGGAAAACAGTACACCTCTCTGAACAGTGTCTGGGAGGCTGTGGTTGCTGCTGCACGCAATGTTGATGGTGAAATGATCAAAACACTGACAGAATCCATGGATGGCAGGCTTTTGAGTGTCCTTGCAAAGAAAGGTGGCTATATTGGTCACTGATTTCTTTTTGTTTGGTTTTTGAATGTCAGAAATGTATATTTGTGAATGTTGAGATGTTATATTGGTTTCACTGGTAAAAATAAATAATTGAAATGGGTATAAATTTGTTTTTTGTTAAGTTGCCTAATAATTATGCACAGTAATAGTCACCTGCACACACAGATATCCCCCTAAAATAGCTAAAACTAAAAACTACTTAAAATATTGATACAAAAATATTCAGCTTTGATATCAATGAGTTTTTTGTGTTCAGTGAGAACATGGTTGTTGTTCAATAATAAAATTAATCCTCAAAAATACAACTTGCCTAACTGACTCTTTTGTGGAGACATTAATTTTCTGCCCTGACTGCACTCACTATGTACGGATACACTGCAGGCTCACTTTCACTAGTATCCAAGAAAAATCATCAACACAATCATCCCTTACATGTCACCCGAGTCCGTGTTGCTTTCACATTCATTCGAATTGCAGCATAGCTCATTTAGGTAGATGTAATCTATTGCAAGTACATGGTAGGAGTGAATCCTATGGTTGCCACACCACAAAAACTTTGCAGTGGGCCCACATAGCATAGGATCATACTTACATGGACAACATTAACATAGTCATCATCGGAAAGTGTCTCCAGCATTTCACTGACAGAGGTTCGGATCAGTTTAAGGGTCAATCCAGACACACTTCCACTCCTGCAACTCACCAATATAAATTCCAGTTAATCACAGTTAAAGGGATAGTTCATTCAAAAATGAAAATTCTGTTATTATTTAAACATACAAGTAAATAATGAATTTTTTTTATTTTTGGGTGAATTAAAAAAAAAAACATCTTAATATCCAGAGACAACCATAAACAAGCCAATCATACAAGTTTGACTTCCTGAAGATTCAGTGTTATGAGTAACCTCATTATTTTGGAATTTGATATATGTTATTTTTAAATTTTTATTTATTTCTGTGATCATAAACACTGGTTTGTTGCGCAGATAGTTTACCATTTATTGTACTTTTTTACTCTTCTAATTATTAAGTCATAGTGGCCAATGAATCAAAAGTCTCACACATTCGCTGGAAATATCTTATTTCTGCATTGAAAATAAATGTGCCTAGTGTATAAAACAAAGTGGACAACGTAATTCCTTGTACTTGATAAACTGAATTTGAAGTAACTACAATAATTGGTTTTCATGCTTGAATGTTCAAAAAGAAAGCATCTTAGGTTATGTATGTAACATTAGTGTATTCTCTGGTGAAGCACTATTGAATCGATTGAGTTTGAAAGCACGTCAAGGAATGATGACGTCATGAACCAGGAGGATAAAGGTGCGCTGGGAACCGGAAGCGGCAGCTAGATAAGTGATATGAAGTAAGACTCCGACAGGAATGTAGGTGTGGCAGATTGCTGCAGCATCTCGTTCCCTCTTCAGGGAACTATGCTTCCATATGCTGCATCAAAATGGTATGGGAACGAGAATGCCAATGCCACCACAGTGACAAACAGCTCACTACGATAACACCCGTGTTCCCGGAGCGGAGTTGAGGTCTAACTGGAAGAACTTCGTAAAAGTATGCGGGAAAGACCAGACTGTCACATCGCAAAAACATCTGCAAGAGATACTCCTGCCATAAGCGCCTTAGAGGCAACCACACTTCGAGCAGAGTGGGCATGGACCACCATAGGGGAAGGTAGTCCAACCGACTCATAAGCCAGGGTGATAGCCTCAACTATCCAACTGCCCATAGTAAGTTTAGAAGCCTGGGCCCCCTTAGGAGTCACAAAGCAAATTAACAACTGTTCAGTTTCTCACCACAGGGCAGCTCTGTGGACATTGGCATCCTATTGATAGACGTAAGGAGGAGAAGAATAGTTTTTAAGGTTAAAAACTTAATACATATCTCCTTGACGGGTTTGCAAGGGGCTTGGGATAACCCCTGGATCACCAGTGACAGATCCCAGGCCGGAACCCTATTACAAAATATCTGGCAAATGTGCCCACGCTGCCAAAAACTCTACTAGAGGAAGCAGCCTCTCGAGGCTTGTCTCTGGTTTACTTGAAAATCCACTCCATGGTCCTGACCTGCAGGGGACACCTGGAGTGAGTGCTCTAGGAACGTCTTCGGAGGGGGTGATCTCCCCAGAAGCGGAAGCACGGGTGGTGACTGAGTAATCTCGTCTTGGACCTGTGATCCCTGGGGCCCTTGCACCCTTTGGGTCTGTGAAGGGAACCAAAGGGACATGGGCACCATAAGCTGAAGTGCGGAGCATGTCCCGATGGAGGGGGCTGCCCATCAAGGCCTCTTACTGGTAGCCTTCTTGGCGACACTCTGCCTCTGGATTGCATGAAGCGAGGAACTCTGAGGCTCTAGGGCTGGCTCACAGCCTCTGGGACCTGAGAGCAGCAGCAAGTAATTTTTTTAAATTCTGCCTCTTGCTTGGCGGCCTCCTGGAACCTCTCAACGACAGATTTTACTGTGTCACAAAAGAAGCCAGGCGAAAGAGAGACGTCCATAAGGAAATTCTTGTCTTTCTATCTTTCCTTTCTCTTTCTCTGCCACTGCCTCAGGGCCGACACCCCCACTCTCGTCAAGCAAGCCTGGTAAGCCTGCAACAGAGTACTCACTATGCTTCCCTCGTAAAGGCCAAAAAGCATGGTTACATGGCGATGCCTAAGGTGTAAGCATGCTGGTTTCAGTTTCAGATCCGAGGTTTCAGATCCATTTGCGATCCTCCAGATAAGTATCTTCTCTGTGCCTGAGCACTTCTTCAAAGACCGCTAGGCGGGAGCAGAAACAGAACAGACCACGCAAAGAGCATGTGTATCCCTGCCCATAATGTAACGTGGACAGGGAGTAACATACAGTTTAAAGGTCTGTTCATTCTTATAGGTGTGGAAAGCCCTTTTCTTTTAAACTAGACTTGGGGAAAAACACACACACAACCAGCACAAACACATTCATCGTTTCACTCTAGCGCTTACTGAAGACACTAAAGCTGCCACTTCTGGTTTCCAGCGCACCCTTATCCTCCTGGTCCAAGATATCATCATTCCTCGACATGCATTCACACTCGATCAATTCGATAGTGCTTCACTAGACAATACGCTAAAGCATTCCCATTGTGTTTTGATGCAGTGAGAGTTCCCTTGAAAGGGAACTCAAGTCTACAATCGAGGCATTTTAGAAAGTTCAGAAACAGTGCTTACTCATACAGAGTTGGAGAGGACTTTGTGTTTTAAAACTTTGCAAACCTTTTTCATGCTCAAACAGTAACATTACACACTAAGGAAATTTGAAAATGTAAAAAAGCATAACAGGTCCTCTTTAATAACTGGAATATTTGTATGTTTAACACTTAATTTAATTTAATTTTAATTTAAGATGTATTTGCATTATTGCTGTGAATACATGTAGAGTAAGTGCAAATGAGTATTGTATAAGCAAAACTATCAGGGTAATTAGGTATCTGTATGCTAGACTATAAGCCAACTAAAACAGACATTAATGATCATTATAACATAGTTCAAAAGACATATGGCAATGTGATTTTGTGGTGCTAAAGAGAATACTCATTAAAAGGTATGGGAGTGGGGTCAAAATGGATATTTCGAAGGTCCTGATTTCTCACAACACATCATGACCTCTATATATTTATGCCACAGCATTAAAAATGACAATTCAAATATGTTCAGCATTTAAAAAGCACATACACATAATACTCACGCATCAACAAGAATCAGCATGTCCTTGGGCGAAGCCGCGCCTTGAACATACCTGGTTACAAAGAAAGAAATATTCTGGATCTCTTTCAAGGAGAATTTTAAACTGAGAGAACAAAGAATAGAAGGTTCAAGGGAAAAAAAAGAACAAATGAAAAAGAATTCTGAGCACACACACAGAAGCGCATATTAGTACCAAGGTCGCCGGCGCACATCGTACAGGTCGATTTTACTGGGTGTTTTCCTGGCATCCATCCAAGGGGAAGCTGAATGGACAGAGACAGGATATGGAAATATGAATGACCCCTGATCTCAAACTCCATTTGATTTGTCACATCTATGTCGTGAGCACATCAGCGAGCCTCACTAGAAACCTGTTTCTGTGTCCAGTGGGGGGTGCTTTGAGGTTTATATTGACTGCATTGAGCCAACATGAAAAAAAGGGCCTTGATGGCCCCAGAAGAATTTCAGATCCAATTGAAAATAACCTAGTGCAAATGAGGGTGCTCAACTGTGACTATCACAGCTGAACATCTAACAGGACGTGTTTCTTCATAAATGGCATCCCACGTTCTGACATTTAGTGAGTGGATCACAGCTTTAAGTGCCAGGAGATAGACTGAGACACTGTGATTTGCCCCTAACAATGTAATCGACCAGTGTTCTGCAGGCTATAATGAATTGAGGTTTATGAATTGAAGAACATCAATATTTTATAGGTGTGCATGTATCTATAAGGAGACAATCAATGGTTCAGGGCCCACGTTTTATTCTATTACAGTTTTAAAGGAATAGGTTAGCTATTCTCATGAAATAGCTCATGTCGTTCAAACCCTGGATTACTTTTTTCTTCTGTGGAAGACAAAAGTTGAATTTCTGAAGACTATCCCATCCTCTCCGCTCAATATTATAAAACTGAATGAGGAATAAGGCTGTTAAGCACCAAAATGGCAAAAAAAAAAAAAAAATCATAAAAGAATCTAACGTTTGCACTATATTTCAAGTCTGGAATATAAGTACATCTTAAAACTTATGTTTTTCATTGGAAATACTGACATTTTCTCTTTATGTCGCATTCATAAGACTTCATGAGAGAAATAGCAATGCCCTATTTGTGAATCCTTCTTCTGAGTCAATGTATCTGGTTCACAAACCCAGTCTGAATGATTCGTTATATGATCAGGCTTTTTCTAGTTCAATGATTTCAATGATCTTATTGCAACTGTTAACAGCCCAGTGGAGTGAAGATTGTTAGTGAATCATTCTGTTCCTCACTCACATAAAGGTGTTTGTATGATTTCAGTCATACTGACTTGTTTTATGCATCCTTTTTAAAGATTTACAGCCATACTATAATTACATATAATAGAATAGCATGGAAATTATTTAAATTCATGAAATTCATCTTTTGTGTTCTATAAAAGAAAATAAAAACATACAGATGTGATCAAATCTGAGAGTGACAGACTTTTTGTTGAATTATTCCTCTACACAACAAACTCTAATAAAGCTGTTACGGGACAGAGGTTCAACAGTGGCTAATGCACTGTTTATATGCAATGTTTTTTTTTTTAATCTGAAATAAATGAAAATGAATTGAGCACCTCATTACTTTTCTCCTTGTCATCATTAAACTTCAGGAGAATACAATGAGCCCTCTGCTGAGATATTTGATCTTATAATTTGTTATGAACATTTGGTGTAATTTAAGCTTTGACAACATGCTATGTTTACCAATTTGAGACAGTGGAGTCTTGCAAAGGGAGGGAGGCGACTGTGTGTGTAAGTTATGACATTGTAATGTGCATGTGTGAATAGTTCTGAATTAAACAGACACAAGCACTTACCTGGGTAATAGCGAGCTAATCCAGTAGCACTGCCAAACACTTGCCATAGAAGCGTTGGATCCTCTTCTCTGTTTTTCTTAAAGACATCTTCCAAAGCTTCAGTCCAGTTCAGCTCATTCAACACAATAGTGGCTGAAATACACAGGCAATGATTCACAATGCAAGATATTTAATTGATTAATATTGTGTAGAGTTAAATTAGAGAGTTAAATGATTAAATTACCTTTAACTAACAAATATTATCACAACACATGATTCACTGTCAGGTCATGGTGATTATAGTGAATTGTACAATCCAGAGAGGAGGACAGACACAAAGAGAGGTGTAATTTTTCCTCACCCTCAGCTGCTGTTAACAGAATAATTCCGCACTATACACTGAGGGCTCTTCATCTCCTCAGCCACAAGCAAACTGATTGACTTTATTAGATCATGAGTGAGGGAACCATGGAAACCTATAATCATCCTATCAAACAGTTTGCTTCTGAAAAGGCTGTGCACTGATAGGCAGTCAGAAGTGCTAGTAGAGATATGCTAATCAGGTGAGAAAACAGCCTGTGTGTCAACAATTATTGTAATGAAGCATAACAAATTCAGTGTTATAACAACCATAACTTCAATTTTATTGGTTGACGTGACACTGAGGCAAGAGGGCAGGGCTGAGAAAAGAAAAGAGAGGTAGGAAATGAAGTATGGGAGTCACATTTTCTTGAGCTTTTTTTCTCCAAAAAACAAAAATGTGACCTTTCAAGGGATCTCGTGCAGCATCAAAGATGCTTTGGAAATGTCAATACCCATGCCGCCGCAACACCGAGTGCCTGTCCGGTGAAACGCACCACGCTACATTAACACCTGGGCCCCTGGTGTGGAATTCAGGTCTGTCTCGTAGAACCTGATGAATATATGTGGTGAGGACCAGTCTGTGGCTGGGCTAGCGGCCATCACTTTGTATCTGTTCTTCTTTTCCATAGAAGAGCAGCAAGGTGGTTTGGAAGAGCTTGGAGCTCAAGTGGAGACACCATATTTGTCAGCTTGACAGCCCTCATACAGCCATGTCTAGTTCGGGAGTCAAGGTTGACTCCACTGCCCTTGGGCCGACCTGGGTTCAAGCAAGAACTGAAGTGAGTCTAATCCCTTGAAGGGTACCCTCAAAGGGTACACTGTCAAAATGAGAGGGACCTGGAACTCTTGCACTTCACGGCAGGGGCTCTCAGGGCGGAGGCCTGATCTGCTTGGAGAGGCCTGACGACACCCTTATGCATTGGACGACAAGAGGAGGCTAGAACTTTTTTACCTCCCCTACCACTTGGCAGGCTCTCTGAGCAGAGCTCCGTGAAGCGGACGCCTCAGTAGAGAAGACTCTCGCATTGAGAGGAGGCCTACTACGCCATGGCGAGGAGGATTAGTCGTAGAGGGCTCGGAGGGCAATTAGGAGGAAAAGCCCTTTTAGACCCCAGGCAGATGACTCACAAGAACGTGCGCCTGGGGGAGCATAGCAGAGCAGAAGCTAGCAAGGTCAAGCAAGCAGAGAACAGGAAAAAGCAGGGTGCACCTAGTGCAGACCTTCCAGATCTGGATGGCTGCCCCGATTCACTCATGAACCGGGAAAATGCACAGTGCGAACAGTGAATTGCAAATGACCCTCTTGAGTATTATGTAAGCATGCTGACCGTTCTGTACTGCAGGCCGTTTGTGAGGAGAATCAGAGGGAGTCATGCCCAAGCCGCAGCTCAGGGAAACCTGAGTGGATACCGGACTATGGGGAGACTTTTTTGCTCACTTTGCATAGACCTAGCAAGTTGTGCTCAGGAGTGATAGCCTCAGCCAAAAGCACTTATTTTTATTCGACAGGCTTAGGCTAGAGGGCCGATAGGGGCCGCCGACTTTAAATCTCTCTCGTGTAGCCCGGATGGAGGTCAGGGGAATGAAAGCTTTGTCAAAAAACGCAGACTCTACTATTAAAAGGAGGCCTGACAACGCTCCCTGCGCTTGCGAAGCTCTGAGGGTGAAGGCCAAGCTAATGGGCACCTACAAGGATAAGCACTAGAAACTCCTAACCACCACGAGCGGAGGCCTACTACTCTCCTCGGACGGGAGGCCGGACGATGCTTTGGGAAGCATGCAGATATCTGCTGCTGTGACCACCAACCCGAAAGGAGAGTGGAGGCCTAAAAACTCTAGAGCTAAAGGAGGCCGAAGTAATACACTCTCGAATATTAAAGAGCTTCTGGCGAGGAAGAACTGGAGTCTACCATGCCACACGCAGCGGGGCCTCCCGGAAAGCTATCTTCTACCGGGCGAAGGCCAGACACCACTCGCCGTTGCTAGGCGAACTCGGGGGGGTGGAGCTTGCTCAGCACACAAACCCGGCATACCACTCTCGTCACAGGGATAATGCCTGACTTAAGAAGTTTTACTGAGCTGTTCTTCTAATTGCGTTCGAAGAAACAAATCTCTGCTCCTTGAGGGTTAGTGTGCATGCTCCTCACCTAAAAGTTTAATTTTATCATAACTCAAATCCTGTGTGTATCATCAGGCATTGGAAACCAAGACACAGATTAATACACTACGCAGACAACACTTAGACTTGGCTGTCTCCTGAAGATATAAAAGAGGATGACGTACTGTTCAGGTGCCTCTTTTATACCTGCAGTCGCACCTGTGTCATAGGCGGTTACCGGCCACTGTCAAGTTCATTGTTGTGATTGGATGCTTCAGACATCTGTCATACTGGAAGTATTCCCCAAAGCGACCCCTAGGGGATGCAGCATAAAGTTCCCTTTCGTCAAGGGAACTAGCTTTAGTTGAATTCAAATTTAAATAAAATCCACACTGTTCACATGCTCTGGCCCCAGTACATTTAGCCTTTTTCTATATGAGGAGATCAATCTTATTACAAAAAAAGTGAAAAATGTAATTAACAATTTTGATTCAAGTATTGATCATTTCCTAATATATTGAATATTTCCTCAACCTACACATACTTTTTTATGGAAAGGAGAGTAAATTTGCCAGCACCCACTGTGGGTTGTTGCTCTTAATCATTGTTATGTTTTTCTTGGTGTTGGCTAACTCTGACACAGGGGGATCACCCACCCTTCTCTTGCAACTCCTAAACGATATACTACTTTATCCACGGAAATCCAATTTTCTCTCCAACGGGAGCGGCAGATCCGTGTTTTTTCAGTGTGTGTGCCAGTGGTTCGAGGCTATTTGTGGTCTTTGAGTGTTTGATAGAGGTTGATGCGTGCAAACTTTGCTTTTAGGGTCGCTAGAGAAAAGCCACTCAGTTCTTACTGACTTACATAGAATGAACAACCTTTGAAATTAATTGACACATAGCCACTCCAGTAATATTGGAATTATTTCACACACAACTGTGTTTCAGCACAGTGTATGAGATGGTCTGGCCGCCAGATCGATTCTACACACGTATTATGTTTCCTTCTGGCACAAGGTCAGGTCAGACCCAAGACCACAGCAATTATAGCTCTACCCTTTTTGCCTCTTTTTGCCTGTCTCTTTCTGTCACTTGGCTATTTTTCATCTCTCTCAGTATTAAATATAAAAGTTTAAAGTTCACCCAAGAATGAAAAATCTGCCATCATTAACTCAGCGTCATATTTATTAGAGGTTATTTTGCAGCTTTTCCTGCCCATCTCATTCATACAATTAACATGAATAGCAAAGAGGCTTGGCAAGCTCCAAAAATCAGTAAAAATTACAATAAAACTATGTACTTATAAACGTCCATACAACATGTGCAAAACCATACTATAGCTTTATTTGAAGATCAGATCGAACTGTATTTATTCAATGAAAATCTTTCCATCTGCTATAGTTCAAAATCTCATTCACATTTGCATATCGAAGACCTCTGACAAAACACCTTTTAAATATTAATATTTACTTTTAATATACAGGTATATGATCCGCTATAAAAAAAAAAATATATATATATAATTATAAATACAGTATCTATGATTTCTGTATTTTCCAACCCAATAAGTATGACCCATGTAAATTGTTTGGATTCGGGAAAACAAAATGCTGCATTACATAGGCATGACATCTATATTTTAAAACATAGCTAATTTATTTTAGAAAGTTGGCAAATATGGAAATCAATATAAACAAGAAGAATCACATTCCGAAATATAAACCAATTTTATATAACTAAATATAACCATATTAGTTACTGATTCTAGGTGGAGATAATTTAAATGCCAAAAATACATGCTTTAATCCCACAATTAACAGACAATTAATAACCAACTAAGCTCACAACTACAGATAACAGATGAAACAACCCTACCCAAAAAGCCTTTGTAAATGACTTGCACATAAAATTAGAAATAGCAATATAGGATTAAGAGATGACTCACAGATAATTGCATAAAATGGTATACAATTACAAGAAAAGTGACGAGGAAACTCCATTCTGAAATTACAGGGGCAGCCACCTCTGTCAGTATGTGTTGGAAAGACTCTAACTAACTGCTCACTTGATCTGATTTGGTATTCTTTATTTAAAAAGCAAGCAAATGCATCCACCATATAACATTATGCTCACCACAGAGCTCATCTGTCTGACCTGATGTCATTTCAAATAGTCTACAACGCTGTTTACCAAAGGGCACAATGGCCAAAGTAATTACCTGAATTTATTTGTCTTCCATTTGTGTGCATGGGTGTCTATATGACAAGGTCAATAGGCAAGGACCGTCTAACACCATTGAGCCAGACGCTATCCCAGCAGGCCAACTGAGACTCTATGGCTTGGCCAGCCTTCTATCCCTGCTTAAAAACCATTGAGAAAGCACACATATAGTTTAAATAGATGCACACACATTCTGTGGGTTTATACAAACACGCGCACCTGCACATATTCTGACAAAAGTTTCCCCAGAGAGTCTTTGCTGTCAAAGAGATTATATAATTCTCCTCAAAAAGCTCTCTCAAAGACACACTTATACTCCGCTTTATAACTGACATCCAAAGCAATCAGCAGTAGAGCATCTCATCAGATTCCCAGCAGTAGATAATATGTTACAGCGGAGCAGGCAACGTGCTATGGAAGCGTGTCTGTGGGGGGTGGGGGAGTTACTTACAGCCGTCATATATGTCCGTTGGGATATGCACAGCCGTATGGTTGTAGGAGGTGAGACGGTTTTTGAATGACGGATCTTCTTTAAATTCAGGTCTGATCCGGTTTTTCCTTCCCTCTGTTTCATTGGCATCAAGCTGGAAGAAAAACAACAAGATAAGCAACTATGGTGTAATAGGTACAGTAGATACCCTTTATTTTATGTGTATATATATATATATATATATATATATAAAACCCAACAAAATCTCACATAATCAAACAGATAAATAAAGGTTGAAAGAGTTTATATCAAATATCAATATCAAAATAAATGTTTTGCCAATCTATCTACTACTATTATCATCTTATAGGACTTTGTACAGCAGTATCTGTACCTACAGTATTGCATAGTAGTGTTTTGCACACTGAATTTAAAAAAAGGATGTTCCCTCTTTTTTTCTTTCTGCCTTTTTTTCTTTTATACAATCTATTGCTCATGCTCCCTTCATGTGTCTTACACACACTCAAATTAATTGGCAGTTGAGATTTATGGTGCACAAAAAAGTGTACATCCACCAGCTGAGTGTGTGTCAACCGGGAAGAAGATATATTCTGATCATCTCTTGACTGTTTTATATAACTCATACATAAGCTCACTAACACATGGTCATAACTGGACTGAAGAGCTCACGGCATTCAATTTTGATATACTGTTGTATTTGTGCTTGAAAAAATGCTGAGTGTGTCTGTTTTCTGAAGTCTGCCTGTGAAGAGTTTTGAATTATATACTCACATTATCCTTGGCATTAAAGTATACTATATCGACTTCCTGCAAAGAAAGAGAAAAATAAGAAAATTGAAAGAAAGGAAAAACAGCTCAGATATATTAAATCAGAATATATATAAACTGTATTTATTGGAATTAGACTGATTAGCCAAATTAGACAGCAACTTGAGGTTAAATATCTTAGTCCTTATAGGCCTTATGGGGTTTAAACCTGAGATTATTATTAAGAACCATTTTGTGCTATTGAATAATTTTTCAGTGAACAGTTCTTAAAAAAATCACTGCTTTCTTAGTGTGAAGAATATTTTAATAAGATAAAATAGCCTTTTTCCACTATTAAGAACTTTTTGTACAATTGAAAGATTCCATGTATTTTAAAGGTTCTTCATGGAAACATACAAACCCGATTCCAAAAAAGTTGGGACACTGTACAAATTGTGAATAAAAAAAGGAATGTAATAATTTACAAATCTTGCCAAAGAATTACAAGTCATGCCAAATATTGGCTCCTTTTATATTTCATGAGAGCTACGCCAAAAAGTTAAATGGAAATATAAGGAACAGCTGGACGACCCATTTGCAACTTATAAGGTTAATTGGCAACATAATTGGGGACAAAAAGAGCTTCTCAGGGTGGTAGTGTCTCTCAGAAGTCAAGATGGGCAGAGGATCACCAAATTCCCCAATACTGCAGCAAAATATAGTGGAGCAATATCAGAAAGAAGTTTGAAGTTCATCTACAACGCATAATATCACCCAAAAATTAAGAGAATCTGGAACAATTTCTGTGTGTAAGGGTCAAGGCTGTAAAACCATACTGAACCATACATTGCCAGCAGCAACGTTACCCTGTAGGCTAAGACTGGTTGCCCACTGAAGCTAAGCAGGACCGAGGCTGGTTATTTCCTGAACGGGAGACTCCTAGGAATGACTTGGTTGCTGCTGGAAGTGGTGTTAGGAGGCCAGCAGGGGGTGCTCACCCTGTGGTCTGTGTGGGTCCTAATGCCCCAGGATTGTGACAGGGACACTGTACTGCAACAAGCACCATCCTTCGGATGAGACGTTAAACCGAGGTCCTGACTCTCTGTGGTCATTAAAAATCCCAGGATGTCCTTTGTAAAGAGTAGGGGTGTAACCCTGACATCAAATTTGTACATCATGGTTTCCTAACCATCCTCTTTCTCTGATTGGCTTCATTACTCTGTCTCCTCTCCACCAATAAGCTGGTGTGTGGTGAGTGTTCTGGCACAATATGGCTGCAGTTGCATCATCCAGGTGGATGCTGCACTCTAGTGGTGGTTGAGGAGATTCCCCCTTCCATGTAAAGCGCTTTGAGAGTCTATGATAAAGCGCTATGTAAATGTAATGACTTATTATTATTACTGAATGCCCGTGATCTTTGGGCCCTCAGACGGCACTGCATCACATACATGAATGCTACTGTAATGGAAATCCCAACATGGGCTCAGGAATACTTCCAGAAAACATTGTCAGTGAACACAATCTAACTCTATAGGTCAAAAATATATATCATATCTTAACATGATCCAGAAGTGCAGGCGTTTTCTCTGTGCCAAGGCTCATTTAAAATGGACTGTGGCAAAGAGGAAAACTGTTCTGTGGTCATACGAAAGAAAATTAGAAGTTCTTTTTGAAAAGCTGGGATGCCATGTCAGCCAGACTAAAGAGGACAAGGACAACCCAAGTTGTTATCAGCGCTCAGTTCAAAAGCCTACATCTCTGATGGTATGGGGTTGCATGAGTGCGTGTGGCATGAGCAGCTTACACATCTGGAAAGGCACCATCAATGCTGAAAAGTGTATCCAAGAACAACATATGCTCCCATTCAGACGTCGTCTCTTTTAGAAAAGACCTTTGACAATGCCAGACCACATACTGCATCAATTAGAACATCATGGCTGTGTAGAAGAAGGACCCGGGTACTGAAATGGCCAGCCTGCAGTCAGGATCTGTCAGCCATAGAAAACATTTGGTGCATCATAAAGAGGAGGATGCGACAAAGAAGACCTAAGACAGTTGAGCAACTAGAAGCCTGTATTAGACAAGAATGAGATTCTTAAACTTGAGTAACTTGTCTCCTCAGTCCCCAGACGCTTGCAGACTGTTGTAAAAGGAAAAGAGGATGCCACACAGCGGTAAACATGGCCATGTCCCAACTTCTTTTGTGATGCGTTGATACCATGAGATTTAAAATCAACTTATTTTTCCCTTAAAATTATACATTTTCTCAGTTTAAACATTTGATAGGTCATCTATGTTGTATTCTGAATAAAGTATTGAAATTTGAAACTTCCATATCATTGCATTTTGTTTTTATTCACAATTTGTACAGTCTCAACTTTTTTGGAATCAGGTTTGTAGATGTCAATATAGATCCTTTATTTTTAAGAGTGTATACCAGCCCAAATGTTTAAACCCGGACAATATTACTCTGAAGTGTCATCAGACAACCAACCCATCATGCAAATTATACAAAACGCATGCTTAAAACACATTCCACAGATCATTCCCCAACCATCATATAGATGCTTCGTAGCAAGTGTGAAATGCATTAGGGAGAGCTAAAGAAAGCTTCTTTTACAGCAAGCTTTTTATTTTTTTATTTTTTTTTAGGAAGTGGTCAAGATAACCTGATGATGTTAAACCTGGACTGATGTTAAACCTGAAAGCTCTGGACCATCAGTGTTGAGGGCAGGTATTTTTAGGTAAAAATACAGTAAAAATAAATCCGTGGGAGAAATGCAGAATGAATTCAGTGAAATCAAATCGTCAGTCACCTGCAGGGAGTGTGGATATTGAAATTAGACCCATTAAGCTGCAACAAATTCTCTCAATTAAATAAGACTCAGATACACACAGAGGAAAAACACTATAGCAATGGTACAATCCAATTTCTTATTTATTTGACACATTTTTTATTCAATTTTTTTCTTTTAATTGAACAAATTTCAATTGATCCATTTCAAAAACGTTTCCTAATTCTGGTCTTCATTTGGAATGATTAAAAATCTGCATAACATGATAGATTTTATTTGTGTGACAAAGTAAGTCAACCAAGGAGTCTTCTGCTGCCTAAAATTTATTGTCCAGGATGCAAACAGATACCCATTTTTTTTAAACTTAATATAACTATTAAGTCAGGATATGCAATCTGACTTAATAGTTAAAAAAAGAACCATGATGATCCACGGGATATAATATTATGCATTTTATGCATGAAGAATGGTTGCGTAGCGACAAGTCACTTACAAGTAGAGATGGGTCATGGTGGTTGACAACTAGTTGATTAGGGAGAGTGGCTAGTTTATTTTATTATTTTTAGCAGTAGTGTTTTAATTAGTATGCTGAGCGGTCGTTGTTGCATCGTAACACCCTCTCAAAAGGTATTTAAACTCATGCTCTTTAAAGCACCATTCTACACCTAGACACATTTCGGCAGACGTCTTTGGCCTTCGCATTGCATCTCACGCTGTTTTTGAGCATGTCAACTTAAAAATAGCGAAAGTCTTGAGATCACTGCATTCTATTTCATCTAGCTGTTTTTAATGCAATAATGTCTTATGTAAACAATGCCAAAAAATGTTGGATGCATGGCAAATTCAATAATATATTCAGTTCAGTTTAAACTCTTTTGTAAGTAGCACTAAAATAGTACAGCAGATATTTCTGGGGTTAAGCAGGTTGATCAGTGTAATAGCTTGTTCTTTACTTAAACTAGCAACCTTCTGATATTCAGTCTTGAATGTATTAGGATTCAGTTTTGCATGAGATAGCTCACACAAAAATTTAAATTCTACTATAATTTACTCATCCTCGAGTTGTTCCAAATCTGTAGGACTTACTTTCTTATGTGTTCCACAGAAGGGGGCATTTAGCAAAATGTCCATTGTTTTGTTCTTATTTTATGTCTTTTGCTTTGTTATATACATTACTTGTTCTTATTTCGTGTTCCACAGAAGGAAGAAACTCATAGGGGTGATTCAGGTTGATTGGGACACTTTATGTCATGGAAATGACTGTGGCAAAGTCCCAATTCTTCTGAATTCACCCCTACTTGTTTGGAACAACATTAAGGTGAGTAAATCGTGACAGAATTTTCTTTTTCAGGACTCTTCCTTTAACATATTTTCTTTGCAACAGTAATCCCACTAGCTCAGTGATTCCCAAAGGAGTGTACACGTTCCAGGGGGTACACAAAAAGATTCAGATTTTGCTGTTCCACATAAGCGTGCCAGGAATACAGTCAATCACCTCAGCATCACTCCAGCTTGGCGCAATTGTCTGTACAAAAGTGATTTTCATTAAAAATCATAGCCTATTACAGGCATGTCTGTTAAAAGTAATGACCAATCAGAAGGGTTTAAGTTACCATCTAATATCCCTCAAAATGCAGAATGAGTTTCTCTTTAGTTTAAGTCTGACATGCTCACAAACCTAACCCATTACAATAAACAAACGCATAGATTTATTGTACACTTTAGTTAGATTAATTGATTAAACCCTATTTCTTTATACGAGACTGTGACTTTTCCTACTTCATACATTTGTAAAAAAAAAAAAAAAAACATTAACATTTGCTAAACATTGATCTTATAGATTTGTTTTTTAAAGCAGTGGTTTTGTAATGTCCAAATATAAATGCAAAAGCAAAACCTGCGATTTTTATTAGGGCGTGGAAATGGCTATTATGAGCCAATAAGTGCTCCTCTGTCACCTTCTGGTTATGATGTACTTTTTATTTGCAAATAAAGTGTTTGCTTTCCATCTAATATTGGATTTCAAATATTACAATGTAATACAGTAATCCCTCGCCTCTTCGCGGTTCAAGTTTCGCAGCCTCAGTGCATCGCGGATTTTTCAAAAATTTTAATCGAAAAATAAAAATTCAGACAAAGAGAGAAACAGAGGCAATTTATTGGATCAATGGATCATTGTTGTTTGCTACTGCTGTGATCTCATTTGAGTGACAGGGTGCTGGAGGAGTGAGGTTATTGTCCCACCCTCACGTCGGTAAACACTTAATCTATCGCGGGGGGTTCCGGTCCGCATTAACCGCGATAAACGAGGAATAACTGTAAATTTGTATTTTGTCCAGTCTTTTTTACCCACAATACTGATTCTTTGGTTTAGTGTTGATGAAGGGCACTCAGGGCTATAGGAGTATTTAAGGCTAAAAGGGTTGGGAACCACTGCACAAGCATGCAAATGGGGCAATACAATTAAAACCAGCTTGAACTGAAACATAAGAGCACATTGTCAGTGTTTAGAACACTTGTAGAAGAACTTACTTCAAATTCATCTTTCCATTCATGCTCCATTTGGAAAATCTCTGCTGCGGTTGCCAAAGTCTATAAAAAGAAAAACAGAAAATAAATCATTTTAATTAGCTAAGCACTGCATCAAAGTATCTGTGATTATGATCAAAGCAACTCTGATAATGAGATACTAAATTAAACATAAAACATTAATTACTGTAAAGCAGCATTATCTGGCCTTATTGGGTATGTACTGTATTGTTCATTAAATAAATATTGCTCTACAGAATTAAATGTGCAATTTTACACACATTTATAAATAGACCTTGATAAAAAAAAACAATTAGAATGAACAAACATACTGTAAACGGAGATGGAGGTGGTCATATAATGTAGAAACTACTGTAGAACATGTGCGTGCATAATACCAACACTACATTATCTGTAAATTTTCATGTTAAATACGTTTTGCTCTGGCAGCCTTGGTTCTCGTCTAAAAGGTGACACCAAACAAATGTGGTCAAGAGGTCTGACAGGATGGTTGGTTCAGTTAAAGAAAAGTGCAGAACAGAACATAATAGAATGGAACATTCAGGTCTTTGTTCTGTCACCCAGAGCTCTCGGCAGTGCAACCCCCGCACATACAGAGTCTGAGACTCTTCCCTGAAGGAAACGGTACTGTAACATTGTATGACATTTTGAGAACAAGGGATTCATGAGTTCTCACTCTTTGACACATACAATATTTTAGAATATACTATATATTGGGATTTGGATCAACTCCAGAGAACAGAATGAATTATGGTACTATTTTCAATTACACACGACCATGACTAACCTAAATCTCCAATGTATAACTTAAGAGAGAAAATCACTCCCAATGCTGTTCAAAATATACAGTATGTTGTTTAAGGGGCATTTACCTAAATGTATTAACTTGGCTACATTCTTGAGTAGCATGGCAGTAGAAACCAACATGATTTGCGATGTAGTGTGATAAAATTGCACATTGCAGCCCAGGTAGAACCACTGGTGTAAAGAACATTTTAGTAATCTGAAGAACCTTTTTCGATTTCAAACATTTTTATTTTTAAGGGTGTGTGGTGTATTAATCAAAACATGTTGTGTTGAATACAGTAGTACCTTGAGATACAAGCATAATCCGTTTCAGGACTTGACAAATTGCTCGTGTCTCAAATCATTTTTTTCCCATAAGAAATGACAGAAAAAATATGAATCCGTTCTGGCCCTCTAAAAAACTCCCTTATTAGTGCTAATAACAATGGAAAAAACATGCTTTTAATTGCTTTATGTCACAGTCATGTCGTGTCTCATCACTTCCTGTTGCCTCCTGTGTTATCCATTGTGTTTCCGTGTCAGTTGCCACTCCCCTTGTCGTTAGTCTTGTCAGGTGTGTCCAATTATCCTAATATTTAAACCCTCATGTTCTCCCTTTGTCGATTGTTAACGTTCATATGTCGTTGCAAGTGTGTATGTATATGTTTCCTAGATTCCTGTGATATAAATTGTGGTTTTAATTATGAGTTCTTACCTTTGAGACAGACCATACAGTAGCAGCTTGTGCGGAGGAGGAGGGAGGGATTACATAGATTATGTAAATTACGTAGATAACGCAAACACAATACGGAAGTTTTTTTTTCCTGTGTAGTGTATTGGATAGAGTGTAATGAGTGTAATGTTGTTAAGAGCTGGAGTGCAACGCGGAGAGACGAGAAAAAACACGGAGATTCCAACAGAAAGAACTTTAATTATAAACAAAACCGGCACACCACGGTGCAAAACTCGGAAGACACGGAAAGGCATACCCACAAACCATACATATCATAACGTTAACAATCGACAAAGACTAGGGAGAACATGAGGGTTTAAAAAGGCCGGATAACAAGTAACACCTGAATAACAAACAAGAGAGAGTGGCTGACGTAACAGTCGACGGGAACACAGAAGGGACACACGAGAGGAACGTGACGAGACAAATGTATGCCTCAGAACCTGATATTTATTATTATTGAACACACATAACTCGTGCTGCTCTCAGCTTAATACTCGTGAATTACTCGTCGCCCCCCAGTAACCACCAATTTAAAATCAATGTGGCCCTCTACTGGAGTTTATATGCAATTACCCCATAAATGTATATAAAATACACCACAGGAAGACTTGTGGGAGATGCTCAGGGAAGTCTGAAGTCAAAAAAATAGCTTGAAGGCTTGCTCGTAACTCGAAATACTCATATGTGGTTCGTATCTCGAGGTATTACTGTAATTTAAATAATTTTGTTTAAAAAAAGTCCCTGATTCATTCATTACTCAATCATTCAGTTAAATTCATTACATTAGCACATTGTCTTAATTTATCAGTTGAATTTAACGGCAACATACACAATGTAAACATACACAAGTTCATTACTTTTAGTAGCTAGCTTGAGTCTATTTTAGCTATTTTATATAACAAACAGCTTGTACGATTTCAAAGATGCTTTCCCAACATAGATTTTGAACAGATGCGATGCACGCAGAGATAAAGTCGGCATGAAACCAAAGCTGCGATCATCCTTTCCTCATTATTGTGATGCATATTTAAGTGAAACAGTATCTTGAATGAGAACAAAAGAAAATGTTGGAGGGACTTGATTTTTTTCCATCGGACAAAATTGATTAGATCAATGGATCATTGTTGTTTGCTACTGCTGTGATCTCATTTGAGTGACAGGTTGCTGGAGGAGTGAGGTTATTCTCCCACCCTCACGTCGGTAAACACTTCATTAGAAAAGAGATGCCATGGCAAGAAAGAGGAAAAGTTATTTTGATTAAAGATTACAAGGACACTTAAATTTTTAAAAAAACAATGATGTGCATAGATAAATCATTTATAATAAACACTTCAATATAACATAAACAAACCAAAAAAATGGTCCATTTTGATTTCATGGCGACTTTCAAGGAAAATAAATGCATAACAACCCATGTCCCATGTCATTTGCACCCCTTCTTTCACCCTAAGATGTAAAGAGACCATGTCAGAGCAATGTTACATAGTGACACGCATTGTTCATGTTACAAAAGAGGTAACTGTGCTCATGGGTCATGTCCCAAACCCATACCTCTGAACATGTACCTGTCAAATATTGACTCTCTTACCATTTGCAGTTGTTTCTTTAACATTTATATATGTTAACGTACCATTATTATTATTGGTTAACATCTGACAATGCGCTCACACTGTCTTTCAAGGCTGTATCTAAATCAATGTTTCTTCAACTTAATTTCAATAAATGGTCTGGTTAGACAAGGTAGGTAACCTTGGATTGTAAATTTTAAAGAGCCTGACTACATAATACATCAAACTCTCACTTCAAAAGAGAAAATAAATGATATGATATGACAAGTGGATGGAATAATATGAGCTTTATTCACTTTAAAGGTCTCTTGGTTTGGAGCTTAGTGTAGGCTGATATTTAGTAATATGAGCTAGTGATCTAGCAAGCCCAGTGTTTTCCTTAAATAAACCAATCCATAAGATAGTGTTTCTCATCAGAAACCTCAATAAAGTCATCACTGCTCTGAAATCTAGCTCTTCATCTAGATCTTTGTGGAAAAATGTTCTGTAATTTTATAAGACGGGCAAGTGTGGGCCCGTAAGGTAGGCTGTATACAAATGCATTATAGATGCAACTCACTCCAGTCTTCAACACCTTGAGCAGTTTTTTTTTTTTCAAAAACCACAATGACACCCATAATCGAAAAAAAAAAAATGCACATCAACATTTCCATCCAGACACTATGGATGCTGTTCTTATAAACAGACGGACACTCACACACACATTATTAGACACTCTAGAGCTGGAAGTCTGGGCTGAGATCCAGCAGTCTCTGCACCTCCTCTGCACAGTCTGGGAGAAACTAAAAATATACTGTTTCACACTCTGGCACGTACACATTTACACATGCGCCCAGCGCTTGTTATGCAGGATATGTAAGACTGCGTTCAGAGTAACCTTAGTAAAATATAGCAGAAAACCAGAGAAATGCAAAACAGCAAGTCACTCATCCTCGTAGAAATGAAATACAATTATAACACACCATGAGCACAGCAACAAGTCGATATATGTCCACACAGCATCGACGGCATGCTGCTGCCATAACAACCGTTTGCAGGAGAGACTCATTAGTGGCTTGTGGTCATTAGAGGCCCTCAGTGAGTAAAGGTTCATGGGGTTCATAATGGAAACTAAGACTCAAGAATTTCTACAGCTCATTATGGAGAATAATCAATTACTTACAATAAAGATAATGAAAGACGGAAAAAGAGAGTTCCATTCATTCAAAAGTTACCTGGCAAATAGTAAAGGTAGGCAGAGGTTGAGAATTGAACTGACTTGAATTCTGCAGCCACTCAGCAGGAAGACATCATCCTTAGATGATAAATAGGCAATGCAATTAGTAAAAGGCAATGGAATAAACCCATTACTGTGAAAAGACAAATATAGCTTACAATAAATGATTACAATCGCTATCAATAAAAGTAAAAAGAAAGAAAATGAGTATTGTTCACCAAGGCTGTATTTATTTGATCAAGAGAAAGAAAAAATTATAATAATATTTTGAAATATTTTACAATTAAAGATAAATGTTTTCTATTTGAATACATTTTAAAATGTATTTTAGTCTTGTGATTCTCAGCAGTGATCTTCAGTGTCATATGATCCTTCAAAAATCATTCTAACGTGATGATTTGGTGCTTTCAAATATTTCTTATTATTATTATTATATGTGTTGAAAACCTGTGTTGCTTTTGTGTGTATGCATGTGTGTGTGTGAAAATCATGATTTCAGGATGGGGTGCGAAGACTCTATTGCAGGTAGAAGTAATTTTATTAATAATGAAGAATAATAAAAATAAATATTTAAAAAAAAACTGCCCTGAGGGGGGGAAATCCCAACACAAAACCAAAACATAAGACCAAAGTGTCAGGATCCGAACACCAAACCCCCAACATAAGACATGTCATGTGGACAAGACTGCATAGCTCGTGTACATTTGAAGCCACACGCTCACACAAAGACAAAGCAAAATATGGCAGTGTCAGGGCTCAGTCACAAAACCAAGAATAAACTAGACCGAAATAAAGTGACAGAACCCTGACACCCACCCTCCCTTTCTTCACACTTTCACCTTTCCCTTCCTTTTCATCTTTCAGAACACATGAAAACACACACGGCAGAGTCTGCAAAACTTGAGACAAGAGGCAGCGTTAAACTACCTCATGTCTCAAAGCACATAACATTACAATTATAATAACTTAAAGAGCACTGATCTGTATCACCTGACTGCTGCAGATTAATTTTGGCATTGATAGTGTTACTATTTAAATATATGAAATATAATTTCACAGATTTTAGCATCTTTCAAATCACAGTATTTTCATTTGCGCTGCTTGGTGACTGACATCTGTCTAACTGATAGCAGGAAATGCACTGATGGTGTGTGATGTCTGCGAGCAGGGTGCATGGAGGTATGAAAATGCTTATGTTGACTAACAGATAGGACATTGTACCATTGCATTCGGATCGAATCAAAGATTAGACAATCATTTTATGGTTCTACGCCTTCCACAGACGGTATAGATACAGTGGTGTGAAACGTGTCTGCCGCATTTTAGATTTCTTATTTTTTTGCATGCTTGTCAAACTTAAATGTTTTAGATCATCAAACTAATTTAAATATTAGTCAAAGATAACAAAACCCCCCCCCACAAAATACAGTTTTTAAATGAAGGTTGTTTTTATTAAGGGAAAACAAAATCCAAAGCTACATGGACCATTTCAAGTACAGCAATACCTAGAGATAGGAGCATAATCCGTTCCAGGACCGAGCTCGTAACTCAAATTTCTTGTATCTTTGAAGTCAATTTTTCCCATAAGAAATAACAGAAAAAAATGAATCCGTTCCAGCCCTCTAAAAAACTCCCTTATTAGTGCTAATAACAATGTAAAAAACATGCTTTTAAATGCTATAGAGACATACACATACATACACACACATACACTCTCTCTCTCTCTCTCACACACACACAAAACGTATATAAGGATTCCTGTGATCTAAAATAAATTTTGGTTTTGATTATGAGTTCTTACCTTCGAGACAATACAGGTAGACAATACAGTAGCGGCTAATGGCTGCATATGTGGAGGAGGAGGGAGGGAAATTGTAGATAATGCAAACACAATACGGAAGTGTAGTGTTTCCTGCCCTGTAGTGTATAGGATAGCCTCAGAACCTCATATTTATTATTATTGAACACACATAACTCGTGCTGCTCACAGCATAATACTTGTGAATCACTCGTCACCTCCGGTAACCTCTCGCTATAAAACAAAGGCGGCCTTCTAGAGGAGATCATATGCAACTACCCCATAAATGAGGTGGCTTGAGCTGCTTGACCACCTCTAGCGTCGGCGTCTGTAAGCATGCTCGTATGTCAAATGTTTATTCGTATCTCAAAGCAAAAATGTGCTTGAAGGCTTGCTCGTATCTCGGAATACTTGTATGTGTTGTTTGTATGTAACTAATTTTAAATGAGTCCTTATTATAAAGTCTATAAATGTCTTTATCCTCACATTTGATCACTTAAATGCATCCTTGCTAAATTAAAGGATTAATTTAGTTTAAAAAAAAGTCTTTCACACCCTAAACTTTATCCACAAACGTCTCACTGCATCTTGATTCTCAAAATAACAGAGACTATGCGACTATCATTTAAATTAAGACATTATAGGTTGAAACACTCTAGACGACATACATCACACATTCAATTTGTAAGATTTCTAACTGAATGGAATAACTATTTAAAATTGTTCAGTTAAATGTAATCACTTTATGGTACTAGCTGGATTTGATTAAACAGGCGAATCGGATTGTTCACGACAACAGCTCTAGTGACGTAGAGGTAAAGTGCTACAATAACTAATGTGTTCAGTAAATCACAACCTTTCTGTGGAGGTGGGTTGTTTAGGACTGACAGGCCCAGAAATAAACTATAGCCACGTTTGCTTGATCATCCCCGCTAGTTCACTCTCCTCCAATTCATCAAGCTGATTACAGTAACCACAGTGGACTAAGTCAATAACCTCACAGGAGGTCCATCAATACTTTTACTCCACTTTAATCTCACCAGAACAAAGAGAGAGAGATGAGATGGAGGAGTAGAGTGGAGAGAAGGAAAAAAAGCATTTAATTATATACAGGTATCAAAACATGCTCCCTGTATATTATATCAAGCACTGCATACACATAATCATGGTTTTTCCTGATAAACACATTTTTATGCCACCAAAGCCTTATTTTATCAGTTACTGTGATTTATGAGTGATTTAGATGAATGCTGCGCTTGTAATAGAGCGCATGCTAACCGAAAGAGAGAACGAAAAGAGAGCCCTTCCCCCACGCACTCTCGGTCTTCAAACTCAGCACTGTTTTGGCTCTTTCTCCTTCGCACATATTAATCAAAATCAACTGCAACGATGGTCTTTTTTTTTTCCTGAATTACCGCTGGGTGTGAATTGAACTCAAAAAAAATGTAGCCGTGTCTGACAAGAGTTCCGCACATGCAGCTGACATAAACGAAAGAAAAAAAATCCTATCCAGTGACAAAGTGCTTTCTGTGTTGACACAAAACTTTTGCAAAGTCCTAACAGCCGGTGTCATGAGAAATCGATTACTGAACTGATTACTGAATACTTCTCAGTCACATTCTGTAAGAATAATAAAAATAAAAAAAATAGAATGAGCAACCAAGCGTAAACAATGTGGAACAAAATAAACAAACATTATGGTCATCATATATTTTATGAGATAGAAAAAATGAGATAAGGATTTAGGGTTAGGTTTATTTTGACGTTAGTAGCACTTTTGACTCTTTATACTGTCTTTCACCCAACACGAAGATAATTTTTAACCATGGAAAAACCCTGATATGTCCTAAAGGGGTAATAATATGTGAATCTTAGGGTTGTGAACAACCTCCACTGTTTACAGATATAAATTATCTTTCATAAGCATCTTTTAAATCTATTATAAGTAGATAAATATATTTGTAAGTAAATATATATTTTAGGTAGAGTTGTGTTATTATAGGCTTACTATGCTTTCCAAGTGGAAGACGATAAAAGAGGTGAAAAATCCCTCTGACTTACACTGAATGAGGGATCTGAGCCATATCTAGAGACCAGAATATCAAAGACTTGAGGATAGGCTCTTTTAACTTGAGCCAGTTAGTAACCACTTAACAACCACACCGAACACTCTTGCAAATGCATAGCAACACCCTAACGATCACTCAAAGCACCTTATTAAACCAGACTCAATACACATGAGCATAGCAGCACATTTTGTTCACATTCTTTGTCTAAAACAATATAATTAAAAATCTTTTATTAAGTTGGCTGAGAAGCAGCCAACTTACTGATGTTGTTATAAACTTATTATTATTATTAAGTTGGCTGAGAAGCAGCCAACTTACTGATGTTGTTATAAACTTATTATTATTATTAAGTTGGCTGAGAAGCAGCCAACTTACTGATGTTGTTATAAACTTATTATTATTATTATTATTATTATTCTTCTGAGACCCTTTTTCTGACTCTAACTCGACCTACAGCTTTGGTGCTACAGACCCCAAAATCAGAACAGGCCGCAGGCCTGTTCTGAAATAGTGTGCTATAGCTTTTCTAAGGGATCGGACCTACGGTTTTCCTAAAAATGGCGAAAAAAGCCCGAAAAAAGTCCCATTGACTTTGCATTGCGGAATGTTCAGATATTTCAAACTCCAACTGTCTCCAAATTCAAATCTAAACACTGCAGCTGCTGAGAGTCAGTGCAGGGCCGGTTCTATAACTGTCTCTCATCCAATCAGAATCAGTGATGCTGCCATTCTACCTTATATGGCAAAGGACAGGAAACAGGAAGTGCTTGCACTTCCTGTTTCCTGCCTCATTCCCTTCATGTTTCAAGGTAACTTACATAGGAATTTTGTATTGAATGTAACTCTGCATCACAGTATCGTACACTCAAAGGGGAGGGCTCTTTTTAATCAGGCAATCAATGAGTGTCTCAAGATCACTATGAAGCCACTCCCTAACAACCAAACAGAGTACCCTAGCAACCGTTTAGCCAGACCTATATCTCTGGATCTGAGAGTCGTAGAGACATGGGGGTTGGGTTTATTGATTCATGCTAGCAAACAGAACTGTCAACATGCTACACATGCTAGCAGTGAATAGCTACATGCTAATAGTGGTTAGCTAAGTGTTAAATTGTGCTATGAATGCCATAGTAACTACCCAGAAGACCTCACAACTACCTAGTAACATCCTAGCAACCACCCTGGATACCCTAGCAACTGCCTAGCAACCACCCCAGTTACCCTAGCAACCACCTAGCAACCACCCCAGTTACCCTAGCAACCACCTAGCAACACCCTAGCAACCACCCCAGATACCCTAGCAACTGCCTAGCAACGCCCTAGCAACTACCCTGTTTACCCTAGCAACTGCCTAGCAACCACCCAAAATACCCTAGCAACCACTCAGGATACCCTAGCAACCACCTAGCAACACCCTAGCAACCGCCCAGATACCCTAGCAACTGCCTAGCAACCACCCAAAATACCCTAGCAACTGCCTAGCAACGCCCTAGCAACCACCCAAAATACCCTAGCAACCACTCAGGATACCCTAGCAACCACCCCAGATACCCTAGCAACTGCCTAGCAACCACCCAAAATACCCTAGCAACTGCATAGCAACCACCCTGTTTACCCTAGCAGCACCCTAGCAACCACCCAAAATGCCCTAGCAACTGCCTAGCAACACCCTAGCAACCACCCAGGATACCCTAGCAACCACTCTGGTTACCCTAGCAACTGCCTAGCAACACCCTAGCAACCACCCAGGATACCCTAGCAACCACCCCAGTTACCCTAGCAACCAACTAGCAACCACCTCAGTTACCCTAGCAACCAACTGGCAACCACTCTGATTACCCTAGCAACACCCTAGCAACCACTCTGGTTACCCTAGCAACTTCTTAGCAACACCCTAGCAACCACCCAGGTTACCCTAGCAACCACCTAGCAACCACTCTGGTTATCCTAGCAACTCCTTAGCAACAACCTAGCAACCACCCCGGTTACCCTAGCAACCACCTAGCAACACCCTAGCAACCAGTCCAGGTACCCTAGCAACCGCCTAGCAACACCCTGCCAACCACTCTGGTTACCCTAGCAACCACCCCGGATACCCTAGCAACCGCCTAGCAACACCCTAGCAACAACTCTGGTTACCCTAGCAACCACCTAGCAACACCTTAGCAACCACCCCGGATACCTAAGAAACTGCCTATTAACGCCCTAGCAACCACCCAGAAGACCTTAGCAACCTGTTCATTTCTGGTTTCGTAACGTACTGTGTATTTAATGTTAAATTGTGCTACCAACATACGAAAATAAAGTTTTCTGGTGCGACATTCTCAGCCAACTTCTAAAGTTTGTCTCGACGAACTTTATCCTCTCTAGTTAGTGGTGCTCGCCTCGAGCACTACTATTACTATCTTACCAAGCCTATAATAATGATGCTGATACCACCAAATTTTCGGCGCGCTCCTCCTCCTAGAGCGTTTGTCCCAGACCCATGAATGAGGCGTCACAACGTGCGGCCTATTGAGGAGAGGTGTGCTATATCATTTGTAAGCGATCGGGGGTACGATGGTCGCCCCAGGGGCGAAAAAGCAGCCGAAAAAACGCATAGACAACGCATTGCCACAAACTTTGATGATTAATAACTCGGAGCGAGGAATTTGTAAAAAGATGAAACTCGCCACATTTGAAGAAGCTGGCAGGCTCTGTAAGAACATACCACACAATGGGGTAAAAGTTCCATCCCTGGGGTGCTAGAGCTGCCCAAACTTGCACCCATAGACCTCAATGTTATTTATTATTATTTTTATTCTTCCACTTTTTTTCGGCGCGCTACTCCTCCTAGGGCGTTTGTCCTAGACTCATGAGAGAGGCATCAAATCGTGCGGCCTATTGAGGAGAGGTGTGCTATATCTTTTCTAAGAGATCGGGGGTACGATGTTCGCCCCAGGGGCGATAAAACAGGCGAAAAAACGCATAGACAATGCATTGCGACCAACTTTGACGATTAATAACTCGGAGTGAGAAATTTGTAAAAAGATGAAACTCTCCACATTTGTAGAGGCTGGCAGGCTCTGTAAGGACATACCAAAAAATGGGGTAAAAGTTGCACCCCTGGGGTGCCAGAGCTGCCCAAACACGCCCCCATAGACATCAATGAAAACGGAAATCCTAGAAGAGTATTTATACGCGTTGCAAACGACTTTGACGATTAATAACTCGGAGCGAGAAATTTGTAAAAAGACGAAACTCGCCACATTTGAAGAGGGTGGATGGCTCTGTGAGAACATACCACAAAAGTGGGTAAAAGTTGCACCCCTGGGGTACTAGAGCTCCCAAACATTCCCCATTGAAATGAATGGGGAAAACCGTCCCATGAAACACCATCTACTATGTGCATAGGGATTTTGAATTGAACATAGCTCTGCAGCACAGCGTCACAGAGACAAGGGGGAGGGCTCATTTTACTCAGGCGACCAATGAGTGTCTCAGGATCACTGGGAAGCTATCAAGCCACGCCCTAGCAACCATTTAGAGCACCTTAGCAACCCATCCCTTAGACTTCCATTCAAATTGATCGACTTCTATCTCTGGATAGAACAGTCATAGAAATTTGAGGGTGGGCTCGTTTGAATCGGGGCAGCAAACTGCCAATCACCAACGTCTTCAACACTTCCTAGCCACGCCCTAGCAACCATTATGGAGCACCTTAGCAACCAAATACAAAATGAGATATCTTCAGTTCTGAATGCCGTAGAGGCATTCTGGTTGGTTTATATTGTTCATACACATAAGGAGACTTTGGAGTGACATCAATGGCAGCTGCACAGCCACTCCTTAGCAACCAAACAGAGAACCCTAGCAACCATTTAGCCAGTCCTATATCTCTGCGCCAGAAAGTCGTAGAGACATGGGAGTTGGGTCAATTTGACAATCAGCCTTTGGAGTAACATGACTGGCAGGTACCAAGCCACTCCTTAGCAACCAAACAGATTACCCTAGCAACCGTTTAGCCAGACCCATATCTCTGCTTCTGAGTATCATAGAGACATGGGGGTTTGCTCTATTGGCTCATGCTAGCAAACAAGACTTCGAACATGCTACATATGCTAGCAGTGAATAGCTACATGCTAATAGTGATTAACTAAGTGTTAAATTATGCTAATAATGCCATAGAAACCCCCCATAACAACTAATAACCACCTAGAAACGGCCCAGGACACCCTAGATGAGGCATAACAACCACCTAGCATAACACTAGTAACCAACCAGTTAACCTAGTGACACCTTAGCAACCGCCTAGGAACCACTCTGGTTACCCTAGCAACCGCATAGCAACACCTTAGCAACCACTCTGCTTAGCCTAGCAACCGCCTAGCAACCACTCTGGTTACCCTAGCAACCACCTAGCAACCACCCCGGTTACCCTAGCAACTGCCTAGCAACCGCCTAGCAACCACTCCGGGTACCCTAGCAACCGCCTAGCAACCACTCTGGTTACCCTAGCAACCACCTAGTAACCACCCCGGTTACCCTAGCAACTGCCTAGCAACCGCCTAGCAACCACTCCGGGTACCCTAGCAACCACCTAGCAAAACCCTGGCAACCACTCAGTTTACCCTAGCAACCACCTAGCAACACCATAGCAACCACTCTGGTTACCCTATTAACCACCTAGCAACCACTCTGGTTACCCTAGCAACCACCTAGCAACCACTCTGGTTAGCCTAGCAACCACTTAGCAACACCCTAGCAACCACCCTGGTTACCCTAGCAACCACCTAGCAACCACTCTGGTTAGCCTAGCAACCACTTAGCAACACCCTAGCAACCACCTAGCGACGACTTCGGTTACCCTAGCAACCACCTAGCAACACCCTAGCAACCAACCCAGTTACCCTAGCAACCACCTAGCAACACCTTAGAAACCACACCAGTTGCCCTAGCAACCACCTAGCAACCACCCTGGTTACCCTAGCAACTGCCTAGCAACATCATGGTTACCCTAGCTACTGCCTCACCTGGCCCGGGGCGGATTTTGCCACTGCGAGCACCACTCACATTTTCTTCAGGAAATGTACATTCTAGTTATTATTATTATTCTTCTGAGACCCTTTTTCTGACTCTAACTCGACCTACAGCTTTGGTGCTACAGACCCCAAAATCAGAACAGGCCGCAGGCTATATAAAGATATATGCTATATCTTTTCTAAGGGATCGGACCTACGGTTTTCCTAAAAATGGCGAAAAAAGCCCCCAAAAAAGTCCCATTGACTTTGCATTGCGGAATGTTCAGATATTTCAAACTCCAACTGTCTCCAAATTCAAATCTAAACACTGCAGCTGCTGAGAGTCAGTGCAGGGGCGGTTCTATAACTGTCTCTCATCCAATTAGAATCAGTGATGCTGCCATTCTACCTAATATGGCAAATGACAGGAAACAGGAAGTGCTTGCACTTCCTGTTTCCTTCTTCATTCCCTTCATGTTTCAAGGTAACTTACATAGGAATTTTGTATTGAATGTAACTCTGCATCACGATATCATAGATTCAAGGGGGAGGGCTCTTTTTAATCAGGCAACCAATGAGTGTCTCATGATGACTATGAAGCCACTCCCTAACAACCAAACAGAGTACCCTAGCAACCGTTTAGCCAGACCTATATCTCTGCTTCTGAGTGTCGTAGAGACATGGGGGTTGGGTCTATTGACTCATGCTAGCAAACAGGACTTCCAACATGCTACACATGCTAGCAGTGAATAGCTACATGCTAATAGTGGTTAGCTAAGTGTTAAATTGTGCTAGGAATGCCATAGTAACTACCCAGAAGACCTCACAACTACCTAGTAACATCCTAGCAACCACCCTGGATACCCTAGCAACTGCCTAGCAACCACTAAAATACCCTAGCAACCGCCTAGCAACCGCCCCGGTTACCCTAGCAACTCCTTAGCAACACCCTCCTTAGCAACACCCAGGATACCCTAGCAACTGCCTAGCAACCACTCAGGATACCCTAGCAACCACTCCAGTTACCCTAGCAACCACCTAGCAACACCCTAGCAACCGCCCCAGATACCCTAGCAACTGCCTAGCAACCACCCAAAATACCCTAGCAACTACCTAGCAACCACCCAAAATACCCTAGCAACTGCCCAGCAACCGCCTAGCAACCACTCTGGTTACCCTAGCAACCACCCAAAATACCCTAGCAACCACTCTGGTTACCCTGGCAACCACCTAGCAACCACCCAGGTTACCCTAGCAACCACTCTGGTTACCCTAGCAACTCCTTAGCAACACCCTAGCAACCACCCAGGTTACCCTAGCAACCACCTATCAACACCCTAGCAACCACTCCAGTTACCCTAGCAACCACCTAGCAACACCCTAGCAACCAACCCCGTTACCCTAGCAACTGTCTAGCAACACCCTAGCAACCACTCTGGTTACCCTAGCAACCGCCTAGCAACACCCTAGCAACCACCCAGGATACCCTAGCAACCACCTAGCAACACCCTAACAACCACTCTGGTTACCCTAGCAACCACCTAGCAACACCCTAGCAACCAACCCCGTTACCCTAGCAACCGCCTAGCAACACCCTAGCAACCACTCTGGTTACCCTAGCAACCGCCTAGCAACACCCTAGCAACCACCCAGAAGACCTTAGCAACCTGTTAATTTCTGATTTCGTAACGTACTTTGTATTTAATTTTAAATTGTGCTACCAACATGCGAAATTAACGTTTCCGGTGCAACGCTCTCAGCCAACTTCTAAAGTTTGTCTCGACGAACTTTATCCTCTCTAGTTGGATTTTTTGTTGTCCTTTGTCTTTTATACAGCCTTTAAAAAAAAAGTTACATATGAAAACTAGACACATGCATTTCAAGAAGAAAACACCAGTGCTTGCTGGGCATAAAATGTACCATCTTGGGCAAAAGAACAGCTGCAAATTTGTCAAATGGGAAACAAATATATATTATGAGGTATTTTAGTACAGTGAAGCTGTGAAAACACAAAAACAATAGGGAATATAGTCCCAACAAATATTTCAATCTTGTTTTCTCCTTTGTGATTAAGTTTGATCTTTTCTCCAAGCTAAACTGGAAACTAAGTCAGGTCCTGTCTGTTCAGAATAAAATGAACTTTGACAGGACTGTAAACCACCGCATTGCATAAAGGTGAAACAAATGCATCTCTGAATGAATGCTGAGAGAGAGAGAGGGAACTCACCGTTGCTATAATATCTCTCCCATCAATCCTGGATTATTCTAGCCATGAAAACACATGACAAAAGAACAAATGACACTAGGAGGCTTGAGCTCACACGGGTGCATTCATCTCTTTTGCAATTCGCATTAAGCCTCTCATTTGCTTCCAGAAAGCAAAGCTACCTGCTGCACAAACACTCCACGCAACTGGCAGCCTCATTTATTCTGGATGTATCCCGAAAACCAGCAACAAACACCATGGTTTATCCTCAGCTCATTCTGATCAGATGCTCAAGAAACAATCTAAAATTCACCTTCTCATCACCTGAATGCACTTCGGTGACCTTACAGCACAGCTGGTCCATTATTCCAGGACAAAGACACAGACAGACTGCGAAGTGACATAGGCTATAAACTAAGCAAGGCCGGAGGTATATTGCTTTCTAATGGGAGACTTTGGCTGAGCGTCGTCATTGAGTTACGGTAGTCCATCATAAATCCTGTTTGGTGCTGCTCTCTTGGGCAGTGGTGAGCTTCATAAATGATTCAAGATCTGATGTGCACATCTATTCACAGATGAAGATATTTTCTGCCCTGTGGTGATGGACTGCAGTGTCAAACCCCCACACTAATATAGAGTGCTGCCTTAGGCAGATGTTTAGAGAATGACATTCAAGTGTAATTATTCGCAATAATAAAGGAAGCTTTGAATGAAGTCAGTTTGGTAATGTAAAATAAAAATAAAAAATACAAATAAACATAAAACACAATAAAAAATACATGTGATAGATCTATCTATCTATCATTATTTTATCATTTTAATTTAATAAAACATCTTTTTGAAGTATTGCATGGATTCTGTGTGCTTGCCGGATTAACACAGAATTGGGCAAAAGCGGAATGAGAAGTGCTACAATAGGATTATCCACTATTGTCAACAAGAGATTCTTTGAAAATTGCAAATGGGATATTCAAATAACCTGGCAATCCAAAGACGGTGGGTGATTACTGTGATGGAAGTCAGTAGAAAGGTGTCTTTAATAATACAGATTCTACCCAGGGATATTCAGGCTGACAACAATGTTGCATTCATGACTGAATCTAAATACTGGTTTTCTTTTCAGCAGAGGAGGTGAGAGGAACGGTCCAATTACTTTCAAGACATTACATCTGGTTCCATTATTTAAGGGGCATAATCGTTAAACACAGCAGCCAACATTAGGTAGATGGTTTAAATGCCTTAAAATCCCTTGAAAATATGGCCGATGAAAATATGGACAGTGTGGAAGTCTTCAGTGTTTTTGGCAATTTGTGTCAAAAACCTAGTTGACAAAATTACCTTTATCATTGTATTGTGTGCATCACTGTATGTCCATACAGTGGAATACGGTTATGTCGACAGCCTCAGGGGTATAAGCGATTGGCATATCCTTAAGGATTTTGCTATGTCTGAGTCTGGAAACATATTTCTAAACAATGCTCTCCAATGTCATCGTTGGAATTGAAAGAGTGGTGTTTAGTTGCTAAGTCTAAACACTAGGGACTAGTCGACTAGTCGAAACGCGACTAATTTGGGATTATTATACGGCAGTTTGACATGACAGTTGTTATACAACACTATTCCGTCTCCTGCTTCAAAATACTCTCACACGTCGCTCGTCTTTTGCTGGTCATACTTTAAACCCGCCACAACTGACAGAAGAAAAAAAAAACGCATGCGATCTGCGGTAAAGATTTAGTCTCTGCATAGATTTTTTAAAATGTTTTAAGTTATTTTTTATTTTAAAAAAACAAACCCCTTCGCATGTTAGTTAATATTTATATATCAACTATATTTATTTAATATTTATATATAATATTTATAATATTTTTGCTGATCCACAACGTGAGTTTTTTAGAGTTCCTCATGTTGTTTCCATGGCAACGTGTCATGCTTGTCACGTGACACACACTCGCATGCATTTAGTAGTTCTTATTCAAAATATTCACCAACTAGTTGGCTGTGTCAACTACCTGATATTCCCTTTCTCAAATATGTGAATGTGTTTTTTATCGTTTACATTTTTTTTGTTTAGTTTTTAATTTAGTTTGCGTCGCAGATCAGAGAATCTGTCGGATTTACAAGATGTAAATACAGTCACTTCTCCCCGAAATACATGAGAATAAGTGTACGGTGAAGTGGGAGAATAATAGAGTGACTTTATAGTTACCAATGCAATGTGTATCTGTTATAAATAAAACACCTTGTCAGTTTATAATTAAACAGATTGCTATTTCCTCTTTCATAGACATCAGTGTGTATTTTTCAAACTATAACTGTATTGTTTTACCAGTACTTATGAGTGTTTAAATGTCTGAAACCTAAAATAAAAAGGTATGCAGTTGAAAGCACTGAATATATGACAAACACTAAGCGCGTGCGTCGCGAGCTCAGCGCCAGCCAACGCGCGTAAACACGTTCTAATCACAGCAGTGTGATCGTATGCGTCAAAGGGTTAAATTAAAAAGTAATTTGAACTATAAAGTCCTGTGGGTTTTTTTGTCTCATGTCAAAAACACTAGTGTTTTCGGTGTCGGCGAGTCGACCTGATTTCATTTACTACCTTTTACAACGCCGCGGACACCCTGAAGAACGATATGTGCTTTCACTTCAGAGAGTCTCCAAGAGCTAATAACTCCAGATAAAATCGTTAGATTTGTCACCATTCGCTGTTTTGAAAATGTGTGCTAGAATGGTCTGAAAACTTGCTAAATATAGCGACAAAGGCACTGAGTTAGCAACACTGACCGCGATCCACGTGCAACGCGAACTCGAATGCGCAGTGAACTCTCAATCACGAGATAACCATGTGAAGTGGCATATCTGTCCCTCTTTTGTGCTCGATATATTAGACTTCGGCGACGTAAAAGAATCGACATAACCCACAAGAAAATGCTTAGACAAATAGGGAGTTTGGTGGTTCCACTTCAAAAACGTCGACATAATAGGATTGGCGAGTTAACCATGAGTCGAGATAAGTGAACTCCACTGTATATGGATACTAGATACTATCACTGTGCCTTTTACTTATTATTATTTACCTGAATAACTTAAATCTGGTGTAATTGTAAATTTTTATTTAACATGTTTAATAACATAAGACGACGATTTGGAAAAAATAAGTGACATTTTTAAGGAATAATAAATGCGCAGCACATTTTTTTACTTATTTTTTATGAACTATATGTTGTTTACTGATGGATGGATGGACTTAATGAATTAACTATTGTTAACAGACTGAATCTCACTGTAAAATGTCATCATTAATAATATTAAAACAAGGACAAGTTCTACATTTCATGATCCATCAAATCCTGCTGTACATTACTTCCCACTGTTTATTCTGTTTCAGTGGGGAAAATCCACATATGGGTTTTAAATGCTGCCAAATGTTGTGTGTAATGTTAAATTGTGCATTATAGGTAAAAACACCAGTTCTAAGGTGACTGCATTTCACGGTTAACATTGAAAGCTAACAAAAATACCTATTCCAGACACATAAGCCACGTTTTTCATTTCATCAAAAGTTTGTCAGGAGCTGTATAGTCCACAGTTCATTTCCCATGCTCTCAATGCCATGCAGCCCAATCGTATCTGTTCTATGATATTCGTCGAGAAGTGTTTGATGTATATGGATGTAGAGCCGCTCAGACAGCTGCGGCTCGGTAGCAAACCAAGTGTGCCGAGCATCCATCGCTCTTGCCCTGCCCTCATCAGTGGGCCTCTGGCTACCTTCACACACATGCCGTTATCGACAGCCCCTCGCTAATGAAGAAGCCGATAGGCTAGAGCAAACAGACAGATACATCCCTCGAGTCAAACTCGTCTGAAAATCAATGAGCCATTTACAACAGCCTGCATCCTGTGACACCACACACCAATTTACAACCAGGGATATTAAGCCATGTAAAACCTTGACAAAAAATAAATAAATAATACTGTCAGATGTTGATTTAATCTTTGACAGAATTCACTCACTGCAAGGAAAAGAAAAGAGAACCATTTTGTTTTGGAAAAGGAATGGGGGAAAATATATTCATTTATTGGAAATAGAAAGCAGTTGAAACATAATGAGTGTCACAGTCATTTTGTGTCTCCAACCTCTTCCAGTTCCTTCTGTGTGTTCCACAGCGTCATTTCACCTGTCGCGTCAATCACCTCATTAATCTTGTCACCTGTATCTCATCTTCTCCTGTGTATTTAAGCCCTCATGTTTCCCACATGCCTAACAATGAGAAATAACGTTTTAAATAAGTACCTCTGTCTAAACCACTTACACCTATAATATTAGTCAAATATGTATATTTATTTAAGAAGAAACATTTTGTGATATAAAGATCATATCCTTTTCTGTGACACTCATATTTAACTCAGGTGCTGTCCATTTCTTCTGATCATTTGAGTCCAGCTGTGTTTGATTATACTGATTGGACTTGATTAGGAAAGCCACACACCTGTCTATATAAGACCTTACAGCTCACAGCGCATGTCAGAGCAAATGAGAATCATGAGGTCAAAGGAACTGCCTGAAGAGCTCAGAGACAGAACTGTGGCAAGGCATAGATCTGGCCATGGTTACAAAAAGATTTATTTCTGCTGCACTTAAGGTTCCTAAGAGCACATGGCCTCCATAATCCTTAACCGGAAGATGTGTGGCACGACCAGAACCCTTCCTAGAGCTGGTCTAACTGAGCTATCAGGGGAGAAGAACCTTGGAAAGAGAGGTAAAGAAGAACCCAAAGATCACTGTGGCTGAGTTCCAGAGATGCAGTTGGGAGAGTCAACCATTACTGCAGCCCTCCACCAGTTGGGGCTTTATGGTAGAGTGGCCCGACGGAAGCCTCTCCTCAGTACAAGACACATGAACGCCCGCATGGAGTTTGCTAAAAAACACTTAAAGGACTCCAAGATGGTGAAAAATAAGATTTTTTGGTCTGATGAGACCAAGATATAACTTTTTGGCCTCAATTCTAAGCAGTATGTATGGAGAATACCAGGCACTGCTCTTCACCTGTCCAGTACAGTCCCAGCAGTGAAGCATCATGCTGTGGGGTGTTTTTCAGCTGCAGGGATAGGACGACTGGTTGCAATTGAGGGAAAGATGAATGTGGCCAAGTACAGGGATTTCCTGGACGAAAACCTTCTCCAGAGTGCTCAGGACCTCAGACTGGGCCAAAGGTTTACCTTCCAACAAGACAATTACCCTACACACACAGATAAAAGAACGAAGGAGTGGCTTCACAACAACTCTGTGACTGTTCTTGAATGGCAATCCAGGTGTGAAAACTTGTTGCATCTTTCCCAAAAAGACTCATGGCTGCATTCGACCAAAAGGGCACTTCTACTAAATACTGAGCAAAGGGTCTGAATACTTAAGACCATGTGATATTTCAGTTTTTCTTTTTTAGTAAATATGCAAACATGTCAACAATTCTGTGTTTTTCTGTCAATATGGGGTTCTGTGTGTATATTAATGAGGGAAAAAAAAACGTAAATGATTTTAGCAATATAACAAAGAGTGAAAAATGTAAGGGGGTCTGAATACTTTCCATACCCAATGGATCTTAATATGGAGTTTTGCTTAATTACATTAAATGTATAATTCCTTAGGCATTTTTTTTTAAATCAGAAAACAAGACAAAAACAGTCATTAAGAAAATTCTGTCAAGTTGATAAATTGTACAAAAAGTGATTCAGCAATATAAGAAAGAAAAATTACAAATGAGATCTCATTATCTCAAATATGTATTCTATTGTTAGACGTGAGGTGCGGGAGGATGACACGGAAGGCGGGAATAACTGAATATCACTTTTAAAAAAAAACTCAAAATAAACATTGAATACAAAACCAAAGGGAACTTCTTTTGCAAAACAGAAATGAAAGTCTATCAGGATATAAACAGCCCAACAGGATGAAATAGACCAATGGGATAAGCTCGGGGAGAAATACACCATAAAACACATCCATTAACAATGACAGATAAAGACAGAGGGTAACATGAGGGAATACATACACAAGGTATGATTAGACAGAAGTGACAAGACTGACGAGGTGATTGATCACAAGACAGGTGGATGGAAACACACTAGAATAACATGAGGAAACAGGAAGTGGGTGGAGACAAGATATAACTGTGACACCTATATTACAATGAAATTAATTATCCTCCTGAGAAAAACTCCCAAAAGAAGATTCAGAAGGGATCTCAAAAATGTGAATGTAACAAAGAGTTTTTAAAAAATAAACAATGTTTGTCATTTATATAATTATCATTTATTTTCTTCTATTTATTTCTAATTTTATGACAGAACTGCCTTCTTTGCATCTATGAATACATCTAACCATGCATCAAGACAAGAACAGAGAAGGATCGGAGATGTCAAATGAATAAGGATCACATAAAGAAAGTCTGTGGTTTAGACTCCAGACAGCATGTGTCTCAAGTGAAGCAGGCAGAGAATGCAAAGCATCCAATTTGGTGTGTTCGCCAATAGAAGCGAATCTGGGAGTATTAGAGTAGAGGATTTATGGGGCTGTCTGTGGCCTAACTGAGCTCTAGGGATAGATTCCCTGTTTCCAGTGGCCTTTCACAAAGGCCAGCACACACTGGTGGGGACAATAAAGATGAGCCACCACCAATGGTTATTACACTGTGACGTGAGTGTGTATTCATTTATATCATGATTACAAATCAACTCATGACCACCCACAAACATTCACACGTGCACACAAACACACACACACACACACACTCACTCAGACACAACACTATAACTACACCCGAAAGAAATCATGACAAAGTGACCCTAATACAGAATAACACCGATTTTTTTAATGATACCTTCTGAGATATCAAATCCCAAGTATTAAAGTGAAATCTGTGGTTTGAAAAAATAATTCTGTCATACAGAAAACTAAATCCATTGATATTATTACGTAATTACCAACTTGGTAATTGGTCTTAGTTCATTACTTTGGAAAATGAGTTGTGATTGAGTTGCTTGTATAATGCAAAGATGCAGGTGTCATTTTTATTTTCATAGAGAGTCAAGAAATTGTGCATTCACTACCATTCAAACATTTTTTTAAATGGTTTGAAATGTTATTTATCCCTGTGATCCAAAGCTGAATTTTCAGCATCTTTACTCCAGTCTTTAGTGTCACATGATCTTTCAGAAATGATTCTTATATTCTGATTTGGAGATCAAGAAGTATTAACAAGTAACAAGTATTGAAAACAGTTGTGCTGCTCAATACTTTGGGATTATTATTTTTTTTTTTTAATAGAAAGTTCAAAAGAACAGCATGAACAAATCTTTTGTAGAAATATAATTGTCGGTACTCTCACTTTTGACCAATTTAATGCATCTTTGCTGAATGAAAAGTATGAATTTATTTTAAAACAGAAGAGTAACTTTTGAGCAGTGTAGTGTATACTATTCCTCCTATCTGCAATTAATTTTTATAGTTTAATAGCGGGAAATATTAACAATACAATACATTTTTCAATGCCAATTTAAGCAAGATTCAGACTCTAAGCATGTTTCTGAATAAGAGGATTGTGCAGAACCTTTGCCAGCACACATTTTACAGGGCATTTGTAAGAGGCAAGGATAAGTGAACAGTCTTAAAAAAGCTAGAGCTTATAAAAGTTAGAGTCCCATATCTAAACTACATCAACACTGTAATGTAAGCTAGCAGACTCTTCTTACAATGTAGCAGCAACATACAACTTATAACTGGAATTGTTAACAGAAAATACAGACACACATAATAAAACCTACAGGTTGTGAGCCATAAACAACCAATTGTCCTGACAAAACCACTCCGTCTTTCAGAAGCTTTTGTGCATTGCTGGCATTATACTCTCTTATGTTCTGGAAGCTGTCCTCCATTAAATGTGCAGCAGGCAGATAATCACTGGGGTTATAATGTTCAGGAACAGTGTTAAGAATACATTTTAACCATTGGGTCTTTCTACTTCACAAGGTCTGTATGGAGTGTGTTGTTGTTCCAACTAGCCATTTGTACTAGTTCTTGAAAAATGTTTTCTGTTAGGGAGAATATCTCCCATTTCGGAGTGGACTTTGAGCTTTGCAACCTTCTAGATCAACACCAACACTGCACACTAAGTTTGAAAAAATTAAAAAGCATAATTGGATCACACACATTCCATAGACAATGACTTTTATACTGTACAAATTGTATATCCTATCCTCTAAACCTACCCGTTGTCACGGTCTTGTCGTGTGTTGTTCCCTTCCAGGTCCCTTTATGTATCTTCCAGGTCCTGCACGCTCCTGTCTGTGTCTAATCACTGCACAAGTCTTATCAGCTGTTCCTAATCATGTGTTTGTGTTTTTCAATATATGCCCTCTCGTATTCCTATGTCCTTGACGATCGTTGAATGTTGTTGTTATGTCGTCTCTCCGTGTGGATGGTTTCTCCATGTTCCCCTCTTCCGGGTTTTTGCACATGTGTATGTGCAGCTTTTGTTTCCTATTTAAAGTGTTTTGTTTTCGTTTTTTGTGAATAAAGTTTAAGACTGCTGCAGATCTGCTTCTGCGTATCACTCCGCATTGCACACTACTCTGCATAACTAATACCCGTCACAGAAAACTTTCTGCATTTTTACACTTTCAAAAAATATCACTTACTATGATTTACAAGCTATTTTCCTCATGGGAATAAAAAACAATCAAACAAACAATGTCCCCACAAGGTTAAAAATGACTGGTATTACTATATCTTTGTGATGAAATTTGGTCTTCGTATGTAGGGTTTACCAGGATCACACACACACACACAATCTCTAAATAAATGTTTGCATGGGAGTAGGAGTTTAAAATCCTTTATTTAACCATAATTTCTTAAATAAACACCATAAACAAGTATTCAAAGCCTGATAACATGCCAATTAAATGAGAATCTGAGCTGTGAATTTACAACTCCATTAGAGAACGCAGAAAAATAACCAGTGAATGTAACGCAGATGTCACTGAGCCGTCTGGGCTTATTAAAAATCCTCTGTACACAACATGCTTTGATATGAAACTGCTGGTCTCTTGCACAGAGATCAGAACCTGATCGCTTCAAGACATCCCCATCTGCCTGTACAACAAATTTCACATAGCTGTGCCACACTATGTCGTTCTATGCTGCGTTATATCACCCTGTGCTGTGCTAGACAGTGTCCTCTATCAGCCTGTGATTTGAAAAGCACAGTTGTGCAGCTCCAATGGTTGATTACATGTGTGTAATGCGAGTGAAAGTTCCTCTGGGCCGCTCCCGTTTGATGTGATATTCACAGGAGGACGAAAGGCAGCATCTGTTCCAGACACACAGATTCAGTAATCAAGCACACTCATTACAAGGCACAGAGACACACGTGAATGCAAGCTGATGTCCCATACAGACCCCCCCACACACACACACACACACACAAGTACCGAGATGAAACACCAATAAGGCAGGATACAACTTCTCTGTATAACACCACTGAAAATAGAGCCAAATAACACCAGATAAATGACGGATGATAGACATTAGATTACATAACTGATATCACAGTGTGACAGATACGTGTGAAAATTTCCAAATTTATGTTGGAGAGCACACATATGCTGTGTTTGTTGGATATTTTCCCACTCTGAGCTCTCCTATAAGAAAGCTCTCCTATAAAGAGCTCTTTCTATAAGGAACCATAGCGGAAAACTCAATTGTTTCTTCTAGAAAAGCAATTAAACTAAATAGAGATCAAGTGAAGGGGGGGGGGGGGGGGGGGGGGGGGGGGCAATGCAATAAGTTTTTAGAAGAGATCCCAATGTCACAAACAAGATTTTTCTACAAATCAAAAAAAAGGTCTACAATTCAAATTCATATTACAAAAAAATTATTACAAATAATTAGTGTATTTACTTACATTAAATAAAAACGTATTCCTTTAATCATCATCACTTTACTCTTGGTTTTGTGACAGAGCCCTACGACTACAAAATTGTCATGTCTTCGTGTGAGAGCGCGGCTTGGAGTGTGCTCGAGTCGCACTCTCTGTGTGTCTGAGTCTCCTGTCTTGTGTGCGGGGTGTGGTGTTTGGATCCTGACACTTTGGTCTAGTTCGGTTTCGTTTTTGTGTCATACACAAACTAAATTTCGTTTAGGTTTCATTCATTCATGCTCTGTGTGTCTGTCTTCTGCTGTGAGCACACAAAACGAGTGTTTGCTTGTTCTTGTGCGCTCTGTCTTGTTGTGTGAGCGCACGGTTTCGAGGTCGTCGGGCTGAGTGCTGTCTTGTCCACGTGTGTTGTTGTATTCTGTGTAGCACACGGTTCATGTTTACATGGCTTGTCACATGTGTTTTCTTGTGCCATGTGCTCTCCTGTCTATTGTCTTGACCACGCCCTTCTTGTTACCTCATTATTGGTTAGTTTGCCCCACCTGTTCTCCGTCATTACCTGCCCAGTTGGTTTCCTATTTATTTTCCCTGTGTTTGCTGTCCTGTGCCATATCGTCATTGTATGTTTGCGTCAATTCAAGTCAAGTATTCCCCCACAGGGTGGTTTCGTTTGTGTTTTTCATTACAAATAAAGCCTATTCCTCTGCATATTTAAGTCCTCACTCTTCCCTTCACCCCTAAACCCTGACACAAAATTTTGAATAAGATATTTATAATCATACAAAATATTTGTGTTTAAAAATGAATGTTTTTTATTTTTATTTTGTTCAACAAAAACTAACCATTAACCACTAAACCATTTCAACTAATAGTAAGATGAAAGGGTTCTTGAGTAGCAAATCATCATATCAGAATGTTTTCTGAAGGATCATGTAACACTGAAGACTGGAGTAATGATGCTGAAAATACAGCTTTACCATTAAAGCAATAAATTACATTTTGAAATATAATAAAACAAAACAGTATTTTAAATTATAATAATATTTCTGTTTTTTTATCAAGTAAATATAGTCATGGCAAACTTTTTTTTTTGCATCCTGTTTAATTATGCATAACAAGACCAGGAACATGTATCAAGAAAGTATATAACATCTCTTTTCATTTCATCCTGGCTTTAATTCTGCGTAGAAAGAGCAACTTTAGAGCAATAAAAGTTTCCTCTGGGGTGGACCTCACGCCATTTTTCTGTACAAAAAGGACATATTTCGCCTGCAGGTGAAGGATCTCAATTTGAGATGGTGTCAGAAGGATTAGGCTAGACTTTAGCTGTGCTTAATGATCTGACATAGCAGGGAACAGGCTGTGTGTGATATATGCACTTGGGACAAAGAAATCATTTCAAGTGTCAAATGAAGACCGTAGGAAGATAGAGACAACAGCTTTACCCCAAGCCAACCCTAAATGACTAATTACTCCCTTCAATTCTGCGTGTACCACTCTCTCCCACATACACACATGAAGGTAATTTAATATAAATTATTCAGCTCCTAATTATTTTTCACATTGCTCTTACAAACACCCATACACACAAATATATTATAATTCAGTTTTTGAGAACATGTACACCCTAGTACACATTATCAAACAGAAATAACACAGCCAGACATAATAAACACCAACACAACAGCTTGATGAGAAAGGGCATATCACACCACGCTGGCACTGTAATAATGCTTACAAGATTAAATGGAGCAAGAACAGAGTTTGAGTTATAGGCAGGGGTCATATATACATATACAGTAATACCTCGGTTTACGAGTGTTTTTGTATACGAGCAAATCGGTGTACAAGCATGGAAAGTCAAATCGGTGTACGAACATTGTATCGGTGTGCGAGAAAAACCATTCCCTCGTCCAAGCGGATTTTTGTGTGGAAAAGATCCCTTTATCATCCCTTAACTCGCTCATTCTCTCAGCGTCGCTCAGTTTGGGTGCATCATTCACCACAGTGCATTATTTTATAAGTTGTTGTGAATATGATTACATGTGAATATTATGAAACTTTATTAACGGAGCATGTGTTACCAAAACGACACATTGCATACTAATGAGGCTCACGTGTGTTCTCAGTCCAGCACACAGGGCGTAATGACATTCTTAAAAGTGCCATATACTTTTAGAGAACAGCATACTATAACACTTATAACTCTGTACAGATCATATACACAAGTGATTTACAGCGGTTTTACCTCGTGTTGTTGCATTGATTGTGATCGCTATTCTTCACGTTGAAATGTGTTGGAGGAACTAGTTAATCTGTGTTCAATAAGTTTTAAGTTGCCAGTCTTGTCACTTTAAGAGGGCGGGGTTTCAGGGGGGCTAGAGAGAAAGTTCAGTTTTGAGGGATGAGAGAGGGCTCCGAAGCAGAGATAGTTTTGATTCTTCTGTTATGTACAGCGTGGGTTGCGGCCAGAACAGCAATCCGTTAGTTCTCAATAAAATCTCTGAATGAGAAGGTTATTAAAAGCAATGCTACAATGTAGTAAAATACATAAGCAGTAACACCCCTCCCCTCGACTCTCGTCTCCATCATGCCAGCAGTGACAGGTAAAGTGCGTGTTACAGTAAATAAAAGTATTTTTAGAGTTTAATTGTCAGTTATTAATTAGTATTTATATGAGATCTTAATGGTTATAATTTTAAAGGTAATTAATAGGTTAAAACCCCAAAAAATTTTAAATGGGCATTTATGGTCATGTGGAACGAATCAAGTGATTTTTAGTGCATTCTTATGGGGAAAATTGTTTTGAAGTACGAGCATTTTGGGTTAAGAAGCTCGCTCTTGGAACGAATTAAACTCGCAAACCGAGGTATTACTGTATATATATATATATATATATATATATATATATATACATACATACATACACACACACACACACACACACACACACACACACACACATGGAAATGAATTCCACATATGAATCATAGACTCATGCACAATCTTTATAGTAATTCTTGCAACATAAAAACTCAGAATGCCCAATAAAACCCCCTGGGATATAATGCTCCATTAGCTTATAACACAGTGGATTTAAACTTCAAACAAATCATTCAAATTTAGCTAAACACAGATAGATTTTATGAGCTGAAATTCTCTGATGTAGCTATCCATTTCACTCCCACAAAGTAACCTTTCCTAGTAGACATGGATAACAACAATCTAGCTATTCTCAAACAAACGTTTTGCATCTATTATTAATAGGAGCATGTACGGGGGTGAATTATTCACCATGATTTTCTGCAGATAACATTTATGTGAAAAATTACAAGTTCCCTGCCTGACAAAACGCATATTTACTGGAGTGCCATGGCTTGAAGCAATCATTTCCGCAGTAATTCTGCTTGGTCTCAGTATGATATTCAACATTGTTTCCTCTGAGATTCCTTAACATGGACAGAACTGTGAAAGTCCCCCCACCCACCCAATGACAGATTGAGGAAATGTAAGTCAATTAGGCAGTAAACAACTCACTATCTAGCTGGACTGAACAGGCAAATATGCACAGTCTAGAGAAGATAATTAAACAACTAAACAAAAAATCCTTCATTGCACAGATGGAAGAAATGCCTTTTAATTAGGCGGTAAACATTTCACTAACTGGTAAATGTTGGAATGTGGGCGCGAGCGGCAAACAGTAACATGATGTGACGTCTGGTCTCTGCAATGTTTCCGAAATAATTTGAAGTCATGGGATTTATAGGATCTACAGAAGGTGGAGAGGACCCTTCCTGTGCACAGTGGGCAACACAGACCATGCAGCTCAGTACGGCCACTTAAGAGTGCAACCTGCTGCGAACCAGCATGCTCCAGGATGTGTGTGGCCAGTTATCTCAGATACGGTGGTGATCAAGGGGAGGAGAGGGCTGTTTAATAATGCATGTTGAAACAGACAGGATCAAACGCATGGCTGAGACAAGACTTGTCTCAGACAACCAGGCCACTAGATCGATCAACTTAAACCTATGCACACACATATGAAGGTATATTCACAGCTGAAATTAGTGAGATGAGGATTGTAACATGGCTAAAAGCCTTTTGCCCATGTCTTGGTATTCCCAATATTTCACACCACTACTTTCCAATTTCATAAAATGTATTCTATTTGTATTAATACAAATATTGTGAGAAAAAAAGAAGAAAAACAAACAATTGAATTGCTACGGAAGGCAAGGATGAAGACGAAGATAATGACCCAATGGGACTTTAATAAAGGTAAGGTAAACGTAGCAGCAGTGTAAACAAACCAGGAGCAAACACTAGCATGTAGTCGATACTTATACCAATGTAACGGATGGTACTCACAGGCAGAAATCCAAATGTGTGTCTTTAATGAGAATGGTCGTACAGGCGGATGGTCAGGACAAGCAGAGGGCATACAAAAAACGATAATCCAGGCAAGGGTCAAAAAGGCAAGCAGACAGAATCAAGAGTTGTTGTACAGGTGGGGAAGTCAGGACCGGCAGAGAACAGATCAGACACAGGTATAAACACTCAGTAAAGTTCACTATCAGCAAAACAAGACTTCGCACCAACAGTCACCAAGAATCTAGAACAAAGGAACATGTGACATAGAAAATGTCCCGGTAGACAAAAAATAGTAATAATACATTAAAATAGTTAGTGTTGTTGTTGTTTTAATTCATTTTGAATAATTCTAAATGTATTTTACAAAATTCTTTATTATTTTATTGCCAATTATCAGCAATCAATTGGTTGATAACTGAATAATAATATTAATTATATATATATATATATATATATATATATATATAATTCTCAATTCAATAAAAAAATTGTCTGATAAATTTGTAGAGAAATACTATGTGGCTATTGACTGAAAAATTATACACATGTTCATGACAAAATTATTAAGCCTAAAGGTATCCTTTTCTTAATTTAATAATAAATAATTATTAACAGCTTTCAGTATTTCATGTTCTCAGGCCCCCAAAACGGCCTTTTCGTGTAAACAAAGGGCTGAAATGAATATGTTTTCATTGCCATTTACACATCCACAAGTTCTCATTCTAATCAACACACACACAAAAGCATTTCAAAATGACAAGCCCCTTCAACAGATATTAAATATTTCCACCTGTCCACGAACAATGCAGGATAAGATTCCTACTGGTATACAGACACACAAACACACGTTAGAGATTGTTTGCGTTTCACATCTAACTCTAGTGGCTGTTGACCTGTGACTTTTATAAACATACATAATCGGGAAAAGACCTACAGAACACGTGTGAAGCATCTACTGTCACAGATCACAGAGGTTGAAGCTGAGAAGGCAGGTTTGTGTCTGTGTGTTTTCAGAATGGTGCAGTGGAGAGAAAGAGAGAGAGAGACAGATGCTAAACCAATCCTTTATTTAGTCAGCTGACAGGAGCTCAAAGGGGGAAGCTATGTCTACAATTCAAATGTTCATCAATCAGTAGAAACCAATAGGAAAATGAATGTGAAAAAGAATAGATTTGCTATATTATTGAAGAAATAGCAATAGCTGTGGGGCAGCAAAAGAATGGTGTTGAAGTTTTAGCTAAGATTATATTTTAAGATTTAGCTGTGTTAATGAAAAGCCGAATCAGAGCTCAGAATCTTGTCAGCTGTGCATGAGAATCAATACACAGCCTGACACCATATTTGCAGCGTAAAGGCGAGTAGAAGGTTAAGCAGATGCAAAAAGACCACATTATGATTCAGTATTCAAATGAATGCAAAAGACTAATCACAATTCAGTATACACAATGCAATGAAGTCATCACTGTCAGTTAGAATTCAGTTAACATTTTAACAAAAGGAGATTTTCATAAATTAATTACACATTTCTAAGTAACATTAAATAATAATTATCTTTTTAAAATAGCATGCTTGAGGCTCAAATTAAATTAAATAAAAATCCAGCAAATGGTTTCAAGCAAATTCGATGTTATCCTAGGTTATCTGTTATATGTGAAGAACTTTTGCCAGAAAAATCAAAAGGATATTTACACATGCTCCCAAAAGCCTCTTTTCCATTCAAAGATTCATGAAATTAATGCTTACACAACATAAAGGTTAATGCTGAAAGAGCCATTTTGTGCTGTAATGTCAATGTGTCATGCAAAGAAAAGTGATTAATTCAAACTATAGTCTCACATTGCCAGTTCTATAGTCTATAGCTTCAAACATACTCTATAATCAAACTCTCATAACAGTGCAATTTTAATTACCTCATCTGTCTACATGATTCCAGTGAATTGCAGAGCTCATGAAAACATACCCATAACGTTAAAATAAAATGCTTGCTTAACTTGTCTTTCATGTCTGTAGTACAAACAACATGGGATAAGTTAGTTGTTGAGTTAGTTAGTTGCCTGTGCCTTAATAAGCATCACATAAAAATTAAATATAAAGAAAAGCAATCAATACTATTTGCATAAACAGCCTTTTCTCACATCTTAAAGTAGCAAAACAGCTCCTCATTAGATGCTTAGTAAATGATTCCTTGCAGCATTCCCAAGAATCTTACAAAACCTCAAATGAAACCATCACTCCATCAGCCTACTCTAATTTTTCTGTCCGTACACACAAGATAATTGTGTGACAAATTGTGATGCAAAAAATGTCATTTAAGTCAATGTTAAGTGTTCTGGGGAGACTAAGAGAGAAGGGGAATGAAAAACAAGAGCACAAGTGTATTATTGAGACAGATGAGTGAAAACGCGAGGAAACTCCCAAAGGCCTGTCTGTCTGTCACTAAAAGACAAGGGAACACCTGAGTAATGGGCTGAGAAGAACATGTCCAAACATCCCTCTCCCTCTCTTGCCTCTCTGCAAAGACAACAACATTATTCACACAAACTAATACAATAATTGCTCGACAGCCTTGACCACTACTGAGACTTCCTCTGCATGCTAATAGACCCAGGGGTAGACATACCCCACATGCATAAACACAGCAGCAATGCCAACCCCCTCCAGGTCTACAGACTGGCATCAGTGAACTGGGAAAGCCTGGCACATCTGCAGCGGGCTCAGACACCCAGAATCTTTCAAAGGCTGATAACAATTATAACCCGCTGGCATCTATCCATCCATCCATCTTTCCATGGCTGCGCCGTCCAAAGGCTATGCCAGCTGGCGTGTGCACACTCACACACATACAAGCTAAAGTACACACATACTCATTGATGCTTAGATCAGATGCAGGTCAGTAAAAGCACACAAGAGGGTAGAAGCAATCTGTTAATGCCAAATAAGCATCGTGAAATTACATGAGCAACCAAAATTTGTGTTATGTTGCATATTAATGCATGTTATCTTAATATAATATGTTTATATTAAGATAACACTAATATTAAACAAACATTTTTTGTTTTTGGCCAAATAAAATTTTTACCCTGTCAAAATGCACAAAAGATTATTGTTTTCATTGTTATTGTCCCATGTAACCTTGTAAACAGTGCTTTAATATTTTTAGGTAGGTCTAATAGGAAGCATATATACAGAAATTGAATACTTATCAAACACTTCACAGTCTTCACTGCATAAATTATAGATGAAACTTTCTTACACCTACAAATGTTATTCAGTGAGAACCGTCTAGGTTTCTAGGTTTCTAATGTTGAACGTGACTTACTGATAGGGAACTTTTGTTCTTTCATTAACATTAATGAATGGCATCACAGCAGCAGGTTTAGGCTTCTGTCACTTTAAGAGCTGACAGATGACACATGACAGATCTGATGCACATCCTATTTTCTCACAACTCTTTACATACATTTAAGACTTAACTGTGCTTGCGAGGATACCTGACAAAGCATTTTGCATTTTGCATGTTTTGTCCATTCAAACACTCTTTGAAGCATCTTTCTGTGACAAAAAAAAAAGTATAATGTGTTCATGTGCGTTAAAATTTTTTAAGATGTTTAAACAAAAAAAATGAAACATGTCCTTATCTGTTAATTTTGACAGCACCTATATACACTTTTATATACACTTAAGTATAATACTGTAAATATGTCTCTGTCTATATATATATATATATATAGTTACTATGAAATCTAAATTGACAATTCTTTATGGAATGGAAAAATTCTGCATTTATCTTAAATGATTTATCCACGCACATCATCATTAATTTACTTTTTTTCCCCTAAAACTTCAATCAAAATAACTTCCTCCTTGATTTTTGTAGCAACATCTCTCCTATTCTCTAATGGCATCTTTACTGGCTGGACAACCTGTCACTCATTTGAGATCACAGCAATAGCAAACCAATCAAATTCCTGATGGACAAATGTCCAATCAATTCCTGAAGGACAACATTAAGTCCCATTAAACGGTTTCAGATGTCACATTAGCGGAGAAAACTATTACAACCCCCGTTTAATGCTGATTTTAAACTCTTACCTCAAGAGCTGCGGCTCGCTTCTTCAAGAAATTTTCTATATTCCGAGCCGCTGATTCCACAAGCTGTGCTGCATTATTTGTTTTCACAGTGAAATAATTCTGATTATCCATGAAGATCTGCCATGACAGAGGGAAAAAGATACTCATTAGGTACTCTCGTAATGAAGTAACAAGATGACAGTTTACCGGTAATGATTGTTTTGACAATTAACCAGGGTTTTATTGAGGCTTAACTCTCACTCATCATTTGTTTGGGTAAATACACAACAAAACACACACTCATTAATGTGTACAGGTGTGTGTGTGTGTGAAGCCCATCGGGCCGCTAACCTGTTTTAGATTATTTCCAGCGCTGGCTGTGTCTGCTAGAGAAACCAACTCCTGCTGCAGTTGGTCTACCCATTCTTTTATCCTGTAAACACAAACACTCATATTAAATATTTCAACTGCAATCTATATCTATACCTAGAGTATTTATAAAGTAACTAAATCACAGTCATGATGGCAGTTCCATATGAGTCATATTAAATTGAAAGCAATTTGCAGTAAGAAACAGCTAAATATGTTCTCATAAAAGGTGCTTTTACGCACATTTTAAAAATAGCATGAAGCAGTTATAAAATACTAAATAGTTAGCTCATTGCACGCTAATAGGCTTCTCATAATGACTAATCTGGTGAAAGCATAAAAAAACTGTTCTTCAGAAAAACACATTTTCTTTCACAGTCCATAAAGAGGTATAGAGTTTAGAAAATAGGTGTACATAAATGGTTTTAGTGTGATTTTATAAATATTGTGCTTTTATTTTGAAGTTTGTGTGATCCTCCTTGATTTTTTTAAACCAAAACATCTAATTTATTTGCTCAAGACATGAAAATTGATCAAGCAAGACAAGGCAGATAACCTAAACTTGGACACACCAAAAATTATAGACAAAGGACAAGAGGGCATACAAACACAAAGACATTTCAATGAAGAAAACAAATAGTGAATATATACAAAATAAGAACCCGTTGCAAAAACTTCAAAATAAAAGGGCAATGTATACAAAATGGAAAACTCCAGCAAAATAAAACAAAGCCTACAATCCCTCAAAATGTCACTCTTCTATATCTGCAAGCGTTTACATTTTAAGAAAGTGAGAAAGAACTGTTAAAATTGTAAACTGTTAATGGTTGCAGACTCAACATACTGTAAGTTCAACATAAAACAAAATTCTGAGAAGTCACTGGTTCCAGTGAATACCCTCCATGGTTATATAACATGCAATTAATGTTAATAATTAATGCTACTGTACAACCACCACTTTGATGTATACTCTCTTTCTACATGATGTTTCTGTCCCTATAAACTCAGTATGAAAATGAGAGTGAATTTATGGACATCGAGATAAAGTCATATATCTTTTGTGGCCTCCATGATCACAGATCTAAAATTATCCAGACCATGATGAGAAATTCAGAAGGTGTGTGTGAAGTGTTAAGTCAGTTATCTGGAGGCATTTCTTGAAGAACTATGTGTTTCTAATGCATTGACAATGTTCATTAGATCAGTGGTTCCCAACCCCCAGCACTGCACAGTTTAGATGTCTCACTAATCAAACACACCTGATCAACTCATCACCTCGTTAGTAAAGTGTGTTGGACTTGGGCTGCCGTCATTCCATGTCGTCCTGAGATACTTTTTTCTGATCGATTTTTGAAGGTAGCATAGATGTATCCTTCACAGTCTTTGATATTTCATATTTCTGTATTTTCTATTCTGTTACAGTTGAGCTATAAAAAAAAGATGTTGTCTGAATGTTGCGTTTGGTGCTCAGTTTTTGTGTATATGTACTTTTTCAACCAGCGTTTCCACTTCTGATACAATTTCTAGATAGACATAGAAATGACTATTGAAGTCATAAAAAATTGTTTAGTTATCACCATTTACATTTACGCATTTGGCAGATGCTATTATCCAAAGCAACTTACACTGCATTCAAGATATACACTGACATTCTAATAATTCCTCACTTTCCCTGGGAATCAAACCCATGACCTTGGCGTTACAAGTGTCACGCTCTACTGTTTGAGCTACATGAATGCCAAAGCTCTCTCTGTTTTGCTGTAGATCATTAAACCTTTATGCTGCCACAGAAGTTTGTCTGAAATCAGTCTCACTAGGCACCTTAATGCCCAAACGCTGCGTACAAAGTCATTGTCTGATAAGGCAGCAAGTCAGCTGTCTAAGTTTTTGGATATGGCAGTGCCACGCAGACTGATCGGTGTATGACATCAGTACAGCAAGGGAAATTCAAAAGCATACTCAGCCACCTGATTGGCCTGTGCAGTGCTGCTTCAAGTCATGCACACCTTTCAAGATCTCAGCTAGGTGTGTCAAGAGAGAGAGAGACATCTGGCCCTGTCCCAAATGACACACTTCATGTGCACTTTTGGTCTTGTGCACTCACAATGGGTGATGGGTGCACGTGCCCATTAAGTCCATGAGATGGTATGATGCACATCATACATGCATTTTTCTGAGACCGCACTGAGCACCACAGCCCCCTTTTTTCTGTCAAAGTAGCTTTACCATCACAAAAGTGCGGACTTGTAGGTAGACTGCTAGTGTTTAGGGTGCTATTTGGGACAGGGCCAAGAATGTTGGGGGTGTGGGGGCAGGGGCGTAGGTGAGATGTGATGGGGACAGAAATGTCAAGTGTAATACCAGTTTTTTATACTTTAATAAAGGCTGTCAATCACCACTGCATTATTCATATACTTTGTTATTATGAAGATTTCCCGAGGTGTCTTGAAAAGCAGTTTTTTATTCAGTCCACGATAGCTGGATGCCTTTTCCCACATAGATATGTATACGTATAAGCCACAATCTAGTCGTCTTGGAGCAGTCGGCGTGTTGTGATGGTTTGTGAAACTGCCAAGATTTAAATTCTAGAAGAAATGGAGTCTTACAAGTGACAATGTTTTGCGTTGTGTTTTTATGTATTACTTTAACTATATCATAAAGTTTTTACTGTGGTACATTTTTAAGATTTAAATTTTACAATGGTCTCTTTTTAATGCTGTGTTAGCTGACGCATTGATATTGTATTGTGTTAGTTGAGCAAAATCATCTGCTGAAGTCTTTTGCGATAATAGTTATTCATACATGCGTCTGTCATTCATGTGTATGGTTGCGGACGCTCGGTCAACTTGCTCTCGACTGTTCACAGACTGGCTTTTACCGTTCCAAAATGGCAGACAGCAGCCACTATATGCAGTATAGTAATGGTAAAAAAAAAACAGTCACTAATGATGCTTCAGGTATGAATGAAAATGGGCAATTTCCAAACTACGTTTTTGCAGACTTGATGGGCACTTCGGAAAGTGGATGCCAATTGTAGGGGCTTTCCAAATCCCTTCACAAAGGGACCTTCCTCAAGTAAATTAGCGAAGGGAACATGAAATGGTCACTTCAAGGAAGTAATTTAATAATTTATGGTCATGTGACCCAGGGTGAGAAGTAGGCAGGAGTATTGGAGTTAATGTATAAACACAATAAGTCAAGTTGTTTTATTGTGAAATATCACATACATGTTTAATGCTTTTATGTGTTTAATTTAAGAGCAGATAGGTAAACACACATAAAGCATATTCAAAAAGCTTCCTTATAAATTTACATTTATTTGTATCATATTAATACATTCACATTGTGTCTGCTAGTTTTGTTGTGCCAACATTCCATGTTACGAGTTCTTTCATTTCTCCTTTCGTCAAGTGCACTTCATAATGACACACAAGTGCTCTGCTCCCTCCAAAGTCCTCACTTCACAGGCACTGCCCTTCAGTATGAATGATTGTTAGTCTTACCGTTGTCTCCAAAACAAAGACATTTCCATTTAGAAGATATAAGCATTCTAAACGTACAGTCTCTCATTTCCGCCAATATGGATCAATGATTTTTATGACATCACTCTGCATTTCATATTCTGATCAAATTTTATGTCTAATCAAATGCTCTCTAGAAACTAAGGAGTTTCCGCTATAGGTTCAATGTCTGTTTGTAATGTATGAGGTACCAGGTACTTTTACTCGTTTATGATTACTGTGAATTCAGACATGCTACTTGTCACATTGTTTTTCGTCTAGATTATAGTATGTGATTTCAGATGCAGCCTGAGCATTTCAAGGCACATCACTGGGTATTGGCACATAAAAATTAAATACTTTTTATGTGTTTTGGCCATTCATTTATACAACTACAGCGTTTTGGGGGGGATTTCAAGTTTTTGAAATCGCTAGTTTTTGAAAAACATGAATATGTGAAACCGGTGACATCATGCGTATGCGTGTTACATGTTCAGTCTGAAGGAATGCACGAGTACTTCACAATAAAAACAAGAATGGTAGACTACAGGACTGAGAGCAGAAACACTTTATTTACATGCAGTACATAGAAGAATGAGTATGTGCGTAGATGTGTAGTGTAGTAGGTAGTGTTACAAACTAAAATCACCAACTACTGGTTTGATAAGCATAATACAGCGTTTTTAGTCGTTTTTGTAGATCCATTTAACAGGGATTATATTGATCGTTCTCATCTGTACGCAAAACCTTTCAATTCAAAAGCACAAAGGAAACACTTTTCTCTTTTAGTACATTGTTTTTGTGTAAACATACCGTAATGAGATATATTTCTTGAACACCAAATCAGCAGAGTATTTTTCATGTTAAGAAGAGCTATCATATGTGACACTAAAGACTGGGTTAATGATGCTGAAAATTCAGCTTTGCAATCTCTGGATTTTTTCTTATTTTTTCTTATATAAAATACTTATTTTAAATTGTAATGATATTTCAGAATATTACAGTTTTACGGTCTTTTTGACCAAATAAATGCAGCCTTGATGAGCATAACAGTGAAAAAAGTTTGAAAAAAGTCTGTAAGATGTTTTTTTAATATATATATATATATATATATATATATATATATATATATATATATATATATCTGTTTCTTATGCTCATCAAGGCTGCATTTATTTGGTCAAAAATAAATAATAATAATAATATATATGCATATTAAAAACATCTTACAGACTTTTTTCAAACTTTTTTCACTTTAATTATTAAACATTGACTGAGTCACTCACTTATGCCGCACTGCACATAAATATTCAGTAAAACATTCTGCTTGCTGATGTATTTGTTATGAGGGGCCAAATGACTGCCCTCTACATCAAAGCTGAGTAGCAAATGTTCGGTGGCTGCATTCAGGACCTTCAAATTGGCTTTGTGTACCAGAGGAGGACGGGGTCTTACTCTCTTTCCCAGAAGAACAAAAACAAACATATCCACAGCAGCCATCCAAGTTTAGGTCCTGAACTCAAACTGTCAATACTAGTACAATAGAACCCTCCGGTGCCCTCTGTTTTGGGGTCAGAACTAAATTTGAAAACGAGAGTGAAAAAGGATATATGGGCTGCAAACAATTCTGAATTTAATATAGGCTCCTCCATTCTTTTCCTCTAGTTCTCATTCTATTCTTCTGTCATAGCTTTTTACCTCAGGGGCTGGAAACACAGAAGCACAGATGGAGGTTGTATGAGACAATCTGTTGGCTGAGGTGCTTTCTAACAAGCATAGGTGGACAGATATGGTTATACCACTAGGTCTCCTAAGTCATAATGTCCTGTTTGCAAATAGATGCCTCTAGCAATGTAAAAGCCCACACACTCTTTAAAAAACTGTAAATAAGCAATTATTAGTCAGAACTCCTTCACTCACAGGGCTTTGGCATGCTTACAGGATATTGCACTCTACCTAGTAAACTTACAACCACACATGTTGCCAGTATTTTTGGTGCAAAGGAGACAAATGTTCTCACAACCTCACAACCTTTTCAGACACAAATGCAGCAGAGTCTAAATTTCTGCGGATTTCGGCCAGATGTACAATATAATGCATTATAAAAGTATTACCAATGTATACTGTATATGCATTTGATATTTTAATAATCAAATGTTATCACTGTCATGATCATAAATATCGTGCTACTAAATACTGTTTTGTGTACAGTGTTAGCCTAATAATTTTTGTTGCTCTAAGTCGAATATAACATAATAATTAAAAATATTTAAAAAAAATTAAAGATTAATATAATTAAAAAAATAAGCTTATATGATTTACTTTATTACTGTGAAAAGTAATCATATTTTTGTATATCATATTGTTTGGCCTTAATATAAAGTAAATTTTATTTTATATATTTTATATAATGTTAATTTATGTATTTGGATGACTGAAATTTATTAGAAGGAATAACCTTGATCATATAATACAATAATATTATACAATATAAATAATCAGATATAATCTGATGTACAGCATAAAGTTAAAATCGTTATAATACTTGCAAGATTATTGCTATGCACAAAATTTGTTATTTATCATGCGTTTTAATACACTGCACTCTTTAAAGGTGTGGCCATGATGTTGCAATTAGACATGACAACATATAACGCAATGGTGTTGGAATGTATATTATGTTTAGTTTTGTTTTCACTCAGTTCACTCGGTTGACGTTCTCTATAATTCCTAATTAGTTTCCCTGTTTGTTAATTAGTTTCCATAGTTCCAGATTTCACACACCTGTTCTGTTTCTCTTTTGATTATGCATTACATTCACCCGTGTTTCCTTGTTAAGCCTGTGTGTATATATATATATATACTTCCTGTTATGTTTAGTTCCTTGGTCCACGTCAATGTTGTGTAGCTTTTTATTTCTGCTAAGAGTGTAGTTTTTCATGTGGATTCTAATCAAGGCCATTCTTGTTTGCACTCTGTTGTGCGCTCTTTACAACAGACACCCAGCGTTATAATATATGCAATAAGAATACTTTTATAGAGCAGTATATACAGGGCTCAAGTAAAATATTAGCTAACTGTTCATGTATGTTTTAATGGTACATCCACACAGCATTATCCCAAATTAAAAGCTATATCTAGTGCCATATTTAAGATAAAATATCTAGGCAAAGGAAATGGACACAGTTCCTTAGATGAATTCTCTTAAAAAGGTAATTTGCTAGTAATCATAATGAGTTTATTTCAACAAATGTGTGCTTTCATTCACTTCCATTTCCAAGGTCCATTCAGCGATTTCCCTGTGCTCCTCTATAATAAGCTATTTAATCCCTTTACAGGCTGAGGATTAGTGCTCATCTGACAGGGGAACAGTACAGTGACTCTAAGCTTTTTTTCCTAAAAGAACTTATGTCTAATCTCCATTACACTGTACAGTTGCTGCTAGGAACAATTTAAGATTCCAGGCCAGGGCACCAAACATCTATTTTTCAGGGGCACCAGTAGATGTCAGACTTGTCTCAGATAGGGCAGATAAAACAACTGCGCTAAATTTGCACGCTTTGACAAACCCTGTGATTATTTCTTCCTTAAAAATATTGTTAGTCATCCAAAAGGAGGACAGATCGAACATTCATGAGGTTTAAACTGTAGTAGAGCATAGTGCTAAAAACACCAAAGTCAGTTGTTCACCAAGCCAAATACAAAAATACAGCAAAAACCGTAATGCTGTGAACTATTATTACAATTTAAATTAACCTCTTTTTATTTTAATATATTTTAAACAATTAGCGTTTTCACTGTAAGTAATAAAATGAAATAGCACTTTATCATTATCAGTGTTGAAAACAGTAGTGCTGCTTAATATTTTTGTGGAAACTTTTATGAAAAACGATCAAAAGAACTGAATTTATTCAAAATAGAAATGTTTCGTAACCATGTAAAAACAATGTCACTTTTGCCTCTTTGCTTATTAAATGTATTAAAGTATTTCTTAAAAAAATAAAAATAAAATATATATATTTATAATACTTTGAATAGTATTATTAAAATGAATCATTAAAATGATGATTTAGACAACCTGCACAGCTCATTTATATTCTTTTTTTCTTTTGGTTTTGACCATCTGGCCTGCTTGTCTGTGGTTCTGTTTAAAGTGTTATTATTGGAAAAATAAAAAATTTGCACAACTACAACGAAATGAGTATTGTGTGAATCAATCCATCACTAAAAGGGCATTTGTCTTTTATGAACTATTGTTGTGCTATCAAAAACTGTCTTTTACAGTATAACCTATATATTATTTCCACCACAGCGGAGTTGCGTCTCTGTTTCAGTAAGTGGACCAGTGTGGGACTGAGGGACAGGTGTCTCTGGCTCTCAGGAGGAAGACACAGTCACAGCGATCACCTGCGTCATCTCACTGTGGGAATCCACCCTTAGTTCCCTTCGAAATAGCCTTTTTCTGCACTAATACCAACTGAAAGAAACCAGAAGAGCAATGTGGCTTATTTCACTCCAGTCCTTGTGTGGATTATTATTGAGCACTCTCACTTCCTTTATAAGTGTATCAGAGGCACAGATGGGAGGGAAAGCCAAAAGTGTTTTATTAATGTTTTGATGTTTTTGTCTTGATACATCTTTTCTCTCTCCCCAACAGTAATGATCTCAATAACCTTTGTACTTTCTAGAACAGAAAGAAATAAAAGTGTTTATGGCTGAATGCAACTAATTAAAAAAATGTTTTTTTACACATTGGCCGTCAAAAGTTTGAAATAATTAAGATGATAATGAAAATGGTTAAGTATTTAATAAACCTTAAGTTAACTCTTGTTACATAGAACAATTGTACCCTGTTAATGGATTTCTGAAAGCATATCAGAAATATGTGGCATGCTAAGACTGTAATGGAGACAAAACTTCCAATTTTCTCGTCCTGCTGTCACAACCACCTGGTGAAACTGTCACTTTTTAAGGAGGTGTTGTAGACAATGAAGGAAATTCATTTCAGAAGCATCTGACACATTCAAAAACAGAAAAACCTCAAAGTACAGTGATGGATTTTACAGTGATCTATATCAACATTAATATATGTTCCCCAGATCCACAACTGTTTAAGGGCCAGTCACACAGCCGATCACGCACGAATCACTCACAAATCACGCACAGATTGGGTTTGTGCGTGCTTGTGCGTCGAGAAATTGACCAAAGTATTCCACGAACATTCGACGCACGCCCAACACATGAATCACTGATGGAGAGCATTCAAATACGCATGCTTCGCGAACGTTCCACGAACAAGCACTTTCAGAATCCACATTGTCAGTTTAATGAACGTGATACGTGCGCGGTTCATGCGTGGTTCATGAGTGACATGAAGGTGGGGCGTCAGTGGACGTGCGAGATTTCGAACCAGTTCCGACGTATAAGCACTGACGGCCGACGCGTGTCCCGCGCATGTCACGCATACTTGACGTATAAACTACGCACGCCGACTCATGAATAACGCACACCGACGCTTTTGAACCGTTCAAAACTCAAAATCACGCACAAACCGCCTTCGACGCACATCCACTTACAATCACTGACGGTCCACGTTCGTTCCACCGACGACATACGCATACGACGCACGCTCCGAGCAGAAACGAAAATCTGTGCATAATTCGTGCCTGATTCATGCGTTTTCGCTGTGTGACTGGCCCTTTAGTTACTGCTCTTGTAAGATATAATATGGTGGCCGAGAGAGCTCAATGCACTGCAACTGAAGAAAAAAAAACATGAAAATACTGTACCACCAAATTACAATGAAAAAAAAACATGCTGCAAATAAAACACAATATTCCTACTTGCATGTGTTTTCTTCAGTTGCAGCACGTTGAGCTTTGTGCTGTTTGCAGCACGTTTCTGTAATTGGTTGCATTGAGAGTATTTGCAGCACATGTTTTCTTAATTTCAATTGTTTCATTTTAATAATTTGCATGTGTTTTCTTCAGTTGCAGCATATTGAGCTCTCTCGACCGCCATAAAATAACTTATCTGCTTTACAGACTAATTTAAATGTCATCAGGTTAACAAATGTCTTGCCAACTCAAAAATGAAAAAATGCTTAAACATCTGTCAGGTCACACCTGTCCCTCATATACACAATCATTTGTTTGCCATACATTGTCACATTGCACTTCTGCTGAATATTGATATACAATACGATACCACTGTACATTAATCTGGACGTCTTTAATATTAAGTATGACCCAATTTTCACTTAAATATCAAGGGCTGATTGATATTTGTAAATTGAAAAATCTTAAATCATGCGTGAAGATTAAATAAGATGCAAGTGAAATGGAAACATTTAACCGATCCTATAACCTTTAAGATCAGAGCCAGTACAAACTGAGTGAAACACAATACAAAAGCTTTGTGAAATGAACTGACAATAATTTATGTACATGTAATAAGCTGATAAGGGGTCTGCGAACAGATCATTGGAGCAGTGAACGAATCATTCTTTTGAGCCAATTGAATCAGTTGAATCAGTTGGACTGATTCTTTTACAGCGAGTTCAATTCAACGACTCGGTCACAGCAGCTCTCCCGCTTACAGGAGGTGAAGCTCATAATCAAATGACTTGGGCTATAGCTCACGAAACACGAGTAATATGGAACATGTTTTGTTATTTTGTTTATATCTTTACAATTGTTCTTATCATTGTATGGAAAGACATGAAAAATGTTCAAAATGTTTCTCTCTCAATTTTCTTTGTTCCACTGAAGAAAGTCATACAGCAACAAGAGTCAGTAAACGATGACAGAATTCCTTGAAAGAAATATATTTTTTAATTTAAAAAAAATCAATAATCTAAAACTGCAACTTGTCCGACTCCTCGCCCTGATCATTTAGGATAATTTATAATGTTGATTGCGAATTTCTCTGCTTTATTATTAAACAACCGTTGTCTGTTAACATAAAATATCCAACACAATTTATATTTTGTCTATACGTTTACATAGGCTATGTTTCAGATTTGGAGGTTATTGACCATCAAACTGCCTTAAACAAAAGTAAATAAATAGTTTGTGCCTTGTGCATCCAGCACGATCTGACCGAAAAAACTGTTTTAATGTTTCTTTGTTTTAATCAACAGTTGAAACCATGATGCTATTTTACACGGACAACATCAAAGTACTTACATGAGCGGACTGGGAAACTGCGATGGGCACGAGATACGAATTGATGCGAAGATGAACATCATCATCACGGATATTCTGAACGGATTCATGATCAGATCTATTGATCTCGAGCGCACCATCATCTGTCCCTCCACACCAGTTACTTTTCTTCAGAGGTATAACGTGTCACTCTCCTGTCCTGCTGGATAATCTGGTTAATTCCCGTCATCTGTTTATAGACAGACGGGATCGGATTGGTGATGAGTGTCCAGTTGGAAATCTCCACACGCACCGCTTCGTGTTACATGGCAAAAGCGCGTGTGTGGCTCTTCTGTGTGATCCTGCGCGCGCGCTCTGATCAAACTACTGACCCGATATAGAGGGGAGGGAGAGATCAATAGCCCCGAATCAGCGTCATTCTGCCCCCACCCCTCTCTCTTGCCCTCTTATTGCAATAGCCTGTTATCTTTCATCTGATCTATCATCTCTCTCTCTCTCTCTCTCTCTCTCTCTCCCTCCCTCCTCCTCCTCCTCCACCTCCTATGCTTCCTCAACACATACTAAGTAACACCCTCCTGAAATCAATTAAGAATGCGCACAAAAGTGCCAAGATCCTCCAATGCAAGTCAACACAAAGGATTTGGCATTTCGATTTACGTGAATATGTGCTTGCATAAATAAAGAAACAGTACAAATAGTTCAAAAATATTTTTAATTTTTTTTTTTAAATAACACTTATTCTTACGCCACAGATACAAATACTTATATTAATTTTATACTAGCAAAACAAAGTCATCTACATGAAAAAAAACATTAATTTTAATTAGCCTGATAAAGTATTTACTTGAATTAAATTATGTAAAGTCTCTATGCTACAACAAATAATAGTAATAATAATTAAATAGATTATTATTAGATTCGCCTAATGTAGTTTAATTGTTATTTTTTAAATAATTATATTTATACATTTTAAATAGATATAAATGATAATCCTATACAATTCACATATTCGTCTATTATTATTAATAATATTATTATTAGTATCTACATGCAAATAATGACACCAAACTACATGAAGACAGTGAGCTATATTGCTAAATATTTGCTAGAAAATACACAAATGATCTAGGCTAAGTATCCGTTCATTATACATTCAGGGCATCACTAAATGATGCATCTCATTCATAAACGCTTGCATGCCTAGGCTATATTTTGCATGCACAGCAATCTTTTTTCTTTTTCTTTTTTCTTCTTCTCCATAATGTAAGGCAATGCTATAAATCGTAGCCGAGTTATATAGCTATGATGCTCGTTTAAATGAGATACTCTTTATATTTCTTCCCAATGCAATAAAGTTAATAAGCGAGCGAGCAGGGAAGGGAGGCAGGTCGGGGCAGTAAGCGGCGAGTTACCCAGGGATTTCGGCTTTCACCCGTTACCTAGCAACCGCACTCTCCGCGGCAACGACGAGTGTCAAAGCAAGGCGCGTGCAACAGGGCGCGAGACTGCGAGAGAGCGCAAGCTCTATAATAGGAAAGGCCTTGTGCTTTTGTTCCCTGGTCTGCATGAAGGTCCATTAGCACCCATCCATCCCATCGAACTGCGGATCCAGCAGGGGCCTAGAGGAGGTTTTGTACTGATGCACCACCGAATCCCCTCTGATGGGAAAGATATACGTGACCCTGTAGCCTATAACAGGCCAGGATAAAAGCTCTGGGCCAGCACTCCTCTAAATGAAAAGATGCCGTCCCATCATCAAAAACACACTTTCTCATTAAAATTCCCAATAGGCCTTAAATAGACTGTGCTGTTGTGACCTCTTTCCTCTTATGCATGGCCCAGCCGGTGATTAAAGGATGCTGGAAAGCGGAGTGCATGTGCACTTTGCTTGCAGTTTAATGCGTTCACCCAACTCTTTTCAGACAGCTCTGTGTTTACAGGGTCGAGCCTGTACACAAGAGGCTCTGTCAGTGAAGTGTATTAGACATTGATGTGCATTAAAAGCATTTCCGAGGGCCTTCCAGGTGCATTTGTGGGTGAAACTTTTTATGTGCCGGCAAAGTGTTGGTGTGTTTGTGAGCAAGCCTGGGGCTTGACCCATGGCCGTTCAGTAAAAGCTAATGACCAAGCTCATTTAATGATGGCAGGAGAGTCTCAATCTGTTTGTCTAGACCAGGATTTTCAAACTGGGTGGGCCGCGAGGGAGTGCTAGCCATTCTGTGGAAAAGTTGTAAATATAGGGGGAGACCGGAATGGTGGTAACACTTTTTGCTTCAGCATCATTAACTCAGTGGTTGTTTGTGCTAGATCTCTCAAACTTTGATATACAGTGGAGTTCACTTATCTCGAGTCACGGTTAACTAGCCAATACTATTATGTCGACATTTTTGAAGTGGAACCGCCAAACTCCCTATTTGTCTTATTATTTTCTTGTGGGTTATGTCGATTCTGTTATGTTGCCAAAATCTAATATCTCAAGCACAAAAAAGCGACAAATTTGCCACTTCACATGGTTATTTCATGACTAATTTGCGTACCTAGTTCACTGCGCATGCACTGAGTTTGCCTTGCACGTGGATCGCGGTCTGCACACGGTTCACTCCCTGTCGTTGATCTCGTCTGAGGGATAACACCCTGCAGCATCCTGCACGTTTTTGTGATTTTGTGTGCAATCTTTATGTTTGCATTGTTGGAGAATATAATTAAAGGTTTGTATCAAGAATCGAAGGTGTTTTGTTATTGTGGAGGTTTTGCATATGCCTTTTGTTGTTAGCAAACATACACTGTACTGTGTATATGTACCGGTACATGTTTTTAGATGAATGATCACTTAATCAAACAAATTGCGGCAACACTGTTGTGTAAAAAGACACCAAAAACACTAGCATGTACATTCTCATTTAATAACTCACATCATGTACATCAATAAATGTTCCTTTTTCGTTCTTGCGAGGGTTGTTGTCTTTGGCACTTGCAATATCACTCTTTCCTTCTGATTCTGTCTTTTGTATTTTTTTATTTTGTGAATTTCGCGCACAAGCACTGTGTACCGAGCCTGAACAGTTATGGATAATTAAAGTCATGCGAGCAACATTTAAAATTCGAAATGTGAACAAAAAAAGTTCTTCAATCTATGGGTGCAGGTTATGCCAAAGATTTTTTACACAAAACCCAAAACCCGCTGGCTGTATGAGCGTGCGGATTATATGTAATTAATTAGGTTATCTCGCTAAACGGTTAACTCCATGCTTTTTTGCAACCCCCGAGGCCGTCGACATAACCGAACTCCACTGTATATATATACACATACAGTATATGTGTGTGTGTTGAGATATCCCATAAAAAAACACTGGATGGAAACGCCAAGATGAACATAAATTGCACTCATATATATAATGGCTATAGCTATAACCTTGATGCGCAACAAAAAAACTCACCGTGACTTTGCCTTAATAAGAATTATTTTTTTCATGCAATCTACAAGGTTGCTCACCGTCACATGCGAGTGTGTGATATTGATGACATCACCTTAGCTCTTTTTTGACTTTATAAATTGACAATGCTACAACTGAACCTGCTATAACACTGTAACAAGGACTCAGATTGAGTGAGATTCATGAGCGGTTTCTTAAAACAAAGCAAGTTCAGAGTAGAAGCTGGCATGGGTCGAAACACCAGGCCAAATAACAACATCAGAGGCAGAGCAGTAAACGTGATCATACCAGGCAGACGATCAGGGCAGGCAGCAAACAGCAAGTGGAGTAGTCCAGCCAAACACAAGTGGTAGGCATCCAGCGAAGAGTCGGTAATCCAAGGCTGAGTCAAACAGACAAAATAACACAGGGAAACTAACACTCAGAAATGTAGCCAGGGAAAACAAGAATTTGCAAGGAGTGATTGCACACAAAGGGGTTTAAATAGTCTGAGTGATGAGGGACAGGTGTATTGTAATCAGTCCAGGTTTGTGGGCTCTTGGGAATTGTAGTCCAAACTAAAATGCTGATACGCAGGCGAGTGAGACCTCCGGTACCTGATTGAGGAATTTTCACCAGCGTTAGTGACACCTGGTCTCCGCATAGATATGACTATGGGGGAGTTGTAAATACAGTAATACCTTGAGATACAGGCGTCCCAACATAAGAGTATTCCGAGATACAAGCAAGCCTTCGAGCAATTTTTTGCTTTGAAATACAAGTAAAGATTTGAGATACGAGCAAACTTACAGACGCCGACGCTAGGTGGCCAAGCATTCGGAGCACCCCATGCCGCCACACTCCTTCACTTCACGTGTTTGTTGACTTACTTACTTACACATCTTCCTGTGGTGATGTTATATGGGTAATTGCATATGGACTAGTGGGGCATACATTATTGTAGTACACTACATGGGAAGAAACACTACACTTCCATATTGTGTTTGAATTACCTATGTAATTTACGTAATCCTTCCCTCTTCCTCAGCTCAAGCCGCAACTGTATGGTCCTAATAATTAAAAGCACATTTTATTTTATATCACAGGAATCCTTATATACTATAATTGTGTGTGTGTATGTCTCCATAGCAATTAAAAACATGTTTTAATAAGGGAGTTCTTTAGAGGGCCGGAATAGATAAATTTTTTCTTATTTGATTCTTTTTTTATTTCATCGTTGTTATTTCTTATAGGAAAAATAATTTGAGATACGAGCAATTCGAGTTACGAGTTATTATAAATGAAAACAGATTTTGTTGCTTTTTAAATCGTAGGATGGGGTCCCTCAGCTGTGAATGTTCATATGTGAAAGTCCATGGCATCTAAAAGAGTTGTATAATCCATTAACATATCAGTTAGTCAATGGGGAGTCAGTCTTACTTTTCGGTATCAAATTAAGCCAATCTGCTTTTAATGTAACTGACTTAAGGTTATGAACAGGGTTTTTTTTTTTTGTGTGTACATTTTTAAATAATCAACTAGTAAGACTTGCCCCTGGTTCTAGACTCATGGTCCGTTTACACCAAGAACGGTAACCATAAAGCCCGTTACAGCAGGATGTATTCTTATTGGCTTCTATTGTTCTGGATACAAAGTTGATTCAAACAACATCGTTTCCCACTGCTGTTATGGTTATAGCTGCGGTGTGAGTTATGTTACTATTTAATGCTTATAACGATTTTTAGAACTACTGAGTTCTAAAAATCGTGTTCGTGAATGTGTTCGTTCTTGGTGTGAATAGACCTTTAAGTGTGTGTACTTATGTATTTAATACAGGCTTGTGAAAAACTAACTAGCTTTGATTAGGCCTGATTCTGAAACAAACACACTGTTGTTTCTCGGGAGAGTTTTGAGGAAGCTAATTAACTTCAGATATAAGACGTTTGTCTAAGCAATGGATAGATATTGAGCTAAAAATCGTGAGCGGCTTTCGCTCGATGTTCAGGGAAACAATATTATCGAATAATGCTGGCTGATTAGATGCGATGAAAACCGGAATTTGTCAAGGTCTACTGGACTGAGGATGATGAGTATCACACACTCACTAGCACATCCTGCTATTCAAGCTATACCACGTCGCTCCCCTGGGCCCTCCTACCCCTGGACCCTCGTCTCCATGGCAACATGCCCTGCCTCACACATTTCCCAGGAGAGAGAGAGAGAGAGAGAGAGAGAGAGAGAGAGAGAGAGAGAGAGAGATGCTTTTCTCCTGCTTTGAAACAAACCCGAGGCTACGCCGGTGAGTGGTAGTTTCTTTGTGTGGAGGCAGACATTGTTATTGTTTTAGGTAACGCTGTCTCGTGTTCTTTAATTTAGCCCTGACAAAATGCTGAGAGGATAATTATGCCCGGATGAGTCACACTCTCTTTCTCCTTCATTTCCTCTTTTGTTTTCTTAGTATGCTTATCAGTGCATGTTTGTTTAGTTGCAATGGTCGTTTAGTTGGTCAACTCAATTTAGGTATTTCTTTCTTTTCATAAACCGAAACAACTATGCTAATTTAACTTTTGAATAGTCGTGTATCTATCCGGGCTCTGAGCTGCTGCCCATTTAATTTTTAGACAGATTTCTCCATCTGCTGGCCAAACATTGTAAATACAAGAACGTGATATACTTGCTTAAAGCAAAAGCCTTTTCATGGTTTTCATACTAAAATAAAAATCTATCTATCTATCTATCTATCTATCTATCTATCTATCTATCTATCTATCTATCTATCTATCTATCTATCTATCTATCTATCTATCTATCTATCTATCTATCTATCTATCTATCTATCTATCTATCTATCTATCTATCATCTCATAAAGTGAGGGCAAAAAAAATTACTGTGTGACAGAGCCTATTGAATGAAATTAGAATGACCAAAACATTCAAGAAATCAGGGCAAAAATGCCCCTGTATGTGTTTTTGTCTCATATTTATATCTGGATGTAGTCAAGCCATATCACACTATCGAGAGTAATATCATACAAGTGCTGTCCCCCCTCCCCCCACCCCACCCCACAGTTTCTTTTTTTTCACACATCAACAATCAGAACATACAAAACACATTTTCACATTTGAAATAGAATCTATTTTTATTATTTGGACGCAGGGAGAAAGTTTTTACTTATTTCTTATTTTTCATATATTATCTTTTCTCTACTGCACAATTTGCATAATTTCATGACATCCTGTGGACAACCACAAAACCATAACATTAGATTTTTTTCTACGTTTTTTTTTACACGAAGTGAAAAACAAGACTCATTTTACAAGCATTTTTACAGTCCGCATACAACTTCAGATGATGTGTTCAATTTTTCTCTCTTTTTAAACTGAATCTGGAGGCAAAATAGATCAACAAACATCTAACAAAACATGCAACATCTATGTAAAAACATAGAAACTTTTTGACAACCATTCAGTTTTACAGGAAAATGTGTGTTGTCTTTTTTCCTTTTTTTCTGTTCTTTTCTTTTTTTCTTCTTTTTTTTAAAACCGTATCATATTCATTCTGAGAGATGTTGTTGATTTCATCAAACAGGTTGGAATGGGTTGATTGAACACATGATTTTAAACCAATCCAGTCTTACACAGTTAGACAAATACAGTATGTACAGACAGAGTTTGACCTTGATCACAATCACATGCTCAACGTCAGACCAAATAAATATTCAGACCTCTTCTCGTAGAAAATATCCTATGTATTTACAAATAAATAAAATAACAATCACATTCACACTGTTTACGGCAACTGAATTAATCAAACGCATCATGATTTTAAAAGGAATGGGGTAATATAATTATTTATTAGACAAAAATATTAAATGAATGTGCTTGTTTAAAGGGAACAACTGAAAAAAAAATTCACACTTCGAAAGGTGTGATGCTCTAGTTGAAAAATGGATGACAATGACTCGTTACAGGTTTTGATTGGTCGTCATAATTATGCGCAATATAAAATATGCCTCATTACCGGCACAGATGATATTTACCCAATTTTCTGGTATGTTAGGGTATTTTGGGTGTCATTATTTATGATGACATTTGGAAACCTATGAAAACAATAACGTAAAGTGCATACAATTAATATATACTGTGTCATAAAGAGGAAGTAAAAAATAAATAAATAAAAATAAACACTATACAATATTCATATAATTCATTTCTTGTCTTCTTTAACAGATATACATATATTCAGAAACTCGCTGGATGTCGCATGTTAAGGTATATGCATTCAAAGAACGTAATCCATGTTGCATAGATTTACCCAAACAGAACCAGTGGTTTGGTTAAAACATCAGGTTGGCACACGATAGTTTATCTTACTATGACAGCAACCTTTTATTCAGGTACATCTGTGCACCACCTGTGCAAGATGCAGATTAAATCATATGGATCATATGTTTAATAGCCGGTTTACAAAACACTCTGCTTCCATGTGTGAGAGATGTCCACTGACATTAAACATGGAAACACTGATCGTTAAGTTAGAAAATTACTGACTGGTGTTTTCTGGACCTAGACAGACAAAACCATGTGCCTTTATCCATCAATGGCACATACTAGTGTAGCTATACACTGATATGGTGCAAAGGCAGTGATCATAATGAAAAACCCATCCTTCATAGCTAAACCGACATGAACAGATGAACTTTACAGCAGAAAAACAATATTAAAAAGTGCAACACCATGGAACAGGGACACGTGACATAGGACAGACACCTTGCACCATTAAAATAAACAACAAATATTACATCTGGACTTTAGGTCGAGCCAATTGAGTCAGAACTCTGATATAAACGCCAAAAAGGTGTACGTTAATTATTATTATTATTTTTTTGTCATTGCATATTTGGATTCCACATACAACTTGGTCACAAAACGAGAGACTATTAGTGACAACATCTGACCACTGACATGACATTTACTTCAAGATGCTCTTCATAAAACAAACACGTTGCAGACACATACAGTCATACTTCTGGACAGAGAATAGATGCCCTTTAACATCAGAGAGCCTAATTTGAGGGCTTGAGATGCTAAAATGTACGCTCTCATTTAGCATCCAACAAACAGCCTTTCTCGAAATATCAAGAAGGTTGTGTGAAAACCAGATCATCTCAATTACAATGAGACATCCGCGTCCCAACTGCTGATGTCAGTCTGAAGTTTTAACATTCCCTAAACGTTGTAGACAACACTCAAGACAATATAAGTGGAGGAATCTTAAATTGTGTACGGTTGGATGCTGCATTCAAAAAGGGAAATCCATTATATTTACGATTGTCTTTCGTCCTTACAAGGTAACCTCCATACAGTGCATAACTGTGCATTTTCTGATATGGTCATTATATATCACATGATTCTGTCAAGAACTATAAATTATGTTATGTTTATCTCCATATGAATAATGTTTTTTTTTTGCAAGAAATATATATGACTTTAAACATGATAACAGCTGAAATGGCATTGAAATGTAGAATATCTCAAGTAATAATTGGCCAATGCCTAAGATACTTTAGTTGTAGAATGTAGTTGCAGAAATGACACAACAGCAGTGCTTTGGGAGTGGAAATGGATTTACATATCTTGATTAGGAATTAGTCAGTTTATTTCTTCACCTCGATTTTCTCTTTCCATCACCTGTCAGCCATTCCAAACCCACCATTTCCTGTGTTTGCACTGATGGAAAACGGATGGGCGCATGATTATGGCTGCGTTTGACTGGTGGTGGCTACTAGCTTGTGCCAGCTGACCGCCCGCTTACGCATGTCCACTTTGTCCAGCCAGATGTAGGCCTCACCAATCAGGGTCTTCTTCATAAACTTCCCTCCATTTGACACCAGGAACAGCTGCGAAGAGGAAGTGAAAGAGATACAAGATAGTGAAAGAGTTAAGATAAATTATTTAAATAATATTATACATGCACTACTATTCAAAAGTTTGAGGTCAGTAAAATAGTACTTTTAGTGATGTAGTAACCATAAAGACTTTATAAATTTCTATTTCAAAATTATTATTATTTTTTTACTTTCTATTAATCAAAAAATCTTCATCATGATTTCCTCAAAAATATTAAGCAGCACAATAATAATGATAAAGATACTGAAAACTCAGCTTTGCCATCAAAGGAATAAATTACATTTTTAAATATATTAAATTGATTTTTTTAACTATAATAATGTTTCACATTATATCTGTTTTAACTGTATGTTGATCAAATAAATGCAGCCCTGGTGAACATAAGAAACCAAAAACGTCTGAATTATATGGTAGTGTGGGTGTGTGACTATATATATTTTGAAGTTCCCTCAGTTTCCCTCAGTTTTTGAAGTTTCTCTCACCTGAATAGAGTGGCCAATGGGATTCAGATTGAAACGAAATGTCTCATTGAATGACGGCTCTCTGTCATGGCGACAGACTCTGGTCTTTTTCTTTATGATCCTCTTTTGAGTTGCCACATTCACCACATAAAGCTTTACATACAAATCTACAAAGACAGTTGAAATATAACAGATTCATCAGCATTATAAGATTATTATAATTAACTTATATTGACTACATTACTTGTCAGTTTTATCTATGGATAATATGTGTCAAAGAACATTTCATTACCAGGTAGGTGGTCTGGAGATTTGAACTTGTAGGTGATGTTTCTGCACTGCAGGATCTCGAGTACCAGCTGCTCTCCTTCAGTTTTCATCTCCTTCTTCAAAGCAACCTTGATCTCTCCCATCATCTTAGCTACAGTCAGATAGATAGATGCATACATACATAGATACAGTAAATACATAAATAGAAATTATTACACAATTCACCTCTTCTATTTCATATATTTGTTGTATCTATCTTCACTTGCTGCATATTGTCAGCTGTTCAAAAAATAATACAAGTTGTTGGCAAGTGCGACCTCTAGTGGACAGGTGCCTAACTAAAATTTTGCCTTAGCAGAAAGGAAATGCTGTAAGATTAAGTAGGCAAAATATTCATAAACAATGAGCTACAGGGGTTGGACAATGAAACTGAAACACCTGGTTTTAGACCACAATAATGTATTGGTGTGGTGAAGGACCTCTTTTTTGCAGCCAATACAGCATCACTGAGTGAAGTACTTTTGGGTGTTAAGGCTCTTTGGGGCATTGCCACACTGCAACTCCCACAGATGTAGGAAAGACCGTGTGAACAAAGTGAACTCATCAGAAAACAATACATTTTTTACACTATCCAAAAACCAAGATCTATGCTGCTGGCCCCAGTGAAACCGATATTTGGAATTGGAGTGACCAAAGGTTTAGCTATAGCAGTGCTTCTCGGGGAACATGCTTTTTTTTTTTTTTTTTTTTGTCAGGGAGTAGGTTTTCTTGCACTGAACAAGAGCACAGCACAGAGCAGCAAATATTAAGTTCAGAAAACAAACCCTTCACTCTTTGAAATCTACGATCACACCAGTGTTCATATGTTTCACGTGATCAACCGCTAAATTCACACGTGTTTTCTCGCGATATCTGGCGTTGATCCAGAGAAAGACGCGCTCAGAGCTTTTCATTTATCACAAAAATGCAGTGTTTTCAACCACATAAGGTTTATTTTAGGTTTCAAACATTTAAATACTCATAAGTACTGGCAAAACAATACATTTATACTTTGAAAAATACACACTGATGTCTATAAAAGCGGAAATAGCAATCCACTCAATTATAAACTGACAAGGTGTTTTATTCATATCAGATACACAGATCAACGAACATGATCATTATAAAGGTTTTAAGACAAAACACATTCACTTCCACATATCTGAGAATCTGAATATTAGGTAGTTGATGACAGAGCCTAAATAAATGAAAAATAAAAAAACTAAATAAATAAATAAAAAAACTAAATAAATGTAATATCATAAATATAAATAAATATAATATCTATCATACAGCGGATTTTGTGACTGCGGCATGTCACGTGACCAGCATGACGCGTCGCCATGGAAACAGTAAGGTGAAAGTTCCAAAATAGTTGCAAAATGTTTACTTCCTTCTGGGGGGGGGGGGGGGGCGTAACAGAACATAATTGAGAAGCACTGAGCTATAGCAATCCAACCATGAATGTCGACTTTGTGGAAATAGCAGTCGGGTTGTGCATTTAATTCTGCAGTGAGTTGAGCAGCTGTGGTTTTATGTTTTTCAAATACTATCCGGGTTATTGCTTGGACATCCCTTTCAGATATCTTTTTACTCCTAATGGATGCTGTTCATTCTAAGTGGTGGTATGGCTACGACCCTGGATGCCATATCTCTCCATATACCACAGAGCTCTCCTGGTCACAGATGAGCAAGCGAGACGCACATCATCGTCTTTTGAACTCTGATATGTTCCCCATTATGTTGTGTGAATTGTAATATTTTATGTACAGTGGAGCTATTGCTCTGCTAATTCAGCCTTCACACTCTGCTCTCATAGATGGAATGTAAAATCAGAGAAGACTGGCCACCAGGCTAATATATAGGTGTAAAAACTCCAACACTATATTGGCCAGTATTTCAGTTTCATTGTTCTTCCCTGTATGTGTTAAAACAAAAAAATATACAGCGGAACCCACTTATCTCGGTTAACTCGCCAACCCTGATATGTCGACGTTTTTGAAGTGGAACCGCCAAACTCCCTATATTTCTTAGCATTTTCTTATTGGTTATGTCGATTCTTTTATGTCGCCGAACCCTGATATCTCGAGCACAAAAGAGGGACAAAGCCGCCACATAACATCAGTTATCTCGATCACCGAGCCTAATGATCGTACTGAGTTCACTGCGCATGCGCTGAGTTCGCGTTGCACGTGCAATGCCGTGCAGCCGGAGAAGAACTCACGCAAAAATCAAGCCTTACAGATACTATCGTGGAAGAGGCGGCACAGGAGTTGGCCATCACTGTCCAGGAATTCCCAGATTACATTGACATCGACAAAGACGTTGTTACTGATAGAAGCATTTGTTTTCAAGCAGACCGTTAAAGGCAAAAAGCAACAAAGCATTTTAGACTTTGTAAAAAAAAACATAGTAACCGCATGTACAATACTTTTCAGAACTGTGTCTGAGCGAAAGGTGACATCTAAGGTGTTTTATATTGTATACTGATAAATCTCTGCTGTTAGATGGTGCACAAATGCTTTTTGTTGTTAGCAAACATATACAGTGCATGTAAATTTTTATAGCATGCCGATCACTTCATCAAACAAATCATATTGGCTGTTGGTTATCTCGATCCTCGGTTATCTCAACGCTTTTTTGCAACCCCCGTGGCCGTCAACATAACCGGGTTCCACTGTATATTTATTACATGGAGCAGTGTAATGAAATATTAGACTTCAGTTATTGGTGGCAACTAAATGCAAAACAATATTTTGTGTAATGCTCATTATGCTGTACAAAGATAAACAAAAATGTTCAAGAATGCTCATTTGACACTTTGCCATACTCATGACACAGAGTCCATGTTTTGTTGTGCTGACGTCTGTCTCTTTTGACAGCAACAAAAACACACCCTCTGCTGTGATGAATTATTCAGCAATGTATGGTAGTGACACTGTGGCATGTCTAGAGCAGAACAGAAGGGGATGTCGGCTGTTTTACTCTGTTTAACAGGTTCTTAGTGTCCAAAACAGCTTTGTTACAAGTGCAAATTCAACCTCAGGGGTGAATCTGACCGGTATTGACTACCGTGTGTTACATTTTGCTCTATTATGACTCAAAGGTTAACAATTTAATTTTGTTCTCATAATGTTCACTGTTGTGTGCATGGAAACGACTGGAATTAGATTGTGTGTGAACTGAATCTGGAATACTAAACAGATTGTTACCTTCCGAATCTGGCAGGTTCAAAGATTCAAGTCCTCTGGTTTTATCTGTCCCATTAGGAATATTTTTCCTGATGAAATGATCAATGATAGAGCAAAGAAGATGTGAAAACTGCAACCTGTACCTTTTTTATATATAATATTTGTATATACATGATTAGTCTATAAATAGTAGGATCTAAAGGGCCAGTCACACAGCCGATCGCGCATGAATTACTCACAAATCACGCATAGATTGGGTTTGTGCGTGCTTGTGCGTAGAGAAATTGACCAAAGTATTCCACGAACACCCGACGCATGAATCACTGCCGGAGCGCGTCCCAACACGCGTGCTTCACGAACGTTCCACGAACAAGCACTTTCAGAATCCACATTGTCAGTGGAATGAACGTGATACGCGCGCCGCGGTGCGCGGTTCATGAGTGATATGAAGGTGGGGCGTCAGTGGACGTGCGCGCTTTCGAACCAGTTCCGACGCATAAGCACTGACGGCTGACGCGTGTCCCACGCATGTCACGCATACTCAACGCATAAACTACGCACGCCGACTCATAAATAACGCACACCGATGCACGTCTGTGCGTCAGAAAATTTTTGAACCGTTCAAAACTCAAAATCACGCACAAACCACCTTCGACGCACATCCACTTACAATCACTGACGGTCCTCGTTCGTTCCACCGACTAATTACGCATATGACGCACACGCTGCGCAGAAACGAAAATCTGTGCGTAATTCGTGCGTTCTTCATGCGTTTTCGCTGTGTGACTGGGCCTTAAGAATGTAAGATGTCAAATCTCAATTACACTTGAAAGTTTATGCATTTTTTAAATATTAAAATAAAGAAAATTTACAAAATGCATTAGAGATTTCAGATGTCTTGATTTCAGAACTCAAATTGTTGATATCATTAATTTTTATTATTATTATTACTATTTTTATCATTAATTATTATCATAAAAAAAATAATATATAGAATAAAATAAATATATAAATAAATAGAATACATTTAAAAACAATAAATATATAAACACACATTCAGAAATATACATGCACAAAATATAAAATATGCCGCCCTGGTGAGAAAAAAGACTTTAAACTTTAACAATAACATTAGCTCCAAACTTTTGAAATGTATTTTGATAAGTGCCACTATCATTTGTTCCATTAGCCAATGCAGATAATCTCAAAATATGTATAGACCTATCACTTCACTGAATACACAAAATCTATATGATACGGATTAATTGGAATTGCAGGATTTAATTTGCATACTTACAGCTGAGGGACCTGAAATATGGCACTGTCCACAGCATTAGTGCCCATGACATCTTCACTGTCCAGAGTGTATCCATCCCCATCAATCATTCTGTGGTTTGTTTTATCTGTAAAAATACACATGCATACACACACAAACAATAGAAAGAAGAAATTGGACACATGCCATATAAATTACGGGGCTCATTATTTACATCACTAACTTAAACTCAGTTTATGCAAAAAAGAATGGATATACATTTTCCACATATGAATGGAAAAGATAAGAGAATCAGAATAAGAGAATAACTAAAAATAAAGAAAGAGAGACCACGGTGAAATGAAAGGTAATGCATTCTTTTTAAAATAAGTTTAGACATTGGTTTAAACAGAACAGAAAGCTAAGCAAATTGCGTGGATTTCTTGACTCTTGATTTAAACATTTTTTGTGTTTTGCTTCTAATTGATGTGTACTGTGCTGATTAGTGCTGATTTTTATTATTACATTTAGAGAGAGGGAGGATTTGCATGTCTCTCACCTCCTCTAGCAGAGATCCCTCCATGATGGTCATCTGACTTGAGACTTTGCTCTCATTGGCTGGAAGATGTTGTATGATCAGTATGGGGCCAGTTCTGCCTTTAGATGGGGCTGTCTCTACACAGACTCATCCACAGATTGCATAGTCGCCCTCACATGAAACCAGCTCATGATATTTACACACCACAGTCATGCGGACATAGATATGGGTTTGATCTGGGGTAAGGTCCTGGGATTTTACTTGCAAGGGGAAATGAGGTAACAGAGGGGTTCATCATGCTCTGGATGTCAGTGTGAAGTGTTTTTAATATGCACTTAAATCATTCAATTATATCTAAGACGGCAGGAAAAATCAGGAAGGAATAGCATATTAGTTGTGAAAGTCAGCCTATGTTCTGTACGTCTAGGGATCTTTTTCTGAAGCTACTAAAGAACTGCAAAGAAAGATTGAGCCTGGCATTATGTCTGGCAATAACTTTTATCTAGGAAACACAATTTTTAATTCCTGACTCACCCGTGTTTTACTGCGGCTAAAGGCAGGGTTATAATTTTAGATTTACGAACGCAAGTTTAACAGATGTTGGTTGTTTAAATTATTTAATGTTTTAAGGCTTTATTAGAAATTAAAATCTTTTGGATGAGATCATTTCCTTTTAGCCACTCAAATGTTTAAATTAGTTAGGCGTTTTCATTTTGTGATTTTTGTTGTGTTGGTTTTAATTTATAACATAAAATGATGAAAACGAAACTAAATTAAAAAAAGTGTCAGAAAGGTGAGGACGAGAGGGAATGGAAAAGAAATAGCGGAAGAGTGCGAGAATGAGAGGAAGGAAGAAAGATAGACAGAGAAGGGATGGGCTGTGAGCTCATGTGAAGTAGTAAGGGTTACTTGGCTGGAGTCGGGCCTGTTGCACCGCAGCCTCGGCTGCAGCGATGGCGTTCCCGGCTTCTTCCAGGTGTGCTTGAGTGACGCTGCCTTTGCTCTGGCTGCGTGAGGGGCCATGGGAGCGCAAGTGACCCTCAGAGGAAGATTTGGAGCTGCCGGGACTACTGTGAGACTTTTCTATTGTAGGGACCTGTGTGTCTGTGAAAATACAGTACATGCCCTCGATTAATCCAGCACTGATCCCAAATATCTCTTGAACCTTGCATCTCCTGTTAATTATGCAGAGGCATTCAAAAGTTTGGGGTCAGCAAGGTTTTGTTTCAGCAAGATTTTTTTTTTTTTTACTTGAGCTGCATATTAGAATGATTTCTGAAGGATCATGTGACACTGATGACTAGAGCAAATAAATTAAAATTTTAAATCTATTTAAATGGAAAACAATTATTTTGAATTGTGACAAGATTTCACAATATTACCGTTTTTTTACTGTAATTTGATCAAAATCAAATAACAGGACTGTAAGAGGATTCTTTCAAAAACATTTTTAAAAATCTTACAATCGTCCCCAAACTTACATAACTAGTTGCAGCATCTGTGCGATTCCTGTGTATGTTCTTGTTTAATATGATTGACCTACCTTTAGCGGGGTCAGGGAAAATGCCGTGACTTCGGCTCTTAATGACAGAGGTTTTAGGGGACTGCTGGTTCCCCGGTTGCCCTCCAGAACCTCCTGGCCCTCCAGGGCCTCCCTGACCGCCAGGGCCACCCTGACCTCCAAGTCCTCCAGAGCCACCGGGCCCTTGTGGAGGCTGTGTTCTTCCATGGTGAATACTCTCGCTTTGCTCCTTTAGGGGGTGCCAGCGAGGTGTGTTATCCAGCTGGGTTGTGTTTGAAAGATCAATGAGCACCTTCAAAAGACATATTAATAATGTGTCAGATTATATGTAGTCTTCTTACTTCAGATACATTTCTTCCCCTTAGTCAATTATAAACTAATATTTGGTCGATAATAATGCAATAATGACAGAAGTTAAAGTGACTTAAGAACTACACAATTCATTACAATAACCTCCGGAAGAGAAGGCAAAATGCTAGCATATCTTATATTTAACTCTGTCATAACAACACTCACTTCTCCCAGGAAATCATTTGAGGAATATCTGTCATAATCCCACACAGTAACCTCCAGAGTTTTCTTCTTCAGCTAAGCCAGACACAAACACACATTTTCAGTTAGATGGAGCCTGAAGACATTATTCATAAAAGCACATACATAGTTTAACTTGAAATCTGTGACTCAGTAAACAACATAGCAATGATAGCAAAACTAGGACAAATTTTTGTGTTTTCAATTCATGGAATGATTGAAATGGAAAAATGGAATGGAAAAATTGGACACATGGGGGACGTGACTGTGATGTCAAACTTCCCTTGTGTCTTCGACTAATAATTACATGTAATATGTTATGTGCATATTCATTGGCCTATATAAATTACTTGTAGCTAGAGAAAAAGGAATGTAGAGAAAGAGAGAGATGAAAGATGCATTCCGCACAAAGAATAGCTGTATGAAAAACGAATAGAGTAATTAAAAAAACAAAAGTGAGAATGTAATTTTTCATATAGATACATTTTTGTATGATATTTCATTAGAAGAGATAGGTAGCACTGGCAAATATTTATAAACAATATGTTTGGTGGGGGAAAAAAAACTAATAATAAATTATATTTATGGTATAAAATAAATCTATTCTCTTATATAGTTATTTTATTTACAGACCTTAAATAATTAGATTTACCTTTTACTATACCAGGAATATATTATACAATATAATAGATAGTATATATTTTTAAATATAACTCTAGTTAAATATAAATATAACCACATGTATGTATGTATATATATATATATATATATATATACATACATACATGTGGTTATATTTATATTTAACTAGAGTTATATTTAAAAATATATACTATCTATTATATTGTATATATATATATATATATATATATAAATATATATATATATATATATATATATATATATATATATATATACACAATATAATAGATAGTATATATTTTATATATATATATATATATATATATTGAATGCCGTGCTTACCTGCTCCAGAAGGATGTTTTTATAAATAACAGTCTGGTTCCACTCTGGGTTCTGGGTCTTCTGAATATATTTAGTTCTTCTCTTATTCTCAGCACTGTGTGGTGATCATGTTGAGAGAGGATACAAGGAGCAATAGACTTAGATAATGGATTTTAATGGATATATAGTATATTCATATAGCCACACTTGAGGATAGTGGAGTTTCATAAAGAGATGACCTCACAAAGAGGCAACACCGATGTATCTACAGTCCATGCCACCAGCAATGAAGATGACATTATCAGATCACAGAGTAAAATGTGAAAAAAATGTCTACTTCTACATGAGCATATGGGCAATCTATGCAAGCATACAGTAGCAGTAGACTCTTACAATGAACTGATGTGAATTTAAACAATGGTAGAGTTGCACAACTGTACTTAATATTTACTTGCTTTGAAGGAATCATTTCAAGAATTTATTGACTTCACATCAAAAACTTCAGAGGTAGAGGTTGCTTTGAGGTAGATCTGAGACACTTCACAGATGACGCAGTAGGTTTCACCACATGAATGACAGCTAGATAATGAGAGAAAGGAAATCCAAACACACACACACACACCCACACACCAATGAAAAAGTAAAATGAAAAGAAAAAGAATCACCACGCTACCTTGCGTTCTGGACAACCATGACTTGTCTGAACCAATCCGGAGATTTGTATGGAATGCAAAGTAAAAGTAGACAGACAAACAGACAACAGTCAGAGAATCCAAGGGAAGGGTAGACAGAAACCCCTCCAAAAAAGGATGCGGTTCGGGTGGAGTCGTGACTGCCGAGCTTTTAACGCCAGACAGAAAGATCATATGTGCAGGTAATAGGTACTAATCTCATAAACACTGCAGATATGGCCATTAGGAGATGGAAGATATAGCATTACACACCCCGTAGTGGTGGAAACCGTATCGATTGTGCTGTCTCCACAGTCCGAGACACTGAGCTTGATTACTAGGTAGAATGTTAAGCGAGGAAGGCTAAGCTAATAAAAATTGACTTCTCTAAAGAAGATGTCTTCCACTTTAGCCTTCCAATAAGTCATTTCTGTACTAAAGAGGTAAGGACTTCTACTCAGAAAAGGGGACCTTTTAGCCCACTAGATACGCAAGTTGTTATAGGTATTTTTTTTTAATTCTGCCATCCAGTGTTTCAATTGATTTTGAAACACTATATACACTTTCGTTCAAAAGAGAATTTTTTGGAAAACCGGTAGAGATTCAACAATAGGAGCTATCCCAAAAAAGGGGGAAAGGAATCAAATTAAGAGACATAAGAGTCAAGTAACTTAAAAGAGAAAAATCAGACAGCAAATAAATCAAAATTACAACACTTATATGTGCAGACAAGGACAAACATAAAAGACATACAGGTACTGTAGAGAGTCTTTAAATCTTTCATTCTTTTACTTTAACATTTGCACACGTGCACACACACACAGACACAGAGACACACACACACACACACACACACACACACACACACACACACACACACACACACACACACACACACACACACACACACACACACACACACACACACACACACACACACACACACACACACACACACACACACACACACACGCACACATACACACGCACACACACACGCACACACACACACACAGGCACACACACACACAGGCACACACACACAGCTAGCCATGTACACAGAGACACTCACCCTCTCCCTGGCAAGAGATAGACCTTAACGAAAGGGTCCGTATATCCATTGTTTTCTCTAGGAGCAAGGTTTCTTGCTTGCAGCACGTGAACAATCAGGTTGCCCATATTCCTGTCATAGTTGATTTGAAGCTGAGGAAAAGATAATTATATGACACACAATATTATAGGCAGCCCATTCAAAGTGAACAAATTAGCACCGGGATGCTGCTATTTAAATCCAATAAAGCAGTCAATACTGGAAAATGTTTTGAGAGCTTATCATACTTTTATACATAAAATGTATCTTAAGTATAATATTTCAAAGAAAAAACAAAACATTTTCATTTATATACTTAAGGGTATGGGTATGGTAAAATATTGAATTTTTGGAGAGGCTACCAATAGAAAGCTACAGCTTTGAAAGCATAAGACGCCACCATCCCTTCATAGCATCTCAAAAGCCACCGCCTCCTTCAAAACACATTAACACACACCAGAGCAGAGTCTGTAAACTGTCATGAGAGACGGCGTTGAATTACCTCATATCTCAAAGCACATAGCATTACAATATAACGTTTGGGGGGGGAGCAAGGTCATCTTACATTTCAGAAAGCAAGGTCATCTTACCATCAAACATAACCTGAACTCTTGGTTGATTAACCCAACCCTTGCTTACTTAAGGTATGTTGGTTCCAAAAATGCATCCGGGAGTAAGTTCATCCAACCCAGAGTTTGTTCATGGTTAACACACAAGACATCTTCAACAGAGCCACAAATCCATGAGTCACCCTGGAAACGGATGCTAAAAAATAGTGTTCCATACTACATTTTTTAGTCGTTTTGTTTAAAAACCTTTTAATCACCGTAAATAAGAACTATATTGTTGATCTGATGCTAATTATATAATAAAGAGAAAGACTCATTAAACTAATTAACAGTTTGTGCTTGTGTGTTAATTTTTTATGTTTAGTAATTTCACTTAAGATATATTCTAAATCATTTTCTATTATAGAAATACATTATAGCATAGAAAATGCCTTATTCAAATATTTGGAAATGGGAATAATGACTAGTTTACATGATGCAAACACAGTCAAAACATAACCATATCATTCAAATTAATGTACGAGACGCAATGCTAGGGGCATGCCTTGGCATGTAGGTTCATGAAGAACTGTCAAATCGATTGCATGATTGAGGAATGATCATCGCATGTCAGTGACGTCACAATCCAGTATCATAAAAGGGCGCCGGAAACCGGAAGCAGCAACTAAGAGAGTGTCTGAAGCAAGCCCGGAGGCACAAGGAACTGAGGCAAACAACGCAGCGTCTCGTTCCCCTTTAGGGAACTAAGGTCACATAGGGAACTAAGGTCCGAGACGTTGCCACGTTGCCTTTCAAATCGAGCTGCATCAAAATCCTACACTATAGAAGGTGCGTAGGCGTGCCTCGTGACCTTGATAGTGCGGAACTGGAGACACACTCCTCTAAGTTCAACCCCAACATTTCAAGAGAGCAAGAACAACTTCTCGATGTTGAACAGCTAGCCTGGCAACTGGAGAGATAGCCTTCATCAAGGGATGTTCTTAGATTGCAAAGGGCAAAAATGTTGGGTGACAGGGCTAGGCCAAAGAAGAAGCCTCCGAAACAGGTACAACTTCCCCCCCAGAGGTGCACTTGCAGTGCTTCATGGATGGAGATATGAGAATGAACATCTTAAGTCTAAGAAGTCTAAGGGTGCTTAAGTCTACCACTGCCAGGCTGGAGCAGAATATGTTCTGAAAGTGACCAGCATGGCTTGGTGGGCAGCGTCTGGGATTTACTTCCGACAATGGGATGGAATCACGCAGGAAACGTTCATCCAGATGCATTTATTAGGATTAATGCTTATATTGTGCTAATATTTATGCTTAGTCGTGATACAGCGCAATTCACAACCTTGACAAGGTCTTCATAGGCCTGGGAGGAAGACGACGAAACTTCCTCTCTAGCCTTGACACTAACACGTCCAAATCCTAGAGCTGGATTGTTTCAGCGTCAGATCGTTGCCTGCCTGGTCGGAAGAAACCGTCCTAGAGCGTGCCTTTGGATCCAGGCATAGGAAAAGATATGCCAGGTAAGGGCTGAGATAAGGCAAAGCCTGTCTAAAACCCCGCTGCCAGATCCAAATATTTTTATATATATCATGCAAACCCCGGAACAAAGATCGCTGCTGATCCTCGGCAACAGCAGGATCTGAGCCTTGAGAACGCAAACCTGGACGGCGAAAAAGTATTAGAAACCACCTTTAGTTTTTGTTTGTTTTATTTTTGGGAGCAGAGCAACACAGCGTGCAGCCAGCGTGTGCGCTCTGCTTCAAATAAGTCTAACATAAGAGGTGTGCAGCCCTGCTCGCACTAGTGAGGGCAGTGGAAGCACACACTCTAAAACTAGTTGGTTCCCTTGTCTTTTTAAAATAGCTAGTGAAAGATATACTTTTGTTTGACACACAGATCAACCAGCTTCACACAAACACAACCGACAGAGTTTTGCTGAAGACACTCAAAGCTGCCTCTTCCGGTTTCATGCACCCTTTTATGATCCTGGATCATGATGTCACTGACCCACGAAGATCATTCTGCAATCGCGCAATCGATTTGACAATACTTCATAAGACTACGTGCCAAGGCATTCCCCTAGGGTTTCGACACAAGTCGAGTTACCATGAAAAGGAACTTTATAACAGTCTTCTATGTACAGTAAAATAGGTAATTGTGAAAGGCCATTGCACAGACTCACTTGTATTTCACCAGTGATTGGATGTGGTTGTGGCTTCAGAACCTCTGCTGACTGAAAAACAAAATAATGGATAATAAATCCCTAAAGAATATATATATTTTACAGTTCCCTATGCAGACATGATACATATACATATGTAAGAGGCTCATGCTGATGCACTATACTGCACACATTTACACATACAGCACCTTGCTACTATGGCGCTTCTTGTTTACTGAAGGGGACCCGGGTTGCCCAGGACTGGGGACCCCACTGGAGGCAGCAGATCCGGTGCCAGAGTGCAAGTGTGCCGCTCTCTCCAGAGCAGACAGCACAGAGGCAGGAGCCTGCTGCTGGGACACCTTCTGCAGCTCTGCAGCCAGCTGCTTTGGGTCAACACCTGGAGAACGCTGACGCTCACCTACAACACATACACACACACACACTTTCAGTTAAAACAGCAAATTACTTGTCAATTATTTGTAAAAGTCCTTGTCTTATTTCATGTATGGCATGCATACTTAATTAGCTAGACCTAAATATGTAAATGTCTCGTTTAGCCTGCTTTAAAAGATAACTTTTGATAGATCTGAGATACGTTATTGAATCTTAAACTTAGTCAACAGTTTTTGGTTGCAAAGTGGACTCATTTACCTTAAATAGATCTTGTTAGTGTGGAAAGCTTATTAAAGGCACCAAGACATGTCAGTATGAAGAGAATGATGAAAAGTTAGAGACACTCACCAGCTCTCTGCTGAGTATGGAGCTCCAGTTGTTGTGGGTGCTCTGTGTTGGAGAGCATGTTAAGATCTCTAAAAAGAAGTCAGTATAACAACTGTATTAGCATATTGGCTTTGTTGTACATATTTGGTAGTTCAATCCGTATAACTCAGCATTAATTAAGGTACAGCCTGAACTAAAAAATGTCTTAAGTTCCTTAAGTAAGTATCTTTTGTAAATGATTTTGTAAAACTTACAAAAAAGCACTGCACTATCGTGGTACAGCAAGAGTACCAGGTGGTAAAACCATTGTACTTTGATACAGCATATTCATCCACCATGGCATATGAATACACTACATATAGGCCTATGTCAATATTGATAATAATAAAGAATTCCTGAGCACAAAATCAGCATTTTAGAATGATTAAGACTGGAGTAATGATGCTGAAAATGTAGTTTTATATTATTTTAGTAACATAAATGTGCAATATTATTATTATTATTTTTTATTTTTTTAAGAAATGCAGCCTTGGTGACTCTAAGATAATTATTTAAAAAACACAAAATGTTTTTTTCCAAAATATCTTTGTGGCAAATAGGGCGGGGCCGAGGGCATTTAAAATTGTTTTAATTCCTGTCTAATTCTTCCCTAACTTTATACCGTGTTATAATCTTAAATAAAAATAAATTAAAATAAATGATCAGTGGACTAAATTACATTTTAAATATGTAAGAAATAATCCACGGCTAAAATATTTTAATGCACGACATAGAGGCAAAGAACCTCTATGCAAAGCTGAGTGCATTCAGATTTTAATTTACAGCTAGCTATGGATTATTCTGTTTATATCATGGTAATTTGCTAGCACTGACAAGTTAAAGCTGTCACTGATGTTTGCAGAGTAATATTTGACCAGAAGGATACAACTATTGGTTATTTTCATCAGTTACAGCACGTTAGATCTAGCATTCTGTCATCTTTAAATCAGACACAGAGGCAAAGTAGTGTGTAAGATTATGTTTATTTAAATAAACAAAATATAGCATTTATAATTTATAGCATTTGTTGTGGCAGCAGTACTTTTCTGTGACCTTTTTGTGCCTGGAAAGTGGAACCAGGATCAATGACGTAAATAGACTAAATAAATGATAAAGAAAGACAGCTCTGATTTGGGCACCAGTCTTGACCTAATGGAGGTGGTGATGGAGAGGAGAGTTCTAGATTCCTCCTCAGTGTAAGAAGAGATATTTTAGCTCTTTAATTCCTTTAGCAACTAGGCTATACATCCGCACCCTAAAACAGTGCAAAATAGTGTGCATATGTACATTATAAGTATATTCAAGACATGTATATGATTATACATAAGGATGTATAAGGGTATGTATGGCATGTGTATATGTGTATATATACTCATGTAGGTACATGAATGGACACAGTTTATTTTATCTACTTTACTTTATATTTTACTATTATTTTAGCTATTTACTGTCATGTCTTATTTTAAACAACATGCTGAATTTTTTTGGTTGCAGTATGTAATGTGAGAGTGTGTATTTGTGCGAGTGAATGGAGGTGTTTTTGAGTTTGCAATGCTAATTGGGTCGTTGCATGGTATTTTGTAATCGATAAATATTTAAATTGTGATTATTAATTGATTGTATTATAATTTGTATTGTGTTAGCCCTTAATGTCCTCTATGTCCCCTAGCGAATCAATAGAAAAAACCTGTCTAATTTATTTGGTGTAATTATTCTACATGGTATTACCATTGTCCACATGAAATCAACAACAACAACAACAACAACAACAACAAAATGTGGCGTTAACAGTTCGTTTTTTGTTATTATGGACTAGATTGAGCCATGAACATTGAATACATTATTGTAACTTACAGCCGCACACATATTTCTGCCTCTCCATACTGCTGGCCCACAATACTTTGCACCTCTTCATATGTTTTTCCTAGCAGAGAGATTCCATTCCACTCCAGAACCTGCATTCCTGAGGAACACAACACATGCCATTAGGAACAGTGATTGAAATAAACGTATATGGTTAGAATAGAAAAAAAAAACTAAAAGTAAACATTATTTGTCTGCAGATTGTTCTAAAAAAAAGTATTAAGAGGAGATGCTATTTATAAAAGTCTACTGTCTACATACCTACTGTATGTTTCTCATTAAAAGTCTAGAAATGAGAGCCATAGTTTGGTTTAGTGCGTCACTAAAAAAGTGAAAGTGCTGTATATTGAGGAAACATGTCAAAAACTGTAATGATAGATTCACACACTGATAGACAGGTAGATGTGCTATTGTGATTCCTGAGGGGAAATTCAGGAAAAGCAAATCAAAAGCATGCACTCTTCAATAGTATGCTTCCCTGAGCACTCCTCTCACTACAAGAAAACAGTCCTGCAGCATCAGGGACTGAAAGAAGTGCAGAGGTGAGAGAAAAATGTATTTTAAAAGAATCACTGCAAACTGAAGTCCACTTCAAGCCGAACCCTGGGCACTTACACAAATGAAAACGAGTCTTCAGATAGGTCTTTTGCATGCGGAGCGCCTCAGCAGCTGATAACAACAGTACATCATTCAAATGTATTTTCAACACTACACAATCAATCCCTTCAATTTCCACTCCAAAACCTCTCAAATATTCAGCAAGTATGTCAGTCATATCTCCATATTACTCTGCAAGACCAAAATCATCACTTCATACAGTTAAAAAAAGAATCCTTATTTAGCCAGTGTGTTACTGATATTAGATCCCTGGTGTATGCACTACAACAACACATACTTTGTGGTTCTATATTTAAGTTTATGGATATAGGGTACATTGTGCAAATATGTGTGCATTCAATTCTTGGCCCAAACAATAATATGGCTACAGCTATCAGCTGTTAAATCTGCTCTCTTTTACATTGTGGCAGCAGACATTATTATATTGCACCAAGGGAAATGCAGAGAAAAGCAGACTGGTGCTTGCATATTTCAGGCATGAAACATACTTTTTTATTTTCTAATATCATGAGGTTATGACAGAGTAAAAATCAAACAAGCAAAAACATGTTAGGAAGCTGAACTATCCTCAGAGGAGCTCATCCAAATTGACAACGCATGCTGAGCCAGCGGAGTGAACAAGGAGCGTAATCATACTACAACAACCCCATTAAAATGAGAACTGGCTTCCCGAATTAGGTATTTCTTCCTTACTGAAAGAATACTGAATGTTTAAAATAAATGCATGAATGAATGTGCTGACGCTTTCTTTTTTTAAACACCTTTTAACATGAATAAAAGATGTACGTAAACGTATTTATATAAATAGAATTTTCTTATCTTTAGCTTATCTCTTTCACTTTATTAACCCTTTAAGAATGGCTATAAGATAATTTAAATTTCTAATGTTATAGGACAGAATAATATAGAAGTTCTTACCTTCAACAACTTTTCCCATTTGTTCAGCACATCCTCCAGCTGAAACCTTGGCTATGTAAGCTCCGATCTCTCCATTGGTCCCTGGAATCTCTTTTCCGCCCACAACTCTGATTCCCAGCCCTCTGCCTAAAATCACAAGGGTTCAGTTTAGCTGATAAATGGCTTAGTACTTGGATCCTAATCAGGGCATGTCAGTATAATTTTAAATGTGATTTTTTTTCATCAATATATCATTTACAAGGTAACCTGCAATTGTTGTTTTTCTTTTCCTTCCAGTAATTTAGTTTGCAGTCCTAATTAACTACTTTTACCTAAGTATCTTGCTGAGTAATTGCTGCAAAAACAAACCTGAGATGCTGTGGTCCTTGGGGTCTCGTTGCAGCTTGACATGAGTGTGTGGGAAGGGGTAATAGCTGCCTTTTATCTGCAACAACAAAACACACAATACAGAAGCAAATGATTAAACAATTCCTGAAGCTCTGACAGAGCTTTCACAATAATTATGCAAATGCAGTTTAGGGTTCTTTCAAATAGCTGTGTGTTTGCATGATAACTGTGATTAAAGTACGGCATTTTCTTGGAATAACCTTCATAATAACCAATCAGATTGTAGGGTTTGGCTAATAATTGCAAAGGCAATACACAATTGCTACAGTTAAGGGTTACGGTTAGGTATGTGTATCCTTTATAATAGGTATGTTGTTTCAGGACCAACAAAAGACTCTAGGAACACATACTACTTGAACAAAGACACTCTGTGGCTACCACTTTACCTGTCTTCTATCTGGTCCTGCTTCTGGTCCACCATGTCCCTGGCGGGGTTTGTCAAACCAGTCAGTCTCTTCATGCTGAAGGTGATATGCTAGAAAACAGGAAGAAAGCAGCTACTGCACCATCAGAAGTGACAAAACTGGGGCATGAGTCCCACTGCACCACCTTTCTCCCAGACAACCATCCCTTCACAACCCCCAGTTGGGGACACTTCTTTGCTAGAGTGTTTGAAGTGACAGCTTGATGAATTTAGGTTAGGGATTCCAACAATATCTATGCTTCAAAAGGGTTAACGTCCATTCCACAAGATCTCAAATTAAGAGCTTTTATTTAGATAAATATTAAGTAGTAAGTATTAAGTATTAAGTAGTCTGTCCCAAGGGAAAGCAGTGATGGAGGATGGTGAGGGCAGAAAAGCAATGATCTGAGACGTGTTTCGGGCATGCACACATGAACATGCATGCTGTGTCCCATCAGGACCGGACTACATGTCATGCGTCGAGAATTTGATAGAGAATTACTATAGGTCTGAACCACAGCAGATATACGCACATACACGCACCATCATACAATAGTGTGATGAGATGCTTTACCATGTCTGATGATTAGTACATTTTCTGTTTGAACAATTTCTAGCACACTAGTTACTATATAAGTATACCACTACTCAAATTAAACAAAGCCACAGCTTCTGTTCTATAAAACCAGACTTACATGATGCTAAAATGTAATTTACTTGTTTCAACCTGTAATCTGAAACTTAAAAAAAAGTTTTATACTTATTCAGTGTTGTCATCTGGTCTTTCAGTAAAGTTTTTAAAACATTCTAAAAGACAAATATAGTTGACACAAAATTGGGTAAGATAAGACTTATTAATCTTAATCTACATTCTTTTAAGCACAAATCATATTGAATTTTGTTAGATTCATGTTTAAAATAATGTTTGAGAAAATTAATTCAATTCAGTTGCAATTCAATCAGTCAAGTTTGATGTTACGTTGATACTGATGTGTTTCGATGTACCTTTGAGTAGAAACAAAATGAGCCAATGTAAATTGGCAAGTGAGATTTATATGCCGAGCCACTCCTAAATTTACATATTGGAATATACTCGGCTTGCACTCACTCATTGATATTTTGCTTTGGAGCCGAGGGGTTATGTAATGATTGCTCTCTTCCTTCAAGAGAAAGCTTATTTCTGATAGAAGAAAATAACATTTCCAATTGTAACGGTGCATCCATTGGTGATTCAGTTCTGGAAAGAGCTTAAGATTCTGTCTCTAAATCCAGAGGGTGGGGGTTCCTATAGGCATTTTCTGTCAGGGAATTGCCTTGAGTTTGGGTTGGCTATCTTACTTGATCCTGAGATCAAGTGCCCAAAGTACCCACCACTCTCTTTTGGGACCAGGTGCTAAATTTGCAAGTGCTGCCACTTGAGGAGGCAGACCCATCCCTTGCGTTGCTGTGTCCTGTTCACATTCTGTGTTTACATAGATCACATGATAGCTTCAGAAGTTCTGTACAGTTCTTTTTCTGTTTTGGAGGTCAGTAGACGGGAAAGGCTGCCTCCAAGCAGAGCTTTGCAAACTAGATAATGGATGCCATCATCTCGGCACACCTGTTCCAAGGTTCCCCCTCAGAGTGAAGGCTCACTCCACTCAGGGTTTCTTCCTCACAAGTGTTGGGGGACAGCTTTAGAGCTTTGAACCTTCTGACACCTAATATATTTGTGAGATTCTACAATCTCAATCTTGACCCAGTTGGGTACAAACAGGTAATATACAGGAAGGCTCACTCAGTGTCCTGCACTGGCATACATCCCACACCAGGCCCAGTACTCATGTAAGCCTGGCTGATCAACCTTGTATTGAGATTCCCCTTGGTAATTCCATATGTGTCGTCTTGCATAGTTTCGTCTTCATGTCGATACGCCTGTCTTTCCCTGGGCAGTTTCTGCTCTGCCCTGTCTCTGCATTGGTAGTAGTTACAACCCAGGCTAGATAAGACCTACCGTAGAGATCTTCAATATGTACCACTGCCATATGGGTGAGTCCATATGTGTATCTACCACACGTTACCTGCTTAGTAGGTATGTACCTACTCAGTACCTGCTCAGTAATATGTGGTCTCCATAGCGTCGCTCTCCACTGAACTAGGTCTGCTTCTCCAGCTTTAGCAATACTGGTCATGGGTGAAAAACTGTGAAACATCATGTAAGAGTTTAACCAGCTACAACCATCTCCAGGGTAAGCTCTGTCCCTTCCATCCCCTTGGTATGGAGGATTATTTTTCTTTGGGCCTATATGAGATGATGGGTCGTTTACAATTGTGCAAGGGCATTTTCCAAAAGATCACAGCTTGCCAGCATCTACATCTCCAACACTTGTAACACAGTTCAGTGGCTTTTTCTATAGGGACCCAAAGACGTTAGTATCGACTCAACATCGAATGTGACTGACTGAATGGGAACGTCTTGGTTACTGATGTAAATCTTTCCCTTTCACGAAGGAGGGACCAGAGATGTTATGTCCCTCCTGCCACAACCCTAAATCTCCGCAGGATCATCGTCTCATCTCCCAGCAAAATATGACTGAGTGAGTGCATGTCAGCCTTATATACTTTTATTTTAAGAATATTTAGAATATTTAATGTAAGAATGTTTTTTTTTTTTTTTTTATCAAAAAACAAGACAAAAATACTGATTAAGACTTTGATTTGACTTGATTTTTGCAGTGTACTTTGCCTCACCTACAGAGTTGCACTGGTAATATTTTAGATTTCACATCCTAGTAGACTGCATATTGGCCTAATGTTGTTTTTTCAGCTTCCAGTTCAGGTAGTCTAGCACTTCTTCAAAGACATTGGGAATTTGTAGTTCATAGCTCATAATTCAAGCTAGGGCAGACATGTCAGCACATACCTAAAATAGATCAAACGAGCAATATCTTCTGTTTTGTTTACTGGGTTTTTTGTACAACCTGCAGATGCCTTGATTACAATACTGTGTAAGCAAAGCATTTTTTTATTCATGAGGCAGCACTATGTAAGTATAGTACACCACAAATCATCATTTAACTCCTAATAGAGTGAGAAGAAAACAGTCAACCGGATCTGTCTGCAAGAATTTTACAACAAAGAGCTTGATGTGCTGTCCTTCTGAAAGGAAATATCACCTTAAAAATCAACAGTACATTCAGTTTATAACCTAAATTAGAGGAACCACTGACAATGGCATGACCCTATGGATAATGAAAAACTGTAAATCTGACACTATCAAAAGGACAAATCACTCTAATGACTTTTATCCTGTACCACCAAAATAGCTTCAGTGTTTCGTATTTATAACATCAATTAGTTTTAGAGGATTCCATTACACTGGTGATATTTTGGTGGGGCAAGATAGAGGTCGCAGGAGTGATGTTTCCCAAAGCACCTACCCTGTTCTTGGATATTTATGCTATGGTATGCACACATATTTATTTATGTCGACATGTATGTGCCCTGGTTGGTATGATCAGGCTATGTCAGAGACACCTTGAGGAAGTGCAGTGATAATGAACACCAGGATGGGTCTGAGGTGCACCACTGAAAATGCCCATCACTCAAGACTACAGTATGGCACGCATGAAAGTAGGTTTATGCTTAATGATATTTTGAAGGTTGATGAACAGCAGTTCTCACCTTTCTCATTCCAGCTAGGACCTCCAGCTGTAGTGCAAACATTGTATTTCAGAGAATTCATAGTAAAATTAGCCTTAAAACAGAGCTATGTTGTGCCAATAAAAACACACTATTATATTTGCAGTGCAATTGGATAACTTGTACTATGGCAAATATCTAATACACAAAACAATCTAATTTTCTAAAATATATAAATAACACCATTGTAATCTATATTTTACTCTAGAAAGTCTTTTAAAAACATTCTGCCGCATTAATGAGGTTCTATAACAGCAACTCCAGTTAAGTTAATAAATGTAAAGCACCATGAAAGTAATGACAATTCAGTGTAATGCTGTCTATATGATGTGCTAAAACTGTGCAAAAGGAATTATACGTTTAGTAACACCAGCAGTTGTATTCGTAATGGGATACTCCAGGTTCAAAACTAACTAAGATCTATTGAAAGCATCTATAGCATATTTGTAATTACCTCACAAAATTAATTTTAAAGCTAAATGTGTGGCTTAAAAAAAGCAGTGATTTATGATTTCTACTTGTTTTTTTTTTAAAACTTAGATTATTAAGAGTACTAATTGAACCTGGAACGTTCCTTTGACTGTGAATATAAGCATAGCTCAATAGGCAGTTTCAGAAACACAAACCAGTTCTGAAACTCTCACAACACAGCATGGGGTCACATCTGTGCAAAGCCAGCAGAGCATTTAGTGTTGTAAACCTACATATATTCACAATTTGCACTCAGTTTATATCAGCTTTAAACCTGGCTTATGTTAAACTTGCCGACCAGCTTGACTTTCAACAAAATAATATCACAATCTAGAGGAAAATGTTTCTTAATAGTGTTGTCTTATGGCATTGAGAGCCCCATGACAGCTTAAAGATTAAAAATGTGTTTTACAGAATTTTTTTTTTTTAAATTGACATTTTCCGGTATAATCATTAACCAGACCATTTGTTTTTCAAATCGCTAATGAAACAGACCTTCAAAACAATTCAATACCTGTGTGATTTTAAATTTAATCCCTGCTTAATTTTCACTTCAGAAAAAAGAACAAATTGTTTATGAAAACAGAAAAAGAATGAATAATATATACACTGAAAATATATGAATCTTTATGTAACATGCAAGATGTTCTTAAATCCCCATTTATAAGCCATGCAAAAAATAAAATAGCAAGAATTTATTGAGAATGAAAATTGGAAGCACACCAATGACATACATTACAGTACATAAAGAAGAAAACTGTAAAACGGGTGAGTTAAAAGTAGCATTTATGGAGGTGATTAAAAGCTCCAGTTAATGCATGTTAACTTCTGTTAACCCTCATTTACTTTACTAATTTTCAAATTTGTCTATATTATTGTCCACAAGGACAGAAAAGGGAAAGATATACATTCATTGCATTAATTTTGCAACTTGCATTTCTGCAACCAGACTTTCTGGATTAATGAAAATCAAAAGTATTAAACCAGGTACTCCCAGGAATATAACATTTGAGAAAATGGGCCAGTATCCCATAGCTGCTGGATAGAAGCAATTTTGAGAAGAGGGAGAATTTATATTCTACAGTTTAACTGCGTAATTGTTTTTTTTTCCTAATCAGAAACATGACAACATTTTAAAATTATATTTACATAATTAAAACAGAGAACAATAGGCCCTTCTTAAGTTAACCAGTAACTAAATGATTCTGGATGCTGTAACTGCATTTATCAAAGGCAGAGCAGTTTCCTCATCAAATGTAGGGCTGTAATAAATAACAGAGGCACTGAATGTATAACAAATTAAAATAGATGAAAGAATAGTTTTCAAGAGCTCCAAAATTGTTCTCCTTATATATGTATATGATAAAATAAAAATGGTAAAGGAGACAAGAAGTTTCTTTTTGCATGCAAGAAGCATGCATTCATCAAGAGACACATGGGAAAAGCTTTTATACATGGTAATCTATACTGTACACATACACTATAAAGGTAAAAAATTTAATTTAAGAGGATGACATGCAAATGGAAAAACCTTGCAAATTGTAAAATAAATCTGAAACAAAAGATGAAAAATGTAAAGCAATATGTAACAATTGAATTTACACGCAGATATAAATAATGCTTTCAGAGAAATATCAACAGAATCTGGGATTAAAGATAACAGATCTCATAACAAATTTACCTTCACTATCTGACATGGCCCCCTGAAGGTCATCCTTTATAAAGGCAATGTCTCGTTCATAGCCACTTGTCCTGGACTCCTCTCTCATGTGCTGTTGGACTTCTGGAAGAGAGTGACTGGAGCCAAACTGGTCTCTTGAGTCTGCTGAGATGGGTGGGAGTGGGCCTGCAGATGCTCTGGCCATGCCCATGGGCTCCCCAACCGGACTCAGTGGACTCTCCTCTTCTGAGTTTTGTGCAACAATGGGAATTCGACCCCTGCTCTGACTAATTGGCAGACTTGTTGGTTTAGCCCTAGATACAAATTGTGAATCCATGCCCTCACCTTCTGTTTTCAGGCGTAGTGAGGAGTTTGATGAGTCTCTTTTGATAGACAAGTCCAGTCCATATACAGAGGAAGGCCTAGAGGAAGGTCTTGACCGAGTGCCGCTAGGATAGGTGCCATCATCGTGGAGGGAAGACCTTATGGTAGGCCCTAGGTTGAGAGATTGGCCAAAGTTGAGTGACTGAGCCAGGTTAGCGTTAAGAGCTGAACCCAAATATTTCTGCTGCTCTGCTAGGTTCTTCCTAAGACCAAATGTGATCTCATCCTGCAGGAGCCTTGCCCTGGCAGACAGGCCACCAACTGATGAACCGGCTGAAGCCAAAAAGCTGCTGTAGTCTAATTCAAGGTCCCTGCTCTCTTGAATGGGTGAAAACTTTGTAATTTTAGGGTCAATTAGTGCTTTTTTATTCTTTAACTGTTTCTGGTAAAGAACTGAAGCAGGTAGTTGCTTGGCAGCTTGCTTTTCTAAAGTTAGTCTCCCAATGCTGTATTTTTCAGTTTTAGGGAAATGTCTAAAACTAGTGTCAGAGTGGAGGTAGTGAGGCAGGCCTGTAAGCTGTTCAAGGCTATCTGTACCTCGTCTGAATTCCTGCTTAATTTGCTGTTTCAGCATCTTCAATTCATACGGTTCTTCCATGGAATCCTCGTCACCTTTACCATACGAATGCAGTCGGGAAGCAGCCTGAAGAGGACCAAGAAAGTCTGCCACATCTGCTGTTCGACGAACATCAGCAGTCCGGAGAAGTCGGTCAGCTTTGCTGATATCCTTATCTCCTATACTGAAGCTTGAACTTAGGCCTGTGGAGCTCTTTGTGAGTTCACCAATGTCATCAATCAGGACATAGTTCCTTGTATTGTGATGATCAAGGTCTGCATAGAAGGACTCAGCTGATATGCTGGACATGGGGCTGCTGGCCATGCTGGCTCTCTCTTCCAGGCCCATCCTCAGATCAAGGCTACTGTATTTACCACCAAGGTGAGAAACTCCATAGACACTCTCTGTGGATGTAGGGACAATTAAGAGAGGCTGGTTGCGTATGACCTCATAGTTTGTCGTAATCTTTGGCTCTAAGTCAGACAGAGTAGTCTGACGAGTTTTCTGTTGCATCAGAAGGAGTGAGGAATGGTCATAGCCAGTCTGCTGGGACTGCTGATTGAGTGAGGGTACTGATGAGTAGATGGATTGGTAAGGGGACACCTGCTGATGGTAAAGAGACTGCTGCTGGTATAACGTCTGCTGAGGATACTGACTTGTTTGGGATGCATATTGATAATGGGAGTATGGGCTTGTAAGCTGCGCATACTGGGGATCAGCCTCAGTCTGTGGTGGGATAAACTGGTTAAAGTCTGACTGTGGGGCAGTCCGTGGCCGTTCTAGTCCATGACCATTACCTCGTGCCTCTCTGATGTTGCTGACCTCACTATCTGACATGTAGTCTCGCTCTTCTGCCACTCCTTGTAAGTAGGCTCTTTCCCTCTTCTCTCTCTCTTTCAGTAAAGCCTCTTTTCTCCGATTTATACCCATCTCCAGATATCTCAATTTAGCATCTATTTCTTTCTCCTCCTCATCAAGTTCTGCCTGTATCTTACGAAGTTTTGAAGACTCACGTTCAACTAAGTCCAGCTCTTTGTCTATGTCTTGGAGAATTTTGGCCCGAGCCATAGTGGTGTTCCTGCACATTCGTCTTCTGGCAGAAGCAGTGGTGTACCCAGAGAGGCCAATGATGGTATCCTCTTCCGGTGGTGGATGAGGTAATGTGCGTTTTACTTTCTTCTGAGTGCCGACTGGTGTGCCACTCTGGGAACCTTTGCTCTGCAAATTAAAATATAAATAAAACAGAAATAGAAAGAAATACAAGTGATAGACATGATATCCAGATAACAAGGTTACATTGATATAATGTTGAGTTTTGGTCTAATCCATGATTTTGGTTGAGACTGAAATTTCATTGTGTAATGTGTCAGATCAGCATTAATATATTAATGAAAGCCAACAGAGCACATGGGCAGAGGCAGTAGCATTGAACTAGCAGTGATTTGTGGTTGATGACCACAAGATGATGCAGGTATGTATCTCTGCAGAATATGAATCCACCCCAGGTGGTGGAGCAAAGAGACTTCCACTGTAATTTTTCCCCGACTACTCTGCTTCCAGGAGTTCTGGAGAGAGTTTGCCAGGACAGGGTCTGTCTCACCTTGATCACTCAGCTAAACTGAGCAGAGGTGGTCTCCAGACCAAGTGTCCCTACTCGAAGGCTCTCCTATGGATTTTCCCATCAGAAGGGACATTTTATCCCTTCACTCCTTCTGGGGGCACACTACAGCCACCTGCCTGGAATTATGGAGATTGTGGTTTGCCTCTGAGGGGGCCCAGCACGTACGTCTGATCTCTGAACCGAGGTTGTTGACATTTTTACATTTTATATTTACATTTATTAATTTAGCAGAAGTTTCAAATCCAAAGTGACTTACAACTTGAGTAATACAGAAAGCGATTCATCTTGAAGATGCAAACGTACACATCAATTTTCCACTCTAGAGCTCCTACTACAAGGAGACTTTGACTTGAAGTAAGAGACTCCACTCCATGAGGCAGTGATTGGGCTGGTGGACCCAGTTAACTGCCCGGCTGGTACAGTGCTGGAGTTCCTGCAAGAACAACTCACTGCTGCGTTGTCCCCATTCACCTTAAAGGTGTATGTGGCAGCCTTGGTTGCTTTCCATATCCCTTTGGATGTAATGGAAGGGATGGGGAGAAACCCACTGGTATCTTGTTTCTTCTGTGGCACACTGAAGCCCCGGAACTATTCTGCCTGCCCCTCTGGGCATTGGACGCTTATACCCACAGACTGTGGCAAAGATCTGAACAGCTGTTTATATGTTTGGGGCCCCTAAAAGAAAAAAAAGTTGACCAAACCCTTAGGAGTATGGGTAGCATCTAGGCCAGGGGTGCTCACACTTTTTCAGCATGGGAGCTACTTTTGAAATGACCAAGTAAAAATGATCTACCCATTATATTTATTGAGAAATATATTTAGGATTCTTACAACTTATGTTGATGTATAATCACATATGTTGCACAACACAACATAATTATGTAAATTTTTTTTTACATCCCATCAACTGGGATTTTAGCTCCTTCACCTTTGTCTTTCTCAGCTCGCTTTTCGGTGGGAATTCAGTGTCGTATTTTCCATGAAGAGTTTGAAAATGCCGCTCCACATTTCCCTTCTTTGGTATTGCAACGGTAGACTGGCAGACGAGACAAACGCACTTTGAAAATGTCATCGTGAAAAAAAAAGTCCTCCACCCATTCCGTATGAAAGTTCCGTTTTTTTCTTCTTACTTGGTCCAGCTCCCCCACTCATTTTTATACCCTATCTTACGTTTAAGAGGAAAAAAACGAGCGAAAAATTAGGATGTAACAAACGACTAGCTTGTTAGCTTTGCAGCGCTCAGGGGCATTGTTTGAGCACGCACAAATGACCTTACGGAAAAAAACAGATGTCATCTGACTGGATGTCCTGTGTATCAATCAAGTGACGGGATGGCTGATACGCTGACGTCTAGTTTTTATTCAAAACAACTCAACTTTATTTGTATAGTGTCAGTTCATAACAATGTCACCTCATCTTGTCATGCGATCTACCAATAGTACCTTGGAGATCGACTGGTAGATCGCGATCGACGTATTGAGCACCCCTAACCTAGGCTATCTGACAGGAGTTTATTTATATATGGTTGTGATACATCAGGCCGGTCCTTTCCACACACTTTTTTAGGCTCTACAACTAGACCTAGACTTCACTCTTATGCAAATTTGACAAATTCGGTCCTTCTAAAAAACAGTAATGGTAGACATTGTGAACATACACAAAAAAGTTTATCAATCTATAGCTGCTAACTAAAGGTGCGGGTTATGCCAACAATTTTTTACAAAAAACCCAAAACTCGCGGGCTATATGAGGGTGCAGATTATTTGCATCTGCGGGCTATATGCAGGAAAATACGGAAGATACCTTTAATTAGTTTTGGTAAATTCAATATTGATTCAACGTCAATGATGTAGAATCAATCAAAGTGTGATGCTGTATCAGTGTTATTACCAACTGATTTTTTGACACTAACTGATCTCACTAACTGGGTGTAAAAGTGATACTGAACCAAAATTACTTCATAATGTTTATTAAAAAAAACATAATAATTGACTATGAAATTTCAAGATTGTTTCAACATTAATTGTGGATGCAAAACTTATATTGAACCTACATTACTTCATAGCATTGATTCAGTGACATTATCAATAATTTTTGTTGTTGAAATCTCACCATTTCTTCAACATTAATTTCGGGTGCAAAAGTGATATCAGACCAACATCACTTTGTAAAGTTAATTCAATGCAATTAGCATCGCTGCATCAACACAGACTCAACATTGTTTCAATGATCGTTTGATATCTGGGTATACAGAGCAAAATATGTTAACTTGGTATGCGGTGCAATGAATTGGAAAGAACTAAATAAAACAAATATATAAAGAATGAATCAGTTTGCAGTACTTACTGAGTAGGTGTCCGAGTACTGGTACATCATTCTATCCTCAGTTGTTGGACTGAGTGACTTGGGGTCAGACAGAGACCGTTGTGAGACCCTTAGTGATCTTGGACTACTGAGATGCCTTGAGGAATCAGCAGTAAGCATCTTCTGTGAGCTTTTCCCAGGGGAAATTGGTGAAATTGGGGATCCTAATACCTTTGGATTTTTGATAAGTACAACATCATCAGCTGTCAGGTGTGTGCTAACACTTATTGCAGCAGGTGCTGGGCGTCTTTTATCCCTGTCTGATGTAATATCTGAATCACTTTCTGTTTGACCCTCTCTGTGTAAATCTACCTTTGTGTCCACCTGAGCCCGAACAGGAGACCTCCTAATTGTCCCTGAATGCTCTGTCTGAACTGAAATCTCCGCTACAGTCTGAATTGCAATACTGGATACTTTGGAGCTTTTACCCTTCTCTCCATCTGTATATCTATTGGAACGAGACCTGCGCCTGCTCCGAATGGGGACATCCCACTCATCCTGATCTTCGTCATCAGTTTGCACACAGCTGTCTACACTTCTCCTACTTCTTCTCCTTCTACCAGAGGGAATCTTTTCAACACCATCTTCATCATCTGTTTGAACACCACTCTCAACTAATTTCTTACCACTTAACTCTACACTTTGCTCTTGCTTGGCTGTATATGGCTGTATCTGCTCCACTGATACAGGAATGTTTGAACTATACTGAGTAAAAGGTCCAGAGGTTGTCGTTACCCAGTTTTGACCTGATGTAGAGTCATGGGTGGACACTGCAGATGGTGTTGAGTTATCATCCTTCACTGGCCAGTACTGTCCACTGCCTCCCCCAGAATATTTTGAGTCAAGAATAATGTCTGAGTTCAGGGGTGGGGACATACCCTCACTTGGCCTAAAACCATATGGGTGTATCTTTTGGTCTTCTAGTTGTTGCTGGAGTTGTTGCTGTAGTCGGTGGATTTGTTCTAACTGAATTTGCTGTTGTGCAAATGTTTCTTGTTGAAGAATCAGATGGGCTTTGCGTTCCTCTTCTTTCTGTATTAGAAGTTGCTGCTTCATGTTCTGAAGCTCCTCCAGCTCCTTCTGAACAATAACCTGCTCTTGTTCACGGTAACGCTGTATCTCCTGCCTCTCCCATTCAAGCTCTTCAGCTAGACACAGCTGCTTCAACTTCTCCAATTGTAAAAACTCATGTTCAGCCTTGTACTGCTGGCTCTTGCTGTCATCTAAATCAGGGAAATTTGGTGATACCAGCGTATCCAGGGAGGCTGCTATTGCCTCAAGTGTAGCATCTGAGTAGAGCTCAGGGAAGGCAGTCAATGATGGAAGGAGACTGGCTAATGCAGAAGGTAGGATATCATTTGATATATCAGATTGTGGGAATATTGATTGGTCTGTGCCTGTGGTGTTTACAAATCCATATGGTGCAGGCTGATTTTGAAGTGACAAAAATGGCTCCATAGAATCAGTTAGGCTATTGTACATTGTGCTAAATATTGAACCTGGTTGGGTAGTAATTGCATATGTGGAGGGAACGGGTGCAGCAACAGATGAGTAAACAATGCCATTTGTTGATCTTAGCAAACTATTAACGCCAAAGACAGTTCCTTGAGAATATGGAGTAGTGGTGATCCCGGTAAATGCCAAAGTGCCTTTCTTTGAGAAGTCTAAGGCTTCTTCTGTTATGTTAAGAAAACAAAAATAGCATCAGCATCAGTATCTAAATGGATAATTGATCTGTTTCATGCAACATTATCTATGAAATGGAAGCCAAAGAGCATGCAAATTTCTTGTCAGTGTCATCAGATTAGCAGGATGCAAAGCCGAAACACTGAGGGACAACACGAAGGCAAATACATGCATCTGTTTAAAAAAAAAGAGAACAAACAAGCACAAAAATGAAATTCAAGCAATTCAGAGAGTAAACTACAGAAAATAAAAGATTAAACAAATAAAAAGTAAATTTATCAACATTAATATACAAATAAGATGCATGTGCATGTGCACTGTAATACTGACCTGTTGATATTTTAGCTGATGTCAAATCTATAGCCCCCTCAGATGCTCCATTCTGATAGGAGAATCCATTCTTCCTTTCATACCCAAAGAGCTCAGGTTCCTTGAAATTGCCATTTGATATCGAAGCCTTCATGGCACTGAGATCTTCAATGACAGGTGTTGTGGCAATATTAATTTGATAGCCAATTTGATTGTCTGGTTGTGTGGTCACAGGTGGTTGTGTTCTGCAGCTTCCTGTGAAAGGAAGCCTGTAAATTACATCGCAGCAAACAGTTTGTCTTCCAGATGTAAGGTCAACTGGTGTACTATCATCTTCCACAACAGTTGTGATAACTCCAGATGTTGGGGACAAAGCAACCATGGTTTTCAATGTCTTAGAAGTGGTGAGGTCTACAGGTCCAACTGCTGATGGCTCTGTATGCACTGACATACCAGCGGTGGCATTTACAGAAACCGGTAATAGAGGAGAGGATGTGCTTGCAACAGCTCTGTATGACAGATTAATAGGAATCTCTCCAATTGTTGGCTTAGGTTGAGAATTCACAGGTCTGTACACTATCTGTGCAAGTGGCTCAAATGGATTGTATGAGGTAAGTGGGAGAGGCAATGAAGTAGCATTTCCCAGGTCCAGAGGCTTGTCAACGGTGTTATTGTTGAAGGCAATTGTAGCTGTGCAAGTGACAATTGTTATGCTATCAGTTACAACAGATAGTGTTGTAGTAGGGATTATTTCAGCACTAAGATTCACAATTTCTGGCTGTACAGCAGTGGCCTGTCGTCCACTTGATTCACTTGACAAGGAAGACCTACTTGAATCTCGGGCTGTCAGATCCATCCCTTGATCAGTCATTGTAACATTGACTTTAAAAGTAGTAAGATCTATAATATCACCAGGGTAGTGTATTTTTCCATTCTGTTTGGGTTTAGAATGGACTTCTGGCATAATTGTGACTGTAGCACTCACAGGTTCAGGTATGGGTTCAACAGGAATCCTCTCCTGGACAACTGACACAGTTGTTCTTTGCACTTCAGTTGTGACAACTTGGGTTACAAGATTAGGCAATGTGTCAGGATGCTTCTCAGTTGTTGATATTGCAGAGTAGACTTGGCTCATGCTTGATATAACTTTATCTTGTCCACGTATTTCTTGACTCTCAATAGATTTTGTGAATTGGGTAAATGTGACTGGTAATGGTGGAACAGCTGTTGCAGAAGTCACTACTGGAGTTTCTTGTTTTTGCTCATAAACTGTTTGCTGCCCTTTGAGCTGTTTTATTGGAACTGGTGAGAGATCTGGCTGTATTATTGGAACTGGTGAGGGGTCCATGTCAGTAAATGCCTCTTCTGAAGCTGAGACTATTAGTACTTCTTCCATATCCAAACCAGGAATGTCTTCATTCTGAGCTGGGATTGGAATCTGGGTTATTGTTATTGGTACAGAATATGCTGTAAACATTTGTTGCATCTCAAGTTCCTGTTGTACATCACTCACTGTATGCTGAGGAACGGAATCAGCAGAAACTCCTGACACTGGGGTACAGGCTCCTGGTACCTCTGTTGATGGTTTTGATGTATTTGATGTATCTGAAAGCATAGTAAGATTAGAACCCATGAAAGGTATGGTGTACATCATTGATGGATCTGATGTTGGTTCCATAGCAATGGATGGTGGTGCTGCTGCTGTTACTGCAACAGCAGCTGCTGAAATCAAAGCAGATGCCATTGAAACTGGTGCAACGTCATACGGTGTTATATTCACAGATGGGAAGTGCACTCTATTCTCCATTGTGACAGGAGAAACAACATTCATAGTTTCTGGTACTTTTGATGACACCACTACAGGAGGTACTGAAACTGATGATTGTGTAGAAGCAATTGGTACCTCTGGAACCGTTACACAAGGTGCTGCAATACTTTGTATTGAATCCACAGCTGGAGTAATATAATGAGTGTCCATTGCAAAAGAAGCTAAAGGTGCCATCATCACACAGGTTGCTTCTGCATTTAAAGCTGTGGTAGCCTTTGGTGGGGCTGTTACAATCTGTGCTGAAATTAATGTCACAGGTGCATCCACTACAACTGGAGCAAACACTCTTGGAGCAGCAGGTGGAACTTGCTGCTTGGGAGTTGGCAGTGATGATCTTCTCATATGTGCTTGAGTTGTAATGCCCTCGACAGGTGATCCTGGTTCTGATGGTAATGTTATTACGACATATGTTTCAAGAGTTCTAGCAAATCTGGGTGACAAGGGGGATTTTGGTGATGAAGCACTCTGCTTGGTGTCTACAGGGGCAGTCAAACTTAGTGACAATGCATTTGGAGGTTCTCTTGTTCTTGGCAAAGTTGCAGCACGAACTGCTTGGACGACTACTGAGTCAGGGCTAACTGGTGGCATTACGCTCTCTCTTGATCTGTGACTAAATACTAGTCCAGGAGGAATGCAGACAGGTTTTGGAGGAACAGGGGGTGGTGATTTGTGTGTTGGGGTCACAGCTGGCATTACTCCAGCCATATTTGCTCTGTGTTCAGATGGAATTGCTGTAACTGATGATGATGTTGGAAAAGTCTTTTGCTGGTTAAAATCAGCCTTAGACAATGTGCTATATGGCAGTTCTGGTGGTGATACTGTGGGAGGTGGTGGAAATGAAATCACTGGTCTATCTGTTCTTTCTTGAGACACATGAGGTTTTGCAGATGTCATACAAGGTGGAACTGATGAATCAGTGATGAAAGTTGATGCTGGAGATGGATAAGTAAAAGGAGAAACACTAACAATAACAGGATGGCCTCTCACATCTTCGATAGTTGTTTTAACCACTACATTTTCTAGACTTGGCAGTCTGACAGAGACTTGACCTTCCTGTGTCAGTACAGCAGGAGAAATGATTTGTGAAACTGATTGTTGTGAATAAATTACATAATCTGGTACATTTTCCTGCATTATTTCTGCCATCCTTGGCTGATTATCAGCCAGTATAGACTGAACTGGTTGGGAGGTTGGAGCTCCAAAAGCAACAGTTGTAGTAATAGTAGGAGAAACAGCAGAGACTGTCTTTGCAGCAATACGTTCTCTGTGATCTATTTGGGGTGCCATGTCTGATCTGGTTTCCAGAGATCTCAGAATAGGAATTTGAATAGGAACTCTGGCTGGTGGCTGAGTGCCTCTTGCTAAAGCAGGTACAATGGTACAGGCTAATGTTGGTGTGGCAATTTGTTCATCAACTGAGCTGATTTGTTCTGTGGAGATATCATTTGTAGGTATAGGTACTGATACTGTAGTTGAAACAGAAATAGGTGCTTGATCCACTGCTGAAATTGTAACTGGAAGTGGGGCACAGGTTTGAGAAGGTACTGGACACGCCACAGAGATTGACTGTGATGGAGATATGACCAGAGGAGGCATTTGGACAACAATGGGGGTAGTTGAAGGAATCTGTTTTTTTAGTTCAATGGATGGCAAGGTAGGCTCTGAAACAACATATGTTTCTGGAACTGAATGCTCTAATGCAGGGGACACAATATCTGGCATTTTAACAACAACAGAAGCTTCTATTAAACATGCTTCTTGGGATTGAACAATAGGTGTAGCAACAGTAGTTGTAGCAGTTTTCACATGGTCTACATTTGGAGAAGTTGGTTCACATATTGCACCAGCCAAAGGTTTTTGAGCTGAATCATGAAGAGCTGAATCCGGTGCTTGGAAAGAACCCCTATCTGGAGTAGGGACTTTTTCCTGTGTAGATTTTGGAATAACTTTTGGTTTAGGAGCCATATGTGGTTTTGGACCTTGTGTTGGCTTTGCAACAAGAACTTTTGAGGGAGTCAAAGTGCCAGCATTTTCTGAGACATATGAGGATGCTGGAATGACAGGTGAAGGAATAATCTGTGTGGAAGATGCAATAGGAGCAGTTGCAAGTGAAAGGTGCATTGCGGCTTGTTCAGACACTAAGTCCGGCATGTGAATAACAACTGGGGCAGAAACATCAGCAATACTGGGGCTAGCTGGAGTAGATGTCTGTCCAGAATCTGGAGAGGATGAGAGTACTGTGTTAAGTTCAATATTTGAATCTGCTGGGGATGTTGGGGGAGACGATGATATTTCTGTTGTATATGAAGGAACTTCACAGATTACATAAATGGGAACAGACTCAAATGACTCTTCTGGGGCTTGTGACTCCTCTTCACTTTGAGTAATGTCCTTTGGCTCAGGTGACATTTTTTCTTGCGCGACACTGTCCTCCTCTTCAACTTCCTCTTCACCAGAAGAGCACTGAGTGATCTTTAAGTCAGGAATTGGATATAAAGCTTTATTTACAGATACACCCTGAGTAGATGTTGACTTTGTAATGTAAGGCTCCAAAAAACACTCAATAGGTTCAGGTATGTTGTCTTCTTCCCCACTTGAAGGGATGAGTATCACCTCGGGGGAATCATATGATGACTCAGATACAGTCAAAGGGGAGATGGGAGACAAAGGAGTTGATTGTGTTGGACTTGTTCCTGGTGTTAAAACATCTTTTTGGGTTTTCAGTAACTCTTCATAGGCATCTTCTGCTTGCAACAGTGGCTTTGTATTTTTATCTGAAGTAAGCACATCATTTCCAGAAATAGTCACATAACAAGTGTCACTGTCATAAAGTGGCAAGGATGTGTCGACCTTTGATACATGTGTTTGTTGAAACTCCTCTTCTTTTTGTGAGATTGTATTCCTTTTAAGCATCATTTTCTCATAAGCCTCATCTGGTGTCATAAGTATCTTGACTGTCTCAGGCTCAGACATCTTTCCTAAATCTTGCTCATGGGGGACTTTACCAAAAGCTGCTGCAACCTGTTCTTGTTCCTCAACTAAAGTTTCATAAGCATAGTCCTCTATTAACATGCCTCCATATAATGGTTCGATATCAGGTGGTGTGCATATCTCTGGTGTTTTGTATTCCTCTGCTTTCTGCATCATTTCCTCATATACCTCTTCAGCACTCTTTAATGGCTTATCTATAGCATCATGTGTTTCAGATGATAATGTTCTGTATTCTGAATTCTCTGGTTCTGATTCAACACTAGCTGAAAAGTCAGAGAAGGAAGATAATTTGTGTTCCTCCATCCCTGCAACATGCTGTAATTTATCTGTTTTACTCAAATGATCATGTCTCCTTTGCATGCCCAGATCATCTCTTTCTGTCTTTATTTTTTTTGTGACCTTTCTTAACTTCTGCTGATCATCACGTTCATCTTCCTGCTCCATCTGTTGATCACCCTCCTCATGTAACTTATCCTCCTCAGACGAGTCTTCTATAGCGATAAGGGCCTGGCCGTGTGGTCTGTGTTTTGCCTTTCTTTGCGGTTTACTCTCTGCTTTTGCCTTTTTATCACTTGTGCTACTGTCACTGTCTTCATCAATGGAGGACACAGAAGTAGGTGAAGCTGTTCCTGGCGTAATACTGGATACTTGAACACTGGAAGACCCATCACCCTTGGACAAGTCTTCAATCAGACTCTCATACTCTTCTGTTGTCTGTCTAACCTGAGATTTTTGTGTAATGCAGACTGGTGTGGTGTCAATAGCTATGATATTCTCATTGTCATTTGACTCCTCTATTTCCATTTTGAATTCTTCTACTGCTTCTGAAACAGGGATGACTTGGGCAATTGGATAAACTTGATCATGAGAAGACAGGCTCATATCAGATCTCTCCTCAGGTTCCACAGTAAGTTTCTTTAGGGTATGTTTATGCTTTTTGGAATCATCTGATTTTTCGGCCTCTCTGGTTTCTTGCTGTGTTTGTTGCTCTTCTCTGATGTTGTTTTCCTGATCAGATGGTAAGTTCTCATCTTCACCCATGTGCATAAGTTGTCTTCTTATGAACTCTTCATCATCTCCAGAATTTGAACTATCGAGTTTGTAGTCCTCACTGCTGGATGAAGGAGGCCTTACCCTTCTTCTCTGTATCTGAGGGGAGGGTTCACTCTCACTGCTGTCCTCATGGTTTTGTTTTACACTATCATGTACTTTAACAGGTAAAAGTTTTGTAGCAGTTTCTTTTATGGCCATTTCACTGACTCTCTGTATCTCCTTAAGCTCTTCCTCAGCAGAGCTGTATGATTCTACTGAAACTGGCAAGATGTCCTTTTTTTGTTGTTTTTTAGCATCTGCTTTTAAGGTGTCGACTTTAGAAATTTCTGAAAGACTGCTATCCATTTGTATTACAGCATCATCATGTTGTCCTTGTTTTGCAGGAGTATACATATCCTCTGTAACCTGCTTATAATGAAGAAATAAAACAAGACATGCAGTTCATTAGTAGTTCATGTTAATTTCAACATTTAATACAATTTTGTTTTTTACATGTAAAAAAATACAACTTTTCATTGTAATATTAATTAATGCAGATTAACAAATACTGCAACAAATGTATTGCTCATGGTCAGTTCATGATAGTTAACATGTTCTCTTATGTTAACAAAATAAATCTTATTGTAACATTTTACCAACAAATATTTGAATAAGGTAAAAACAAAAAAGTATTGCTTTACTCAATGATGTGTAAGTAACACTATACCTTTGACACTGCTGTAAGTGTTGATCCTTTATCAACTTGTGTCTCATCTGGAATGTTGTCTTTGTCTTTTTCTTTCAAAGAAACTTCAGCAGCAGGAATAACAGCTTTCTGAAACTCTGCAGCTGGTATTGGTGCTACCACAGATGTCATTTCAGTCTGCAGTATCTCTGTGGTTGGAACAACAGAGTGAGCTGCAGGGACTGCTGGAGTGGTCACAGCTGCTGACTTTGCAACAGTAGTAGGGGTGGTTTTCTCTTCTGCCTGCTTTCCGGGAGATGGTTTTGGCTCGAATTTTAAAGTAGGTGCCTGTGAAGGTGCAGAACTCAGCTGTGTTTTTTGTGTGGATACAGGGTCAGAAATTAATATTTTCTCCATGTTTCCCAGCTGCCCAGCTATAGCTCTCTGTGTTTGACAATTCAAACACAACCACTCAGCCTGCAGGAAAAAAGAAAAGACAAAGTCTCTGTTATGAGATAATCTTGGATTGAGATAACCTTGGATTGAGATAACCTGAAGAGGGAATGAGAATGCGTCAAAAATGCTATGGGAACGCTTTACATGAATACATTGTAAAGCATTGTACAATTGAAACAATGGTGTGAATGTATGTCATAGATGTGATGACTTCATGAACCAGGAAGCTATAAAATTGTCCTAAATGCTGGAAACATCAGCTTAAAAGTGTCTGAAGATGACAGTGGCCAAGTAGGAGGTGAGGTAAGGTGACACAGAGTCTTGTTCACTCTTCAAAAACACACCTCCTCACCGCCAAAGCTACAGTGCCACAGCCACTTGCAGCCGCTCAACTCGTGTACATAAATTGGAAATAATATAATTTCCTTGGGCGGGCCGATAACATTTGATCCACGGACCGGTCCGCGATCCGATCACATTAACGTTAACACGAAGCAACCATTCGTAATGAAGCGAGGGCAGGGAGAAAGACACAGTCTGAATTGATTGCTCGCCATTATTGCTATTTGTTGTGATTACCTGTTCTTTTTAAACTATCTTGGGATCTTTCAAGAAATGCACCAGAAACAAACACACTCTCGTTTTGCCGCTTCCGGCATTTGGCATGATTTTATAGCTTCCTGGTTCATGACGTCATCCCATCTCTAACGTCATTGGTTTGATTTTCATACGTGTTTCACAACATATTCATCTAAACGTTTCCCATAGCGTTTTTGACACAGCGCAAGTTTCCGCAATGAAATATAAAAGTATACTTTAATAATAATAAAAATAATTATATACTTTATTTAAAAATATAGATATACATTCAGGATATATAGGCATCTTATTAATTCAGTGTCCACAAATATTGAGATTTCCCTTAAAATATGCTTGATTAATTACTTTTAATGCATTTAGAATAAATGAGAAATAAATGCACTGTCCTCAGCAATTTTTATAAAGGCTCCATTCCTTATTCTTGCAAATAAGAGTCACAGTAATGCACCTCTCTGTTCCTTCAGGAATATGTAATAAGTAATACATCTCTGTTCCTACAGGAAACCATGTTTTCACGTAATTATATCTGTCTGTCTGTCTGTTTGTCTGTGTGTGTGTGTGAGTGAGAGAGAGAGAGAGAGAGAGAGAGAGAGAAGCAAAAAAAAAGAATGAGAAAAAAAACTTAACACTGAGAACAGGCTACAGTATTATTGAAACACACATACTCTGTCCTAACAGGAGATTAGAGTTTATTCCCACATCCTGTGACGCAAACAAACCATAATTCATTGGCACATGGTCTGACTTGAGTACTGTTTTTTTATGATGTAACACTCCCTCTTTTCATACTCAATTCATTTTTTTTTCTCTTTTTTCATACTCAAAGGCTTATTCACAAAGCTGTGATTATAGAAACATTTTGTTAGAAATTGCATTGTAAATCAAATAATTTAAAAAGAAGGGGTTGTGTATATAAATGCATTTCAATGTCAATTGAAACACGAATTCCAAGACTAACTCCAGACCAGGCTGAAACCAAAACTCCTTCCCAACAAGGCTGTTCTCTTTGTTTGTAGATCATTTGTATTTCAGCCTCCCTCCCTCTCTCTCGCTCTAATGTCATTTTATTAATGATTGCAACAGAGAGCTGACAGATGTATTCTGGGTGTTTTTGACATTGTGTACCAGGGAGAAGAAATTAGGCATGGCCAGATGAAGGTAAACACATGTAATCATAGACAAAGAGGATAAGCCATTGACGTAGATCAGGACAGCCTTTCTCTTTAGAACATCTGAATACCAGTAAATTACTGAACTAATGAACAAGGGTTTGACTCGGAAAGTACTTTGTATCACCATCTATGACAATTAACAAAAATATTATGATAAAAGTTAAGGAAAATTAAGAAAGAAATCCTGCAAGATTGTGGACAAAGTTTAGAGAAATTATTATAAATATACTAAATAAACAAAATGTTAAATGAAATAACTGAATCATAATTACAATAGACTAATTCATTCAGTATCACAATGGATGAGGGTTCCAAATTAGTAACTTATGAAGATTATGCCAGCTAGATAGCAGACTAGGTTTTGAAACAGAGCTTTGAATTTTACATTTTCTACCTTGACCATTAACAAAAAAGTGATAGTAGAACTTAAGATAACGTCCATTGTTGATCGTTGAGTGTCGATGACGTCATGAACCAGGATCATAGAAGGGTACTGAAAACCAGAAGCAGCAGCTTAGAAAGTGTCTGAAGCAAGCCCAGAGGCGCAAGGAGCTGAGGTAAAAAAACGCAGCGTCTTGTTCCCTCTTCAGGGAACTATGGTTACAAGGGAATTCGCACTGCATCAAAATGCTAGGGGAGTGATGTACCAACGATGTACACAGCACACTGCAAGAGCACCCTTGTCACTGGAGCGGAGTTGAGATCAAGCTGGTAGAACCTCTGGAATGAGTGTGGTCATGGTAAACAAAGGGGGAGAGGACAGAAGGTGACCTGCAGTACAATAGACCGAGCCACATTAGTGGGTGCCTTGGGTACACAGCTTGGGAAAAGCTTTCGCCATCATGGGCACAAACTCAAGGCAGGAAGGGGCTACAGACAAAGTTTGTTGATCCCCTACCCTCTTCAGCAAGGTTATGGCTAGTCTTTAGAGAGAGGAGCGTGATCGGAACCTCCTCGATAGGTTCAAAGGGACCCTGGGACAAGCCGTGGAATAGACATGCCACCCAGAGGTAACTGGTAAGCAGTTATGGCAGCCACGTAAACTTTCAAGGAGGACGGGGACAACACTGCAACAAATATTTCTTGCAGGAACTCCAACACATTGCTAATCTGAAAGGTAACTGGGCTCACATGCTTCTGAGTAAGGGAAAACCATAGAGGACATTAGGTTGTTTCTAAAGAACTGGTCTACTTGTGCTCTGCCGATTTTGCAAATCTGCTCCACCATCGCCTACGAAAGTGCGGAAGCCCCTTGAGGAAAACCTTCTGGTTCTAAGCCACCCCTATAGTGGCCTCATGAATAGCAGCCTGAGTAGGATGATGTTTGAAGCAGTGAGTGAGTATTTTTATGCTCTTGACAGCTGAAAGGGTGTCATTGATGTCAGCATGGCTATCCCCCGTGCATATCAACACTGAATCCCATATAACGTCTAGGAAGGTGGTCTTGTGTAGAAGAGAAAGCACACCCCAGCTCTTTCATGTGCACAAGAACAACATCTTGATGTTGAACCGCTAACTGCAGTGACTGTGCAAGGCTTAGACAGTTGCCAATATAATTGAGAACATATATGCCTTGGGAGAACAGCAGATATAGCGCTGTGTCCATGCATTTGGGGAAAGTGTGGGGTGACAGAGCTAGGCCAAAAGGAAGTACCCGGTACTGGTACATCTTCCCCCCCCAAAGGCAAACCTGAGGAACTTCCTGTGTTGAGGAAGGATGGAGATGTGAAAGTAGAAGTATTTGAGGTCGATTGTGACCAACCAGTCCTCGGACCTAATTTGAGTCATGATCTGTTTCAGTTTCAATATTTTGAATTTGAGTTGCATCACCATGCGATTGAGAAGATGCAGCTCTAGAATGGGCCGCAACCCTACATCCTTCTTGGGAACGATGAAATAATGGCTGTAGAAGCTGGATTCTCTGTCCAAGGGGTACATATTCTTTGGGGTAGATATTCTTTGGCCTCACTTAACGGAGTTGCCGAAAAGGGAGTCCAGGAGGGAGTTCTTGTCCCTCTCTTTGATGGCAAATTAAGCCACAGATGCCTCTCCGTGACAAACAGAGCTGCTATGGAGTGGCCAATGGTGGAGGCTGTCTCCCTAGTGGCCTGGAGAGAGAAATCTGTGGTTCGGCGAAGTTCTGCTACTGCCTCAGGCCCAATGCTGCCGCCCTTATCGAGGTCCCCGAGTAAGTCTGTCTGATAGGCCTGCAGCAGAGCGATAATATGTCAGCATGCTGCGGCAGAAAATGCTCAGCACACCAGACTAGATGTAGATTGGTGGGTAGTGTCTGGGTTTTTAGGGACGAGGCACGAGATATCTCGCAAGTGCCTCATTGAATTTAAACATCTTGACATCTAGGCTTTAGACATCATCAACTTTAGATACCCCATACCCAAAGGTTTGAGCCCCAACAAGATCATTGCAGAGCCTCAGCAGCAGCGGGACCAAGCCTTGAGGAACGTGAGCGGCATCAGAGAAAACTGCCAGCCGAGAACGGAGTGTACATAATGATTTCACCTGAAAGGGAACTTTCTAGTCCTTGTGAATTTGGGTAAATTTGTGAATAATGTGTAGTAATTGGTGCTACATTGGTGAGGCAACCACCTAGAGCAGCCTATTTATCGAGCAAATCCCTCAAGGGCACTGCATAGCAAGAGAGGCTTCATGAAGAATAAAGTGCTTCTAATAAGGTTCCAGTAACATCCAGTACTTAACAAATATAAGCTATACCCGATAACTACTAGCCTACTATAAACTAGACATGCAAATCTGTGTATTAGAGCAAGATGAAGTGACTCAGAAACACAGCCATTACATGAAAGGAAACTCCCATGGTGTCAAAAAGAAATATAATAAGCTCATTTCAACACCGGCTGTAGCTTCATTAAAAGGTGCAATCTTCACCACTAATTTATAACTTGACTGGCTTATGCATATGCAAATCAGGACAATCCTGAATTAATGCACATGACCATCAGAGAAGGGAGACCAATCAGAAGATTAATTAACTATAAAAGGAACCAATACTCTTTTCCAGAATGTACAACTTAGTGAAAGAATGTCCTCAGCACTGCTGCTTGTCATTACTGCATGCAAACAAAGTAGAGATGGCTCATAGCAAAACAGCACAAACAGGCTGAACAAAAGGCTACAAACAGGAAAATATCTTAAAAGTGCTCAATCAAGGCACTAAACAGAGATGCACAAAACTATATATTCTTTAAAAACCTATTAGCCTGCGTGTTGCCTGAATGACTAATCTGTCTTTGCGATTCATATAATCAGTTGCGTTTGTTTGGGGTGGATGTGATTTTGTATTGGAGGTAATATATAATGCGCATTGACAGAATATGCTATTTTCAATACTGCCAGGACATTTCTTTAAGAATATTTTGTCAATGTTCACAATCTAAAGCTGCACATGTGCAGAGTCTCTTTAGTGATTTCTAAAATTCTTCCCCTTCATTCTCTAAATGAATCTCCAGTACAGAACTGAGAAAATAGCATACAGCATTTATATTCTTTTTCAGATAAATTTAACTACATGGTGATTACATTGAGTCTACAAAGAGCATTCAAGGAGAGACATCATTCTCTGATCATTTACAAATGCTCAAGCCTTTTTTAAGCAATGTCAGGAATAAAAAAGACTACATGATTTTTGGGTGATTTATATTTCTCTAGGTACACAAATGGACATTTATATTTGTTAGTTTCACATTTGACACCATGACAATATGGGATTAAGGACATACAGAAACCATGCATCTCGAATAGATTAGAAAATAATTGTGGCGAGCAGGGCGGGGTCGAGGGACCGTGAGAGCGTCACGAGAGCCGGTGGCGTGATGGATAATGAGCGACACCTGCGAGCCATCGGTCTCTCGTCTCACGGAGGAGCGGAGGCTTAAAAGGAGGAGCGACGACAGTGAAGACGAGAGAGGACCAGGCCTGGAGTTTTTGTTATGTTTTGTGTGGGCGGCGGTCGACCGCGAGGGGCCGCCGCCATTACTTTCGTTTTGGATTTATGTTTTATTTTGATTATTAAAGTGTTTAAATGTCTGCCGGTTCCCGCCTCCTTCCTCCCTGAACGTTAAACATTGTTACACTGGTGCCGAAACCCGGGAGGTTGGAGGGACACGCTGTCGGAGAGCCCTCGCTGCTGGGAGGACTCGCGGTGCTGCGAAGGTCGGGCAGCGCGAGAGGGTGAAAACCGCGAGCGTCTGCCCGAGGCGGTGGTGCTGGAGCGAGAGAGGATCGACTGGGACGGCGAGCTAGAGACCGCGCTCCTGGGACGAGGTGGGAGGCTGCCGTCTGCGAGGGAGCGGAGGAGTCGCCCCGTTTGCCAGCGCGCCGAAAGCTGGCTGCCGTCCGCCATGCTGGGGAGGAGCAGGAAACGGGGGACTCGCTGCCGGCTGCCCTCGAGAGGAGTCGTCGCCGGCCGCCAGGAGGCGGAGGAGCGCCAAGCCGTCCAGCGATCAGCGTCCGGTGCCACCGCATGGCGCCGCGAGGAAGTCTCTCGGTCAGTCGAGGACCGAGAGTCAGCGTATCTGGGAACCGGACCAAGATTTTTTTTTTTCTTTCTTTTTCCTCTCTCCCCTCTCTCGTCGCTGTCGCTCCTCTTGTCTCCGTTTCCTTTTCCCTCGCCTCGTCTGTCCTTACCCCCAGGTACCGCGGCCGCCGTGATCGGGCCCCCCCGGAGGAGGGGGGGGGGGGAGTAGAGCGCAGTCTCGGGAGTACCCCCCGGCCTGCGAAGGGCGTTGGGGGTATGTGGCGAGCAGGGCGGGGTCGAGGGACCGTGAGAGCGTCACGAGAGCCGGTGGCGTGATGGATAATGAGCGACACCTGCGAGCCATCGGTCTCTCGTCTCACGGAGGAGCGGAGGCTTAAAAGGAGGAGCGACGACAGTGAAGACGAGAGAGGACCAGGCCTGGAGTTTTTGTTATGTTTTGTGTGGGCGGCGGTCGACCGCGAGGGGCCGCCGCCATTACTTTCGTTTTGGATTTATGTTTTATTTTGATTATTAAAGTGTTTAAATGTCTGCCGGTTCCCGCCTCCTTCCTCCCTGAACGTTAAACATTGTTACAATAATGTTTCACAGAACAAAAATCACAAACAAGTCCATTTTGAGGACATTTTGACCAACGTTACAGTTAGCAAGTGAAATCCAGTCAACATAAGAATGAGAGCAACAAATTCTGCACTCTGATTTACCATGAGGTTTTTCATGCAACACAGCAGTGAACAATCATGCAACATTACCCAACATCATAGATTCCCACCTCAAAGTGTTAGAATGGATGGTTGCACTTGTTTTGCCTTTCCTGCTGTTTACAATGAAAGATGAAAACCAAAACTTCTAGTGCACTGGTACAAACTGTCCTAAAGTATCACATATTGAAATCACTACTTTTGAATGTGTATGTGTCTGAAAAGTAGTTTTTCAGACACTCACACACATACATCAGAAAATCTGATTACTGCTAGACCTTGTACTGTAAATGCATCCTGCTTATTTAATTTGTTAATTTGCATTCAAAAGAATTTATTACAGGGTTCTCACACTTTCTCAATTATTTTTGCAGGACTTTTTCAAGTATATACTGTATATTTATTACAATTGCACACACTAAGTGTCACAGTTTGAATACAAACTATAACTGAACAGTTATAGTCAACTATATTGACTGTAAAAATTACTATTCTATTGAATTGACGTTTCCAGGCCTGGAAATCACACTTTTGGAAGTTTTTCAGGTTTTTCATGATCACAGGAAGACTAAAAATAAATGTGTTTTGTTTGTTTGTTGGGTTTCAGCCCTCAAGGGCACTGCTGAGCAAGAGAGGCTTCATGAGCAATAAAGTGTTTCTAATAAGGTGTTAGATCCAGTAAATAAATTGAATAATACAACAAATACAGACATAACATAAAAAAAAAAATATGTGTGTGTGTGTGTGTGGGGGGGGGGGGGTTAAAAAGGTACATTTGAACATTTACAGCCTCAGTAGTTCTCCAAGTATGAGACATACAGACATCTTTGGATTACATACACTACGTTTACTGCTGTATAATGTCCAATGTTCTTGTCTGTCCTTACCCTAATTTTATGTTGCACTGTTAGCACCCTAGCACAATGACTGTGAATATTGTCATTAGCTGGTTCTTCCTGTTGCACAAATACATCTCTGCGCCTGCCTCAGCTGGTTCTGAACAAGCCGGGCCTGGCTGCACTCCATGCAAAGTCCTCTTTAATTATAGACAACTAGTGATGACCAACAGGCCTTCAGATAACCATCACATAGGCAACTGTTCTCAGTGATTATCCCAAGAAAAAAACAACACACCACCAGCTCTCTGATAAAAAGACACATCAGTCCTTAGAGCACCCCAAAAAGGCACACTCCACCGAAGGAGATATCTGACCTTTTGCCATGTTTTAATCTGTCAAATTATCTTAAATTCAACTAGCCAGGAGAAATAGAGAATGGCTTGGCTAATAGGGTTGCTTATTTTCAATAGCTCTAACAATGCTCAAGCTATATTCACTGCAACCGGTTACTGTCCAATGCAGCCATCTAGATAATTGAATTTTTTTCTTAAGAGCTCCTTGAGATATAGTTCTACCATTCATCTGCTAAGGGCAGCACAATCTGCAATGCCAAAAGCCATTAAGATAATAACACTTTGTAGTCAAGATTCATTGCTGCAAAAGCTTGCTTCCTAAAGCTCTGTGAATTAATGCAGAATAACAGTGATCTAAGCTGTAGTTTTTTCAAAGACCCCAAATATAATGCAATTGCATTTAGTAGTCACATGCCACAAGTCTGCAGAATATTCTAAAATATCTCATTTCATATTCCAGGTAGAATAAAATAACTGGTCTAGTAAGAATCAGCCAAGGTTTATTTTATTTAACTTGCACTTGAGTAGAAAGGTGAATTTATGGCCAATGTTATATATTGGAGGTGCTATTTTTTCATGGGTCCACGGCATTGTAGAGCTGCGTCTGCCACTGAATTGATTCCTGGCAGCTGCCTTTGGAAATGGTTGTAGCTGGCTAATATAGTGAGCTTTCAACCACCCCCGCGAGCGGTACAATCCCAATAAATCAGGCCCAATGATAATAGAGAATCTTGACCTACTAATCTATAATAAGCAGAGTGCTTGCCACTTTAGGCACAGAGCCAGCCTGTGCCGCCCAACGGTGTGACAGAAAGCAGATAAACAGAGAGAGAGAGGAGGAGAAGTCTTAAAAAAACCTTAAAAACAATATCCTCCTTTTATTTTTGTGTGCCTCAGCAAAATGTATAATTGAAGACATACAATTTCTATCCGGTGGTAGAAAGATAGAAAATGAAACAGAACTATTTCCAGTTTTCTTTATAAATGACCAAACTATGCTGAGTGCCTCCAAATAATTTCTGTTTCTGCCTTAGTAAGGTTCTTTTGACTGCTCTCATTTAAAGAGCCAAACATGCATAGACACACAGCTAGGGGCATTTAGAGAGCTCATTTCTCTAAAAGCAGCTTGCAAGACGGGGAAAAAAAGGTTAGGTACATCTCACTAGTCTCCCCTTAGACTATTTATAATCCCACCGTCTCCTACTGCGGAGCTCTCCTTTTTGACTTGGCAACAATTGCCGTCTGCATTCAAGAATGTGAAATATGTCTTCCTGCAGCTGTCTGTGATTGACGCTAGCAATTGCATGTGTTGGGGTGCGTGCAGTCTAGAAATGTCATTAAGACTGTGTAGGTCAAAGATTAAGAGTATTACACTGATTTGTTGCAGTGCAATCCCTGAAAATAGTGATTGCAGTAGAATCTTTCTGAAACAACCCAATCTGTTTTTATCTATTTCTAGATAAAGAAATAGATAAAGAAGTAGATTTCACTGATAGCTAGTACTTTGAAAACAACTGTTCAAAGGCTAGAAGTAAAATTCATTATATAATTATTGCACATCATTTAAAGCATATTAGTGTTGATGAGAGTTTTGTTTCGATATTAACATTTTCACATGTTTAAGTGTTTAGCATCCTCATAATTACCTTTCAATCATAAAATCGAAACCAATTACTATTTGTTGAAAACAAGAAAAACTGTGGTTGTGCTGAAAGAAACAAAACTGACTGTGGCCTCTTGCAGGTGAGGTTCCACAATATGAATTATTTAATGGCATTAGTCTAGCGGGTTTTACGTGCCTCTCAGAATCTCAGAGTAATAAACACCATTTATTAGCAAGCAGAACACACCTTGAACTCTATTCCACGTACTGCACCATTGGGATGATCATATTACTGTGCATAAAGCATCTAGGGCACAAACACACAGACAAATCAAAACACACCCACATATGTGTGCTCACACAGGAGCTCAAGAAGGAGGGATAAACTGTGTGCGTGGTGACAATGTTGTGTAAACAATCAGGGCATTGTTTCGTGTAGATGACATGTCATAAAAAACAGCCCCACAGAGAACACACAGAACTCTCTCGGGCACAGCTGGGCATCAGTGTATTACCACCAGAGGAACAATGAGGAAACACAGCGGACAGTAATCACCGCTGCTTAGGCCATAACTGCTTGTAAGACAACAGAATGCTCTCTGTTATTTAAAGGGGTCAGATCATACTAAATTGAATTGCATCTTTTGCAATAAGAGTTTGATATAGAGTAGCTATATAAAAAACTAGATGGAATTGAAAGCTTAATCTCAAGTACGCATAGAGCATCTTTTGAAATAAAAGCTGCACTAAAACTGGAAATGGTTGGATTTCTGATATGAGAAAAAAAAGGAGATCTATAAACCCTGGAGAAAGCTATTGATTAGCATTTCATCTTAATAGCAGTTGCTTGGCTAGTTGCTGGACATCACTGTGCTTGGTGGAAATTGTAATATAAAACTAAATATTAAAATATAGTTTGGTGCAAGAAACCTTGACTATCATTATAAGTGGACTTGCAGTGATAAAATAAAAATGTATTACAGAGGATCTACTCTAACCTTAAAGTTAATAAATCATACTTAATAATTCATCTAAATATAACAACATGACTCTGTTGTAAATAAATAGCAAATTAGGAATGTCTTCATTTTTTTGTTTATGCAAAATCTGCACTTCCAAAAAGCAGACATCAGCATAGGCTGTTAGATGGCGTCCAAAATTAGATGGCAGCTTTCTTGGGGCCACTGTCACAACGCTAACTGTGCAACATTAAAATCTAAATCTATTTTTGGCCAACTATATGCCAGATGTGGACACAGAATATCACTAAATATCTTAATATCCCACATCAGTGTTCGAGGCTATGCCCTTATCTTTGCTCATGACAGATATCTGAATATGCATTGTCATTCAAAAGGTTGTTTGGGCAAACACTGTATTTTTCAGTTAACATCAGAAGCACGGGGTCTGCTTTCTTGTGTGAAGGTGCAGGATTGTAGAGGCCAGAGTCTAAAGTTAAAGGCATATTACAAGAGACTGGCTGTATAATTTCCAAAAGGGCAGGATTACAGTGCAATGCCAAATATGATTTAGCACATAAAATACAAGGCTGTCAGTTTCAAAGGTAGCCATCTTTTAAACAGTCTTTTTAAATGTAAAAAGAAAATGTTCTAGACAGTGTGGAAAGAAGGATTGCATAATAAAGGGTATATATATTAAACACATAACACTTATGTGCATTCTGAGTACAATATTTATACTAACTTTTTCCACTTGAAGAAGCACTGCAAATACTAACAGAAGTTTATGTTTTATTTGACACTAGTCTAGTGCATACGGTCTCCATCAGATGATATTATTCTTTACATGGACTTACAAAAGACTGTAATCCAATTATATTACACACTCACCTAAAAGATTATCTAATCAGTTACTGGGATTTTCACACACACAACCATTTCTAGGGTTTAAAAAGAATGGTGTGAAAAGGGAAAAACATCCAGTATGTGGCAGTCCTGTGGGCAAAAATACCTTGTTGATGCTAGAGGTCAGAGGAGAATGGGCCGACTAATTCAAGCTGATAGAAGAGCAACTTTGACTGAAATAGCCACTCGTTACAACCGAGGTTTGCAGCAAAGCATTTGTGAAGCCACAACAAGCAGAACCTTGAGGCGGATGGACTACGATAGCAGAAGACCCCACCGGGTACCACTCATCTCCACTAAAAATAGGAAAAAGTGGCTACAATTTGCACAAGCTCAACAAAATTTGACAGTTGAAGACCGGAAAAAAATGTTGCCTGATCTGATGAGTCTCGATTTCTGTTGAGACATTCAGATGGTAGTCAGAATTTGGCGTAAACAGAATGAGAACATGGATCCATCATGCCTTGTTACCACTGTGCAGTCTGGTGGTGGTGGTGTAATGGTGTGGGGATGTTTTCTTGGCACACTTTAGGCCCCTTAGTGCCAATTGGGCATTGTTTAAATGTACATTGTTTTATGTCCATCCCTTTATAACCACCATGTACCATCCTCTGAAGGCTACTTCCAGTAGGATAATGCACCATGTCATAAACCTTAAATCATTTCAAATTGGTTTCTTGAACATAACAATGAGTTCACTGTACTAAAATGGCCCCCACAGTCACCAGATCTCAACCCAATAGAGCATCTTTTGGGATGTGGTGGAACGGGAGCTTCGTGCCCTGGATGTGCATCCAACAAATCCCCATCAACTGCAAGATACTATCCTATCAATATGGCCAACATTTCTAAAGAATGCTTTCATCACCTTGTTGAATCAATACCACATAGAATTAAGACAGTTCTGAAGCGAAAGGGGGTCAAACACATTATTAGTATGGTGTTCCTAATAATTCTTTAGGTGAGTGTAGTTAAATTGTATTGTGTACAGTTATTTCTACACTGCACGCATGGTACATTAAGTAGAAAATATACTGATTACATTGATTAGGCATAAATGTATTTGTACAGATCCTAAAATCAGGAAACAGTTGATAGCATATTATTGTTGATTAGCATGCAGAGAAGATAGAAAATTAGATGCAAGCTAATTGTCAAAAAAGCTTCTGTAGTTTGTGAGAGTGAAGATGTTGTTTTGGAGTATATTTTAGTAGATAAATGCTTTCCTGGCACAACCAAATGTTTACTGATTAGTTCACAATATAAATCTCCACCCCATCACATAAAATAAAAATATTTCAGTATGAAAAAGTATTGAAAAGCTAAATTGCAAAAAAAAAAAAACGATGCTATGGTTGTTTAAGATTTGCAGTCTGCAACTGACAGAGAACAGCTGCAAAAGGGCACAGAAAACACAATTCATTGCATGACATTTTCTTCAGTGTGCAATATAATCCATAAATCAAACCATTCTCTCATTAAATTACATTATAGCTCTGATGAAAGCAATGAATGCATTTTTTTAGGGTCACAAGCACAGGAAGTCACATTAGCATAAATTGTGGATGGCTAACATGTTGTGCATGTGGCCATGCCTTGACTGCGGATGGCGTGGAAGCTTTAGTCCATCAGTCTACTCACGCAAAGCAGGCATTTGACTACTAGCCCACACCCACACCCAACCCCCATACTCAAAATCCGCTAAATGTATTGGGATATCATGAGGCACATCACCCTCCCAGTTTCCTAGCTGCTGCAGATCCTATCACATAAGGCTGTTGCACAACCCCTCAATCACTTTAACAGAGTGTGCTGTGAGCTGTGGCTCTCTTCAATCAGCCTGTTACGTAATCAAACATTTTGTCCAAACACAGGGATTCTTCCCTCAGAGTCAGCACTAGGCACGTTTCAACAATAGCATGAAGCTATGCTCTCATAAATACCACTCATGCAGATTACCGCCTCTGCTCTCCAAGCTTAGGCTTGGGCAACTCGCCAAATAAAATTTGTCCACATTTGCAAAGCAGAGAGCATGCATAATTTTTTAAACCGACTTGTTCTGAATACAAACAACAATATTAAATCATCACATGAACTACTACCCACTCACATTTTTCAAGCTTTAAATTCCCAAATGTTTTTATTTACTAGCAGATTTAAATCCCCAAAAGGACAATAGTGCCCACTTTCATTTTACAGGCACAAGTCACTTAATTTCTTAGCAAGGTTTTGTGAACTCAATCTACAATGTCCCTTATTGGCTGAACCTGAAAGAATGCCAATCCCTCATTGGTCCCTGCAGAGCGCTAATGCATTTATTGGCTCTTCTACTAAATCCTCAGACCTTGTGGCGTTTTAGTAAAATTACAATGATTTGAAAAGAACCAGAAAGAGTGGGCACAACAGAGGTTACGAACTGCATATTGGAAAACCAACAAGCACAGATTTTCTGTCTGTCAGAGTCATGCACACAAGAACATCGACTGATTAGTCATTAATACATAAGAGCTAAGACATGTGAAAAATATCAAAAGAGCTTATTCTCTAGACACCATCAATATTTTTAACCTATACCTATTTTGACTGGGCTCATCCATCTACTAAAGACACGCATTAAAAAAGAATAATGAAATGGACACTAATTCACACGATTCCTGTAGAAAAACAGACATTCAGCTTAAAAAAGGCAAATAATCGATTACTCACCTCTGCAAGGTGAGGCATGGGGTTAAATCCACAGAGATGACATACCACACTTTTACATTCGGTGCAGGTATTGTAATTTGGAGGGTCCTTTGAGCCCATATTAAGATCCACCTTACAGAGTGGGCAGGTGGATGAGTGAGATACACTTTCAGGTTTTTTTCCTAATTTATCTTGTACAGTCTCCGTTTTATCCTCCTCTGAAGTAGGTATCCTAGATACTTTGTCCTCGTTGAGTTGCTCTGGTTTCTTTTCAACAGGTGGCTTTGTCTGTTTTGCAGAAGGTATCTTGTTGGGTTCCGTTGCAACAGATCCTTTGCGCGATGTCGGTGGTGTAGTCTTGGGAGAAGTAACTGAGCCTTTACGGAAAGCTGGTGCAATGCTAGCTTTACCAGACTCAGTAGAAACAGTGGAGCCTTTCCGTGAAGTTGGTGGTGTTGTGGAAGGCTCATCTTGAACAGCTGAGGAGATCAGATTAGATGCTGAACTAAATAATGAGGATCCAAAGCCCATAACTTTCCCAGAGACAGCAGAAACTGACTGTGGAGAGGGTGACCGAGATCTAGCTGTTTCTGTCAAGCCACCGAAGAACTTCCCTGTGGTTGACTCAGTTGGTTTAGATGCAGGCTGTGATTTAAGACCACCTAATCCAAAACCAAAGAAATTTGATTCCTGTCTTGGGGGTTCGAACTTGGTAGGTGATGCAGACTTTACAGGAGTGGTTGTATCTTTGTGTGGCTGTTGTTCTGCTTTTACAGGCTCCGGTTGATTATTATTTTGCTTTTGAGGTTCTTTTCTTGAGGTAATCATATCAGTTGTCTTGGTATCAGTGCTTGTTTTTTGTTGAGGGCCGGGAAGTGAGATCTCCTTTATTTCCTGAGCAGGAGCTACTTTCTTTTCAGCTTCAGCTGTGGTTGGCTTCTCATCAAGTTTGGACTCAACCGTTGCTGTAGCTACCGTGTCAACTTTGGAAAGAGTTTGGTTTTTCGTCATTAATGGAACTTGCTGAGGTGTCACTATGGGACTTTCAGATGTGTTCATTCCTGCCTGTGCTCGTTGTACCTGGCAACTTAGGCAGAGCCATTCCTCAACCTGCAATAATTATAGAACTGTCAATGGCAATACGACAGTACATCCTCAACTATAAAGTCTTAAAATTTGTTTTATTTGATCCATTGAGTGAAATTCGAAAAAATTTGGGTGCCAGTGAGGGTAAACTACTGTTTTTAAACTTATTTGTAAACTACATAATTACACAAACCAACTGCCACTAGAGACAACTAGTGCAACAGAATCTGTCTTGGACATTGCAATGGCTTGCCACACTGACAGCATGAATACATATGGTCTCTCTTAATTATTGTTTTTAAAACGTAAATATGAAATTAGCAGACAAAAAGCCAAACATTAAAGTAAACTGCGATTAAACTGTAGATGTAGATTACTGTAAATTAGAGCTTCATAACGGGAAACTAATAAATGCATGAGAGAATGTCTTTGTTTTTACATGTTTTTGGTACTTCTAATATAATGCAATAAGTAGTTATATATCATTTCATTTTTTGAATTTTTCAGAATGTAATTAATTATATATATATATATATATATATATATATATATATATATATATATATATATATATATATATATGTGTGTGTGTGTGTGTGTGTGTGTGTGTGTGTGTGTGTGTGTGTTAATATAATGAACATTATGTAGGATTACTGTAGGTATCTACTGAATGTTGGCATAAATGACAAATAGAATAAAATATGGATTTTAAACATTTTAAAAAGTAGATATCGAATGCCTTACCTCTGTTTGATGAGGCAGTGGATTAAATCCACATTGGTTGCATACTGTTATCTTGCATTCAGTGCATGTGTTAAAATTCTTGTCATCCTTGGAACCAATGTTGAGTTCCACTTTGCATAGTGGGCAGTTGGTCTTGACTTCTTTAGGAGCAGGTATTTGGGGTGGTTTGAGTATGGTGACTTGCTTAGTTTCTTGTTTCTTCTCAACTGTTTTGTCTGCATCTTGTGGTACATTTGGTTTAGCGTCTCCATCAGGTGGAATTTTACTAGAGTCTGGTGCGACTGCAGAACCTTTGCGAGATGAGGGTGGAGTAGTCCTAGCAGACATCTGGGAAACTGTGGATCCTTTTCGAGAAGTTGGCGGTGTTGTGGAAGGCTCATCCTGAACAGCTGAGCTGATCAAATTAGATGCTGAGCTGAATATAGAGGATCCAAAGCCCAGAACTCTCCCAGAGACAGCAGAAACAGACTGTGGAGAGGGTGAGCGAGATCTAGCTGTTTCTGTTAGACCACCGAAGCCAAAGAGTTTCCCAGAGGTTGACTCAGATGGCTTAGAGGAAGCATGCTGTACCTTAGGACCTCCAAATCCAAAACCAAAGAAACTAGGTTCCTGTTTTAGTGGTTCTGCCTGCGGAGCTGGAGTAGATTTTTCTTGAGGCTTGTCAGTATCTTTATCTTTTTTTGGATCTGATGTTTCTTTTTTCTTAGAGGATGCATGCTGTGCAATTTGACCCTTGTTACTCTCTGACAGTTTTGGTGATTCATTCTTTTGGACATTCACTGCATCAGAGCTCTTAGTTTTATCAGGAATGGCCGCAGCTTTAATCTCTTTCTTTTGGGTTTCAGTAACACCAGAAACCACATTGGTTGAGACTAATGATGGTGACCCTGGTGTTATACTTTCTGTTCTTGGAAGCGGTGCTGTGGTGTAGATATCGTCAGGTTTTTCATGCATCTTTTTATTAGGTCCTTGTGGTTCCATTTGATTTAATGCTCGCTGTGTCTGGCAGTTCAGACAAAGCCATTCATTGGCCTGTAATGACAGATTTAATGACATTGATGAAGGATTGACATGATATTGATTTTTCTTGGAAACCACTAAACAAAATTGCACTATATTATAGTTAAGTAAACACATTTTCTGTTTTAAAATAGTATTATCAACAGTTACCCGTTATAGTATTTACTTACCTCTGTTTGATGGGGAGTTGGGTTGAATCCACAGAGGTTACAAACTATTTCCTTACACTCAGTGCAGGTTTTGTAGTTAGGAGTGTCCACTGAACCTACATTAAGATCCACTTTGCAAAGAGGACATGCTTTGGCCTCTGCTTTATGAGCTACAGCTGCTACTACCAAAGTTTCTGTCGCCTGTTGCACCAGCTTCTCATCTGTTTTTTCCTCTTTTGGTTTTTCTGTTGTAGGTGCTTTTGTGTCAACAGTAGGTGGAACTTTTTGAGAAGATACAGATCCTTTCAAAGAAGCGGATGGTGTTGGTGTAGTCTTTGCAAAAGTTTCAGAAGTTGGTGGCAATGTGGAGGACTCATCTTGAACAGCTGAGGAGATTAGATTAGATGCAGAGTTCAAAAAGGAGGATCCAAAGCCCAGAACCTTCCCAGGGACAACAGTCACAGAAGGCTGAGGGGATCCAGATCGAGCGCCACCAAAACCAAAGCTAAAGAAACCGGTTTCCTCTTTAGAAGGTTCTGGTTTCTGCGATTCAGTAGATTTTGTATTAGAAGAATCAAGTTTTGGCATTTCAGTTGGTTGTGTCATAGAATGTGTGGGTTTGTGTGCTTTATTCTCGGTAGTAATTGATGTCATTTTCTTCCCAATGACATCTTGCTTATTTTGTGGAGAAACTGAAATTGGAGTAGGTGTGAGAGCCTCCTTTTTTTCTGATATTGTTGGTGAAGATGCTTTCCCAACCTGTGGCTGTGGTTGGGTAGAAGAAGATCCTTGTGCTTTTTTCACTTGACAGTTTAAACACAGCCATTCCTTAACCTGTAGGATAATAACTGGAATTAGAATTAAAATACTAAAAGATGCCTTTGAAATTAGTTGATAGTATAAATCAGTGCCATAACTGATGCATGTGCAACACACACTGAAAGAAAAGGTACTCTTACCTCAGTTTGATGTGGCATGGGATTAAATCCACAAAGATTGCACACCGTGTTCTTGCATTCAGTGCAGGTGTTGTAATTTGGAGAATCACTCTTTAAGTCCACTTTACAGAGTGGACAGGTTTTTGGAAGCTGCAGGGCTTTGTTAACTTTCACATCAGTGGCAGGTTCTTTGGACATTTCATCTTGTGGTTTATTCTCTACTGTTTTCTTTTCATCCTGTTTCTGTATAGCTGTATGTTTTGCCTCTATTGCCAGTTTATTTGTTAGAGAGGCTTGCAAAGCTTCTGAACCTTTTCGCGAAGTTGGCGGTGTTGGTGTTGTCTTAATAGAACTTTGGGACACAGTGGATCCCTTGCGAGAACTTGGGGGAGTTTTGGTGGATGACTCATCCTGAACTGCTGAAGATATCAGATTAGATGCTGAACTGAGGAAGGAGGACCCAAAACCCAGAACTTTCTCAGAGACAGCAGATTGAGGGGAAGATGACCGAGATCGAGCACCTCCAAAACCAAAGAAACCAGTCTCTTCTTTAGTCTGTTCAACTTTATATGACAGAGCAGGTTTGGAAGGAGATTCATCACCTTTAGACTTTTGAGCATTTGGTGCAGGGGTAGTTGTAGGTTTTATAGTTTCTGCTGAAGCTTTCTTGTCCTGCTGGACAGGAATACTTTGCTTCTTTTCTGGAGAAGGTGGATTTTGAGTTGCTTTCTTTTGTGGAGATGCTGGTTGTATTTTGTTAGATTGTGGTTGTGGCTGAGCAGAGGGAGATCCCGAAGTTCTCTGTACCTGGCAGGTCAAGCATAGCCACTCATTCACCTATTATTTAAAAAAACAAATAAGTAAATTAAACCATTGAACATACTTTAAGTCAAAATCTACAGAAAATAATTCCTAGTTGCATACTTAAAATAACCTTTCACACAGGGCCATGTAGGTTTGTATTTTTTATCCCTTAATAGTAACAACCTTCATTTAAATACTGTGAGATCTGAAACATTTAAGTGTAAAAAACATGCAAAGAAATCAGGAAGGGGGCAAACTCATTTTCACACCACTGTAGTTGTAAAATACATTGACATGTTACCTCGGTTTGATGTGGATTGGGATTGAATCCACAGAGATTACAAACAAATTTCTTGCAAGAACTACAAGAGCTATAGTTCTGTGGGTCCTTCTTAAGGGTTTCTTTGCAAAGTGGACAGGTTCCTGAATGCTCCTCTGTAGAATGTGGAGGTTTGTCCAGTTGAGGATCTGGGATGTTCTCTACTTGCTTTTGTTCTTGCATTGACATAGCAACTGGCACTGATTTGTCTTCACATAATTTTTGTTTAGCATCCTGAAGAGCTACTGATCCTTTTCGAGAAGTGGGTGGTGTTGGGGTAATCTTATTTGAAGTCTGGGAAATTGTAGATCCCTTGCGAGATGTCGGAGGAGTTTTGGAGGAGGACTCATCGTGACCAGCCGAAGAGATCAGGTTAGATGCTGAGGTAAGGAAAGAGGATCCAAACCCAAAAACCTTATTAGAGACAGTAGTTTGAGGAGAGGGAGATCGGGAACGAGCACCACCAAAACCAAAGCCAAATAAACTTGACTCTTCTTTAATCTGTTCACCTTTAAGTGGTGAGGCAGACTTGGAGGGTGAAGTATCACCTTCTTTCTTGCCTGCCTCAGCTATAACACTTGACTTCTTCTCTGGAGAAGGTATGACAGACATGTCTTCTTTTTGTGGAGATGCTTGTGGAAGTACTTTGTTAGACTGTGGTTGTGTCTGACCAGGGGGAGGTCCAGCAGTTTTCTGCATCTGGCAGGTCAAACACAGCCACTCTTTTACCTGTAGATCATATAATAGATTACACTCAAAAAGAGTCACAAATGTATTGTATTTATAGCACCTGTGACCATGCAAACATGTAACCATTTGTTTACCCTTATCTCTGTAATTTAACTTGTAAAATCTCTTGTTTTGGACAAAACAGTTTATATATTTTCTATGTAATAACTATAAAACACAGACTTACTTCAGTTTGATGTGGATTAGGATTGAATCCACACAGATTGCAAACAATGTTCTTGCAAGAAGTGCAAGAGCTGTAGTTCTGTGGATCCTTCTTTAGGGTCTCTTTACAGAGTGGGCAGGTTTTTGGAGGCTCTTCTTTCACTTGTGATTGTAGAGGTTTGTATGGTTGAACATCTGGTGGCTTTTCCTGTTCTTTGGGTGGTGTAGCAACTTGCTTTGATTCCACTGCAGGTGAATTTAGTTTAGTGTTCTGCGAAGCTACGGATCCTTTTCGAGAACTGGGGGGTGTTGGTGTGGTCTTATGTGAAGTCTGGGAAACTGTAGAGCCTTTACGAGATGTTGGTGGAGTTTTAGAAGATTCATCTTGGACAGCTGAGGAGATCAGATTGGATGCAGAGCTAAGGAAGGATGAGCCGAAGCCTAGAACTTTCCCAGAGACAGCAGACACAGTGGGCTGAGGAGATGGTGACCTTGAATGAGAACCACCAAAACCGAAGCTGAAGAAATCAGAATCCTGTTTAGGAGGTTCAGGGTTAGATGGTTGATCAGATTTGTTAGGCAATACATCACTTTTCTGTATTTGAGCTTCTGATGGAGGTTGTTTTGAATCTGCCAGATTCGGTGTGTGTTGTTTCTGATCCTCTGCTACAACACCCGGAATGCTTTGTTTTTCTGTTGATGCAGTTGGAAGTAATTTCATAGTCTGTGGTCCAGGTAGAACAACTGACTGTTTGGGAGTTATCTGCGTCTGGCAATTCAAACACAACCAATCCTGCACCTGTAGGGTGATGATTAAAGGTAACCATTTAATATTGAGAGAAATAAAGACAACTATTATTTAATATTACATCCATACATACACACATACATGTTTACACACAACACTTTTTCCTCACCTCGGCTTGGTGTGGCATTGGGTTGAATCCACAGAGATTACACACAGTCTTCTTGCAATTAGTACAGATGCTGTAATTCGGTGGATTTTCTATTATTTCTGCATTACAAAGTGGACACATTTTTGGAGTCTCTGACATGTGGTCATCCTTTTTTATCACGTTTCCCTGCACTTTTGTAATTTTCTCTTCTGGTTTCTTGTCTTTCTGCTTCTCTTCAATAGATTTTGCAACATGTTTAGGTGACAAATCAGCTGATCCTTTCTGAGAAGTAGGTGGTGTTAATGTAGTCTTCACAGGAGTTTTAGAAGCTGCTGAAACCTCTTGAGTTGTGGAGGATTCATCTTGTACAGCAGTGGAAATGAGGTTAGAAGCTGAACTCAAGAAAGAAGAACCAAACCCAAAGACCTTTCCAGAAACACTTGAGGCAGCAGGTTGGGGAGATGGTGATCTGGAGTGTCCAAAACCAAAAAAGCCACTCTCTTCTTTTGCACTATTTGTTAGGGCAGTAGATTTTGTGGATACAGTATCATCCTTCAGTGTTGGATGTACTGAGGTTTTGATGTCCTGCTGCTGAGGTGGCTTCTGTGTTAGTGGAACTGAACTTGCATTCTTAGACCCTGGTGTTGCACCTGCAGATAGATCTTTCTTTTCTTTTTCAGTGGCATCTGTGGAGTCAAGTGGCTTCTTTTGTGGTGGAACAGAAGTGGGAGTCACTTTCTTTAGCGGTGATACAGATGGAGGTACTTTATAAGTCTCAGCTTGTGCTCTTAGCATCTGGCAGTTCAGACATAGCCACTCCTTTTTCTGAAATGACATTCCAATTATCAGTTTAAGATGGTTTAGGAATAAGCATCATCATACATACTAGCACTGTGGTCATTTCATCACAAAGAGTCTAATAAAGTACTAAAAAAGTCTTTAAAATGTGTATCTTCTAATAAAACTACATTATGTTACTATATTTAAAAAATAAATAACAAAATACATTCATGCATACAGTGATATGTATTATGAATTAAATGTGTATGAAGTTTTAGAAACCTTTAAAAGTTTGTGGTGTGACAAAAATATTACTATATATACACTATGTATATACCTATATTTATCTGTTTACCTATATCTCTAAAGTAATATGAGTTTATTAATGCTGGTGCCCATAATATCAAATACCAAAATACTACTACAACACTAATAATTATAACAATGTGAATAAGGTATTTTTTTATATTTTTCAAGATAAAAGGGCTGCTTACCTCTGTCTCGTGAGGCATGGGATTAAAGCCACATCGATTACACACAGTGTTTTGGCACTCGGTACAGGTATCATAATTGGGAGGTTCCTTTTTCAAATCAACCTTACAGAGAGGGCAGGCTTTGGGAAGCAATTTAGTGGACTCTGTACTTGATGTTTCTGGCACATCTGTATCTTTTGTAGCTGATACAGTTGTTGAGTGTCCCAGACTGACCATAGATTTCTTATCCGTTTTCTTTTCTTCTATTTTTTCAAGATTAACTTTTTTGTCATCTAGGGGAGGCATTTGAGGAAAGGCATCAGATACTTTTTGGGAAGTGGGAGGTGTGCTGGTCTTGAGAGATATCAGAGAAACTTCAGAGCCCTTTCGTGAGGAAGGTGAAGTGGTAATCTTGTCTGAAGTCTGGGAAACTGGCGAGTTTTTATGAGAAGAAGGTGGTGTTGTAGTCTTAGCAGATAGCTGGGAAGTTGTGGAACCTTTGCGAGAAGTGGGCGGTGTTGTAGAAGGATCCTCTAGAGCTGATGAGATCAGATTACTTGCTGAGCTAAAAAAGGAGGAACCAAATCCTAGAACCTTCCCAGAGACAGAAGATTCTGCAGGTGGAAGTAAAGGAGACTGAGCTCTACCTCTAGACTCTTCAGGGATTTCAGAGGATACAGTCACAGGTCTGTCTTCCATCTTTCCTTGTTCTTGTTCCTGTGGTGTAGCTCCTTTATTTTTTTCTTCCACTTTCTCTGCAACTTTATTTTTTGTCCCATCTGTATAGTCAATGATTTTAGAGTTTACAGCAGCTTCAGACCCCTTTCTTGAGGTTGGAGGAGTTGTTTTAATAGATGTCTGCAATACTGCAGAACCCTTGCGAGTGGAAGGTGGAGTGGTATTAACTTTATTGGCGATTTGAGAAACTGTAGAGCCTTTGCGAGAAGTTGGTGGTGTCTTATCAGAGATTTGGGAAGATGTTGAAGCCTTGCGAGAACTAGACGATGATGTGAAGGATTCATCTTGAACAGTTGTCGAGATAAAATTAGTTGCTGAGCTTAAGAAGGAGGAACCAAATCCTAGAACCTTCCCTGAGACAGCAGAAACAGCAGGCTGTGGAGAAGGTGATCGAGATCTAGCTCCACCAAAACCAAACCCAAAGAATCCAGTTTTTTCTTGTTGTGGATCTATATTTTGTGATTCTGAATTTGGGACTTCTGCAATATGTTGTTGCTTTCTTTTTGTTTCCTGGGTGGGTTGTTCCGTTTGCTTATTGTCTTGTTTCCCAGTTAATTCTGGTTTCTTATCCATTTGTACTGCATCTGTTAGAAGATGTAGCTTCTTCTGTGAAGCATCTGAGGTGGGAATATCCATTTTAACTGGTGCAAATTCCTTAGCATGTGACTGAAGATGCACAGGAGGGGGCTCTGGTGCTTTTTGCATTTGACATGCCAGACAAAGCCACAGGACCTGCGTAATATAATATAATATATTAGTAGTATTGCAACTTAAATTTACATTGTGTATATTAAGGATGCTAAATAGTATTGCACACTTCTTATTATCTTGAAATGTTCCAAGAAAGCTCAAATGATTTAGAATAAAGAAGAGATGAGCATTAAAAGCAAATTTGCTTTTCAATTTGCATTATGATGCCACTATTACCATGAAATAAAATGCCATTAAAGCTAGCATGAACTCAAAGTTGACACTATTTATTCTGTTAATGTATGTCACTGGTCTTGTTAACCATTCATTCATGCATTTATTTTCATTGGACTTTGTAATCTTTAAAATAAATGTCATAACTTGTTCTTCTCTCTTTTGACATGTGCAAGACGGCCCTGTATTTCAGATCTGCCTACATTCAGGTATGCAACGCTCACTTTTCACAATCCAATCAAAATCTATTGCAACTCTTGTATCATGCTGACTTATAAATAGAAAACCAAACACAAAAGTAGTATTTTCTCACCTCATTTTGATGGGGTATGGGGTTGAACCCACATAAGTTACATACAATATTTTTGCATTCACTGCAGCAGTTGCATTGATCTTTCTTCAACTCCACCTTGCAAAGTGGGCATATCTTGGGAAGAGGCTTGGATAAATCCTTTAATTTCTCTGATTTAACCTCATTAACTTTATTTGATGACTCCTCAGCCTTTTGAAGTATTGCTGCCTGCCCCTCTTGTTTCTGTCCAATTGAATGTATAGTATTTTTACTATGTTGAGATTTCGGAGAACCTTGCATGGTCTCAGAACCTTTTCTTAAACTAGGTGATGTATCGCTGTTTGACAATGACTGAGATATTGAAGAGCCTTTACGGGGACAGGGAGGAGGTGTAGTTTCTGAAACTGATGAACCTTTGCGGGAGGTTGGTGGTGTTGTGGAAGGATCATCTTGAACAGCTGATGACATAAGATTAGAGGCTGTGCTAAGGAAGGAAGAACCAAAGCCTAAAACTTTCCCAGGCACAGCAGAAACAGAACGGTGGGGTGAAGGAGACCTGGATTGGGCCCCACCAAAGCCAAAACCAAAAAATCCAGACTCCTCTTGATTAGGTTGAGTCTTTGGTGGTAGATTGGTTTGTTTTTCTTGAGGCTTGTCTGATTTAATCTGCTGTAAGGTCTTAGGTTGACTGAGCTGCTGTGGTAAAACATCAGTGGGCTCCTTTCCCCCAACTACAGATGTTTTTTGACTAGTATTGATGACTTTCTCTGTGTTTTGTTTCTTCTGCATGGATTCTGGAACATCTTGCAGCTCCTGCTTTGGCACTGGGGCTACTTTCTTAGCTTTATCTTGAGGCTCTGCATTGGAAGGCATTGATGCCCTCTGTACTTGACAGGTCAAGCAGAGCCACTCTTTTGCCTGCCAAAAAAATGAGAGAGGTTCAGAAAACCAAAACAAAATTATTTAAATAAATAATAATTATAAACTAAAGTTAAGAAATAAGGTTTGAAAATAGAAAAAATTTGCATAGCAATATTGGTTAAATACCTGTGGAATTACAATACTGTCAAAGTTATTTTCTATTAAAGGTAAATGAGTAGAGTAAATCAGTAGAGCCCACAGCTCATTTTGCAAAATATGAATAATCTTACCTCGGTTTGATGAGGCATGGGATTAAACCCACAAAGTGTACATACAATGCTGTTGCATTCAGTGCAGGTGTTGAAATTAGAAGGCTCTTTCTTTAGCTCTACTTTGCAAAGTGGGCATTCTTTAGGATGAGACTGAGAGGACTTATCAGGCTTTGGAGGTGTAGATGGTGCTTTGATTAGTTGAGGTTGCAGGGACTTATTGTCTTCCATTTGCTTTTGAGAAAGAGGTTGACTTTCCCTAGTCTGAATTTTTGTTGAGTCCTGGGATGCTATAGATCCCTTGCGAGATGTAGCCGCAGCTGCAACAGCAGATGGGGTTTTGAGAGACGTCTGTGAAACTGATGAACCCTTACGAGAGACGGGTGGAGTCGTAGACTTCACAGAGGTCTGGGAAACTGTTGAACCTTTACGAGGTGTTAGTGGTGTTGATTCATCCTGAACTACTGAAGATATAAGATTAGATGCTGAGCTGAGGAAAGAGGAACCGAAGCCTAGAACCTTCTCAGAGACAACAGGTTGAGGAGAAGGTGATCGAGATCGAGCACCACCAAAACCAAAGCCAAAGAAACCTGTATCTTCTTTAGAGGAATCCGATTTTGTTGTAGCTTTGGATTTGGCTAAAGTGTTGTCATCTTTTGGCTGTTGAGGTTTTAAAACTTCTTTCTGTGAAGGGTGTTTTTCCTTTGGGGGATTTTGTGTTGTAGACATAGTGGTGGGTTTTTCAAGGACTGTTTTTGAATGGTCCTCAGTTCTGCTGTCTCCAGGATGAGGCTGATGTGCAGCTGTTTTATCTTGTTGCGAGTAAGCTTTAGCCTGTAGCCGGGGACTTAGGGATGAAGGTTCAGGCGTTCTCTTCATATGGCAACTCAAACAAAGCCATTCCTTCACCTGCATGACCAAAATCACAACCACAAATTAACATTAATGTTCATCAATAAAACAAATATGACCAAAAGAGTAAACTAAACCATTTATCTTACCTTCTCTTGAAGAGGCATGGGGTTAAATCCACAACGATTACACACAATGTTTTTGCAATCAGTGCAGGTGCTGAAGTTAGGAGGATCGCTGGTAATACCTGCCTTGCAAAGTGGACAGATTTTGGGAATAGGTAATGGGGTTTTGTCAACTTTCTCAGACAATGATTGGTCTGCATTTTCTTTCACATGAAATTTTCTGGCTGGATGAAATGACTCTGGTATCTTTGCGTCTTCTTTTTGTGCAGTAGGTTGTTTTATGTCCCTTGTGTTTGTGGTCTGTGGAATAACAGTAGGATCCTTCCGAGATGTGGGTGGTGTTGAGCTTTGAGAAACTGTTGAACCTTTGCGGGAGGTTGGTGGAGTTGTAGATGCCTCTTGCACAGCTGAAGATATTAAATTAGATGCTGAGCTGAGAAATGAAGAGCCAAAGCCAAGAACCTTTCCTGAAACAGCAGACACAGCAGGCTGAGGAGATGGAAACGTTGACCTAAAACCACCAAAAGCAGGAAATCCAGATTCTTCCTTGGCTGTTTTGGCAGGGACTTCAGATTTGGCTTCAATTTCTTGCTGCTGAGCTTTTTGAATTGGCAGAGTACCATTCAGGGCCCTGCTTTGTTGGTCCTGTAATCTCTGAGGAGGGTCAATTTTCTTGCCTAACTTGTCCAATTCAGAAGCACCTTTCTTTTGGATTGAGGGTGAAGAAAATGGTTGAGTAACAGGGTTTTTGTTGGGTTGCTCTGTGGTCTCCAACTTTGGAGTTCCTGGTAGATCCATTCCTCTGAGAGCTCTTTGTGTCTGACAGTTTAGACAAAGCCATTCTTTTGACTGAAAAAAAAGACAAATCGGTTAACTCATGTGAACATGCAGTACATCATTCAAAAACTTTTTTTAAGTATTAAAAGCCAACATAATGTTACCTCTGTTTGATGGGGTGTTGGGTTAAATCCACAGAGATTACACACAGTGTTTTTGCACTCTGTACAGGTTCTGTAGTTGACAAGGTCCTTCTTGATTTCTACCTTGCAGAGTGGGCAGGATTTGGGTGGGGGTTGAGGGTCTTGGTCTTGGTCTGCCTTTGGCATCTGTGAAGACTGTTCAGATTTTTTAGTTATTGGTGCTTTGTTCTTTTGGTCTGTAGTTGGCTCTGTCTTTTTCTCTTCTTTATGACCAACTGATTGATTAACCTTTCCTATAGACATTGATATTGCAGCCCCTTGTGATGTCGTGGAACTTTTACGAGACGTTGCTGGAGTAGTTTTGGGAGAACTTTGAGAGACTGTAGAAGCTTGGGGATTAGTTGATGGTGTCGTAGAAGGTTCATCTTGAACCGATGATGAAATAAGATTAGATGCTGAGCTCAAGAAGGACCCAAATCCTAGGACTTTCCCAGACATGGTGGAAACAGCAGGCTGAGGGGATGGTGATCGTGATCGGGCTCCACCAAAGCCTAAGCCAAAAAATCCTGATTGTTCTTGGTCAGTCTCAGCCTTTGGTGCTGCTTTAGACACAGGAGAAGAGGGGGCATGTTTTGCTGTCGGCTGCTTTAAATGCTTAGGGGAGGGAGCTTGGTTTGCTCCTGCTGCACTGGACTGTTGTTCATGGCTCTCCTTTTTTTGAGAAGCAGGTTGGTTGGCAGGACTAGCCTTTGTTGGCAGAGCCATGGGCTGTTTCTCTAAATGACCAAGTGTAGAATCCATATTTTGAGATTTGATGGGCTGTGTTTGAAACTTTACAGTGGGTTGTCCAGGAGGCTCTATTCCTTTCAACGCTCTCTGTGTCTGGCAGTTTAAGCAAAGCCACTCTTTTGCCTGCAAAATAATCACAGCTATAATGAGTAATTTCTTCACATTGTTTCTTCTTCAACATTAATAACAAATGAGAAAAAATATATACTTTTGTAGGACTGATGTAAGCTGACTACAAGCAGATATCATAACATTACTACTTATAGCTTTGGAAAAAAATATTTAAAAAACCCGCAGACCCTCACACATTGGTGATATATTCGCTCTCTCTCTTGGTCTTTTAAGTTGTTTTTATAAAAATAAAAATAAAGAGAATATTTGTCTGGGAAATGTCTATTCCACTTCTATTCCATTTCATTGTTGCTGCCAATAAAAGAGCTTATTTTAATAGACCTTTTTGAATGCTGACTGATTTTTGAATTTGATTATTAATATCTGAATATTACAAAAAGATAAATTCATGATGTTTATGCATATTTGATTTTGTTGACTCTTAGAAAAAATTGTGCAAATTCTTTGACTTCTTGACAATCATTCATGTTACAGACAACTATAAAGTATATAAAAAAATCATGCTAGAGGCCTACATTACTATTTTTATAAATGCATTCCCAGTATGCTAGAAGGTGAAACCTCAGTATCTTCATCTCAATCCAGCCTTAAGACACTCTAAAATGTTTTATTATTCTGGTGTTTTAGAAGTATACAGTGCAGTTGCTCTGATTTAAAAGGATCTTTCCAGGAAACTAGAATGCTAAAATAGATATTTTCATTTCAGAGTATTCGTCTGAAGATCCCCAAATTCCCGTTAGACTACAGTGAAAATAATTTTGAATCGTTAGTGAATGGGCTCTTTTGTGCTACCCAAAAAAAAAAAAATCTTGATTACGAAGACCTACTGATGTTTTTGTGCAACCTTCAGAGAACTATCATTTACATAAGCTTATTTATGTACATATGCTAAACACAAACACAAGCAATTAAAATTAAAATATAACAGAAATATTTACATCTTGCATTGATGGCATTAGGTAGTGACAGTGTTGTGTAATGTTGGGAAAATAACATTCTCAGAGTGTGAGCTAATGTTAAAATGTGTTTTAATAAACTACTTAATATTTTTTTTACACAATGGATCACTCAGGGTTAAATGAATCCCCCTCTCCATCTCAATATTTGTGCTGCATGCACACTTTAAGCACATAGCACACCCTGAAGCCTACATGCAGGAAACAAAATAATTTAGAATTTTTTTTTTTTTGCATTGGATAAAAGTATACACAGATGTGTTGCATTTGCTAATTCTCTAGCCTTGAGGAAATTCCCAGGTCTGAATGTTTCATGATAAAACACCAGCCATATAGTTGTAGTCATGAATGAAGGTGACCTTCCTATTAGAGAGATATTTTTCGCTGTTATCTCATTTCAACAACCTGTTATGGACACTGAGGTCAATTGAGTACCAGATGCCACTATAATCTGCACCTCATCTCTGTGTTTTTTAACTCTCCTGGAAAAGTCTTAGATGTTATCTCTGAGGACTACCCACTGATCCTCTGTATGTATTTTTGTCGTCACACAGCTGGTCCATGTGACCCAATTCCTTGTCAGGCTGCATGTAAAGTCTGAATGCTTAATTACATCAATAGTATTTTGTGCTCAACACATCTTAAAATATAAAATAGAAATTTAGGGGCCAGTCTGGTATGCTCATGGCTTCCAGATGATGACAATAGTGGTGGTAAGGGATCTCTAGGGGACTAAGACTAAGCACATGACACATCCCTGGCCTTCACTGTACTATTCCCTTAATATAAAACCCGATGGCCAAAAATAAAAAAGTTAGTCTGTGTTTTATAAAACCTATTACAAAAACAAACATTATTTATGTTATAACTGACGTGTGATATTTGTAAAAATGTATTTTGCACCTTAACAAACCTTAATAATATTCAATATGACATGCCGTAAGATAAAAGCAAGCAGTAATTACCAACAGTGGAAAGTAATCAACAAAACGTCTCGGTTACGAATGTAACCTTGGTTCCCTGAAGACGGAATAAGATGCTGCATCAAAAACACTAAAGTAAGACACTGGTAGTTATGCAGGAGGTGTGGGAAGGTGACGATCTCGTTCCATCTTCAGGGAACCAAGGTTACATTTGTAACCAAGATGTTCCCTTTCAAGGGAACTTGCACTCAATCGAAAACACAATGGAAACAAGAATGACCCCGCCACTGCAACAACATGGGCCTGACGAGTTAAACGTAGAGCACTAAATTAGCTCCCGGGTTCCTGGAGCGTTGTTAATGAACCTAATGAAGTTGTGCGTGGAGGTCCAGCCTGCCACATCACAAACTTCTACACGAGAAACTCCTGACGAGAGCCTTAGAGGCAACCACATTCCTAGTTGAGTGGGCTTGGATTGCCATCGGGGAAGGCAACCCGGCCACCTCATACGCAAGAGAAATAGCCTCAACTATCCACTTGCTCATTCTCTGTTCTGAGACTGGGGCCCCCTTGGGTTGATCCAGTTGATCTGACTTACGTCACAGCTTGAAAGGGGGGAGGACATAAACTCTGCAGTACAATAGGGTGTGTCATGAAGTGGGCTTGAAGATATCCTGTTCTCTTTAGAGACGTAATGGCGAAGGGGAACAGAGATTTTAAACGTATAAACTTGAGTGGAACCTCCTCGATAGGTTCAAAGGGGGCCTGGGATAGGCCCTCAACCACCAAGGACAAATCACAGGCCAGCACATTATTACGTACTGCAGGCCTCAGCCTCAGTGTACCACAGTGGAAACATGTAACTGGAGGGTAGGGAACCTTAAGGTAGATGGGGATAACCATGCAATGAATTGCTCCTGCAAGTACTCCTGCAAAGTGCCAATCTGACAGGTAACTGGGTCCAGCTGATGACTACTGCACCAAGAAGAGAAGTGATTAAACTGCAAGTTGTACAGTTTCACCATAGAGGGTGCTCTGCAGTGGAGGATGGTCTCAACAACCTTGGTTGAGAGACCGGATTCCATAGTTTCCAGAGTTCTGGACAGGTATGGGCTATGAGTCCACTGCCTGGGACAGAAAATCCCTCCTGATTGGAATATCTCAGTGAGTTCCGTCGAGGAGACTAAGTCCATAAACCACACTCTGCCCAACTACCACGGGGCGATCACGGTGAGACAAACTTTGTCCTGGTGAACTGTCTCCATAACTCCGTGAGTAGAGCAATCAGGTGAAAAACGTACAGATGTAACCTCGGCCACATCTGAACCATTGTTACAAAGGTAGCAAAGTCTCCAACTAGTGGCCCTTTATGGATGCGATGGAAGTTATGTACATGTGATCTGCGCAAGACATAAACAGCTGCACAACACGGAAATACTGTTCCAGAAGTCTTGTAGCGTGTGTGTTTAATATTACTTATTGTGTGCGTCCAATGGAGAAAAGTGAGTTATATATTCTTCGTTATTTGTTTAAGGTTGAATATATATGTGAATATTTAGTAGTAATCGAGTATTTGGGTCATAAATCTGCTCGAGTGTAATAATGAGTCATGCCATCTCGTTAGCAAAAGACAAACGTCATTGTTGAATGCTCATGTAGGCTGTTTATACATGTTTAAGCGTTCTTTTTGTATTATCACACAGATTCATCTTTATTTGTTCTGTACAAACTAACTTGTTAAGGAATACAGAAATACAGTTAATAAATCATCTGATTAAGTGATTAATATTGTACTGATTGTGGTAGGTTCCTCAATAATGGTGCATTATATGGTGCATGTAACATTTACTACTGTTTTATTTATTTACAGCCACACAAACACATACATATCCTCAAGTTGGCTATGTAAACTCACCACTACTGCATCTGAATCTGCACCTGTGATATACATGTAACCCCATTGAAGTCTAATGTCTGTCTGTGCTGCTAAAGAAAATCAGTAAACTGTTCAAACTGATTCCTGCCCCGTCCTACGTTCTGACCGACGCTCCAAGGCGAAAACTATAGCCTCCTGTAGTCCTTTCCCTTTAACAACCATGCCATCTAGTCCAAGAAGAGCTGGGTGCAAGAGGGAGAACTGGAGTGCACATCGAGACATCTGTCGAGATGCAAACAGATCCACTTGTGTCATATCTGCACCACCAATTCTGGGTGGAATCACCAATCCCCAGGACTCAGTTTCTGCCTCGACAGGATGTCAGCTCCTATGTTTTGAGTCACAAGGATATAGGTTGCCCTGAGCAGTTTTCCCTGAGACCACCGGAGGATCTGGTGTGCCAGCTTCCAAAGCAGGCACAAATGCAGGCCCCTCTGATGATTTATATAGGCAACCCCAGATGTGTTGTCTGACTGAACAAGAATATGATGGCCCCTGTGGCCTGGGGATTCTGAGAGCCAGGAGGACAGCCATAATTCTAGGAGATTATATGCCAAGAAGATATAACCAAGGTGCGTAGGCACTGCTTTGTGACCTTAATTGTGCGAAATGGGTTACCCGTCTGGGAATCCCCATCAGAACTGAGAGAGGCAGGGAAGGGATATTTGAATGCCACCGTCTGAATGGTGGCTTCCTGAAACTATTCTCTTTTCTTCCCTTTTTTATGGCAATGAAATGACATTCACTCCAACCTCATCCAGGTCTCCTAACCATGCTCTTTGTGGTCTACTAATGTGTAAAGTGTGATTATGCACTGTAAACTCGATTGGGGGCCAGTTTCTTCAACAATCTCGGCACCTTGATTTGGAGATCAGGGAAAAAATTAACAGTCTGAAGTTTTATGCTCGTAAGGGAAGGAATGCTTTAATTGAGCATCGTGCTTTTCAACTGGTCAGTTTTAACTGGCAAGTGCGAGTCATAAATTCCACCAGCTCCTTCAAGGCTGGAGAATGCTCGTGATGTAGCAAGGTAAAGGAGAGACACACAACCTGAACTGTTCGCTCACCATTATATACGTTTAGGATTCCCAGTTCATTTTTAAACTAGCTAGGGATTGTACAAACAACACCAGACTGATGTTTCACATATGTGTGTACTGAAGACAAACATTTGGCATGCTTTAATAGCTTGCTGGATGTCATCCTGTCTCTGACGTACGTACAGTCACACCATTGTTTTGATTTCACACGTGCTTCATAATCATTCCCATTGCGTTTTAGGCGTAGCACGTGTTCCCTTGAAAGGGAACAATAATATTAAAAGTGACATAAGTGATTTCAGATGCTTTTGCTAACTTCAGCCAAACCCAGAGTGTTTCTGATTAGCTACTTTTCTGATAAATAATTTTAATTATACTAATATAATAAAATAAACAAAGTAAAATTAAAGTTTCTCAGGACCCGTTTCAGTGATTTCTAGCAGTGATATTTATCTGGTAGTAGGGACGTTTAATGAGTGTTTTTTTAAATACAATGCATGAAAATACAGAACTTAAAAACAAAACACATTATAATGATGTTTGCAATGAAATTATCTACTAACTTCTGATGTGAAAGGAGAATTATATATCTTCTTGGATCAAAACAGACAACAATAAAGCCTATTAAATCATCATGAACCTCTCTCACCAAGTAGGCTTGACTATCTTGATAGCTTTTTTGGTTCTGGAAAGTGGCCGAAAGCAACAAACTGGGTAGAATATTTGCTTGTAAAATAGACAAGCCACTAACTGCAATGTTTGACCCAGATAGAACATTAAACGTCTTAACACAAGTCACAAAGAACAGAATGTTTACTTGTTTATATCTACTTATCACCAAAAGCCTTAATGGATCTGTGAATTACTCTATTACATAACTAAAAAAGGAAGAAACAATGCGAATAAGCACATTGATCTTTTCTTTTCTACTTCGAGAGTACAATCACTTTATTTTTGTAAGTTTAAGCAGGGAGTAGTCTGAGGTAATTGAGAATCAAGGCACATTTTGTCTCACTCACAGCCATTTTCAGTCTGCCTTCCACAAGACTGCCTCCACACAAACCAAAGAGGCTAGAAAACACATCCATCTCTTACAACAGAATCATTGGAATCACCCAGAACATGTCGTCTGAAATTGCTCTTGACATTTTCTGCCCACAGTTCATTGCACAAACCATAATGTGAACCTACTGCAAGAAAATACATTCATCTGTTTCTTACCTCCGTTTGATGAGGCACAGGATTAAATCCACACTGATTGCACACGGTGGACTTGCATTCAGTGCATGTACTATAGTTGGGGGGATCTCTTCTCAGGGCTGCCTTGCAGAGTGGACAGGGTTTGAGAGGAAGTTTCGGGCTTTGATCTGTTTTAGTAGCCTGAGCACTTAAGGATTCCTTCATTGTTGTTGGTATTTGAGTGTCTTGGGGTCTATTTTTTTGCTGTTGCTTTTTTGCCTCTACTATCTGTGATTTGGGAAGATTGGGTGAGCCCTTAGAGGCTTCTGAACCTTTTCTAGAAAAAGGGGGTGTGGTGGTATTGGCAGAAGATTGGGAAATGGCGGAACCCTTTCGAGAGGTTGGTGGGGTTATTGAGGGCTCATCCTGGACAGCTGAAATCAAATTGGATGCCGAACTAAGGAATGAAGAACTGAAACCTAGAACCTTCCCAGAAACAGAAGAGGCACCAGGCTGTGGAGAGGGAGAGCGGGATCGAGCGCCACCAAAACCAAAACCAAAGAAACTGGACTCTTCTTCCTTTTTAGGGGGCTCAGTCTTTGATGGTGGCTCACTTTTGGCAGGAGGAGCACCTTTTGTTATCGGCTGTGGAAGAAGTTTTTGTTGTGACGCTTGTTGAGATGGATGAGCTGCACTTGTGCTAGACTGGCTTGACGGTTTCTGACCGTCTGTTGGTTTGGTTGGCTGGCTGGCAGATGGAGGTATCTGCTTACTATGAGGTGTTTCTTTCCTTGCAGGGTTCGGTGATGGTACGGAGACCTTGGATTGTGGCTGGGCTTTTTGTGTCAGAGGTTCACTAGTTTGTGCCCCTCCCAGAGCTCTCTGCATCTGGCAATTCAGGCAAAGCCACTCCTTAGCCTGCATACATTGAAGATATACATTTCTGTTATACAATTGCTAGTTTTTAACTAAACAGAAATTCAAATCAACACAGAATCTGTTACTCTGCACTGTTACAACAGAAATATACAGTAAAATGATAGCATTTACTTATTTGTGGGTGAATAAGAGAAACACTACATTTATTACCTTGGCTATACCAATACCTATGGCTATTTTGATGACAAAAACTTGGTAAAATATAAGTAATACAAATCTATACCAAATATAAGATTGTATATAGATCTTTGATACAAAATTTAATGTAGTATAACTTTGTTAAAAGGGTATTATAAAAAGTGTCAGCACCCAAATTAAGACTTCATTCATGAACCATCATAGTTCATAGCACATAATGGTGACCATTGCTTGTCAGTATAAAATTATTTAGAGTGATCTATTACATAAAAAAGATCTTAATTATTTAAAATAATACAAATAATAATAATAAAAAAAAATAACTTGATCATTTTCCTATTTTAATCCAAAAACAAGCACAAAAAAGACTAAGTCATGCATTTTAATACCACTGCTTTAAGTATAATGGCATGGTAACGCAACACTAAATGAGTTAGGAATTTGTACTCACAGTTGCATCTGGAGGACTGAACCCACACATGTTGCAGACCACAGATTTACATTGTGTGCAGGTGTTATGGTTGGGCGAATCCTTGGATTTAAAGATTAGTTCGGTTTTTTTACAGACTGGACAGAGGGATTTCACCCCAGCTCCATCTTTCACCTGAGGCTCTGTTGAAGGAGGCCTTGACCCAGCTGGACTTTCTGGATGAGACCCAGGTCTTCTTGGGCCTTGTTGTTGAGGTCCAACCTTCCCAACACCCTGCTTAGGAGATCCACCCCCGCCTGCTCCTTGTGGCAATCCTCCCCTGCCAACTCCCTGCTGTGGGAGACCTCTACCAGCTCCTTGCTGTACAAGACCTCCTCGTCCAGCTCCTTGTGTTTGAGATCCTCCTCGTCCAGCTCCTAGTGCTTGAGATCCACCCCGTCCAGCTCCTTGGCCTCCCCTTCCCACACCCTGTGGCTGCTGTCCCTGTAAGGCTGCTTGGCCATTCCCCTGCTGTTGAGGACCTTTCTGCTTTGAAGGTCCTGGAGGCTGCTGTTGCTGTTTTTCCTCGCTTGCCTCATCGCCAAAAAGACTAAACTTGTTCACAGCAGAGGACATTGCACTTAGAGGATTCCCCCCACTCAGAAAGTTGGAGGAGAACATTGTGGATGTGGGGAATGATGGTGTAAGGGAGGGCTGGGATGAAGGGGCCCAGTAGAGGGCTTCTCTCACCAGTTGCAATTATCCCTCACATCTACCTCCAGTCTCCCTTAGGAAATAAAAAATGGACAATGAAAAGAGTCACACGTTATTATTTTCTTTATTGCTTTAATCATTTTGTTTCTGGAGTCTGGAACCAAATCATCTAAAAATATTAGCAGTTCCAGACTCCAGAAACACAACAATTTAATAACAATTAAAGTATCTCAGAAATATTATATGTTCTGCCTATGGCAAAAAAATCTAAAATGAGAAGACTTGGTCTAAAAATATTTTGTTATTTTCAGACATGGTTTATCCAAGCCATCTTCAATGCAAGTGAAAAACCTCAATAACCCAAGTAAATAAAATAACACACACAAAAAAACTGTTATGAACTTTATAACACATAATTGGTCAGTGGCAAGTAGAAGTTGTAGATAGTAGATGATCAATATAATACAATTAATATATGCAGTAATTACACTGACATCTATTAAAATAGTGTGTAATAAAGAAAATAGTGATGGACACAATGTTCCATTACTGTTCTGATCATGATGCATTAACTAATATAGGATTTCAAAAGATTTTCAGAAGATAATTTTTCCATAATTATTATACAGATTCCATGATCTTTATCTTCCGAATGGCATTATGCCAGAATGCATTAAATATATGCAACATATCTGTTATATGCCATAGCATAAAAAATCATTATAGGATCAAATTGATAACTACCCATCGAAATTGATAATTGACAATTCTAAAGGCATTTTTGCAACGGAAATTTTACTACAACGTTTATTCATCCACATGTGTAATACAGCTTAAAAATGTATAATAAATATGAAACAGCAATGAGAGGCGGATTTTTCGTGTAAGGCATGACTGCATAACCCCCGTATTTGACAGAGTGTTTGGACGTTTCCCTTCAGCACCTCGGATAGCGTTCTACGCTCGCCTCATGCATCACGTTTCTCTGCCTTTCAGCGTGAAATACAACACGGCATACCATTCACAGCAGTAACTCTATGCGTACACATTCATGATGAGAAACTTTAAAGAGTCAGTGGGTTTTCTGTGTGTATTTGTCCGCAAACGCACAATTGTTTTTCAGTAACGCGCGCCGTCAACATTTCAACCACATTTTCGATAACCTATATCAACATAAATCTATATAACCAAAAATAGTCACATTGTGCTCTTCAAACAGCCTACAAATATATATTAACATTTAGTTTTTCTGCTTCTCCTCCTTCAAAGCAAACATCTACAGCCCGTCTACAGAAATCCTCCGTCGGCATATCCGGGTTGTAAAACCTTCTCTGGATGTGTAAAACACAAATGGATGTTTTTCCAATCTTATGCAAAATAAAACTTATTGTTTCACTGTTTAATTGATTGTATGTTTTAATTATTAAAAATAAGTATTTTTTGCATCAATATACCAAAAAAAAAAAAACAAAGCAAAACATTGAAATAGTGTATGTTGGTTATTAGATATGAGGTTGTAGATGGTATATGATCAATCTCAGACAGTCACGAACTGCAGTAATCTCACTGACTCGCCATTCATGCATTCAAACGGGAAATAAAAGAGCAAACGGTGAGAAATGGATGTTCCCTGACTGTCCTGATCATGATGCATTCGCCCTTGATCAAGCCCTGCAAGGATTTGAAAAAGGATGGGAGGATTTCCCAGCATCATCACTAAAACCGCTTTCTTTCATCCTGTAGCCTACAACAGTACCTAGAAGCCGCAAGCATATCCAGACTAGAAGTAGCCCACTACTCTACTACCACACACCATAATTATCTTTCCTTAAAACCGCCACTGTGATCACGTGGAAAAACACGAATATTTTCCATCCGAACGGCCAGCTGAAGTCGGACAAACGGCATCCTACCTGCAGCGTCCGAGCATTCCTTATTTATTCTCCCATTTCTGTCTCCCTAGTGCTGTTTGGTGATCGGCTGCTCAGCGTCTAGGATGGAGGTTACGAGGAACTGAGGGCATACCCGCTTTCACAATCACCTCCTCTGCGCATGCGCCGCATATGACAGGTGATCAGCATGCATCGACTCGGGAAAATTGAATTTAAAGCGACATAATCATTCCTCTTTGACAAACTCTCCGCTAATAATCGGCTTCTGTTTGTTCGGGCATCTGTAATGGGGTTTGATATCGTTTTCACAGATAAGAATGTTGACAGGGCACTAATAAAAATGACAAACATCATAAGATTACTTTTATTAAAATCAGTTTTATTAAAATTCTACATCGTAAAAATTTGACTGCATGGTTGCTTAGGCCTATATTTTAACATGATGATATTATGATGATATTAATGATATTGGCTCCTGGTTAACATTCTATCTGTCCAGAAATTAAATCGGGGTTACTTTAAGGTGACATAGTTACATTTCACTTACTCTAATAAGTGCTGAGAAATATCAATTTACTATATGTACTTATTATAGATTTGCGGTTAAGGTTTGGTTGCAAGTATGCATAATTTACTGTTATTGCTAACGCTATAGTAAGTACTGTACATGTAGTAGCGTATAACTATGTTACCTTGATGTTAAGTAAATACTGGGAAAAAGTTGATACACCTAATTGTTAAATAGATACATAAATAAAATACAATTGTGCTTCAAAGCATCCAACATATTTGGGCAATTATTCATGAGCATGATGCCAGAAAAGATAGCATTTGTGCTTAAATTGAAAGATTATTAAATACATAATACCAACAGTGTGCAAAAGAGGGTTAAACAACAACAAAAACTAATATAATAACAATAACACGTTTCAAAGAACTCTGAAATGGATGAATGCTGCTACAAAAAGCAATCTGGTTTATGGAAGGTCAACTGCAGTCAGTTTAAACACTGAGCCTGTGGCAATGGCCTAAATCAGTTCACCTTCAAATTCACAGTAAACATTGATAGGCTATGACAATTCCTTCACCCTCTCTCTCTGTATCTTTCTCCTTCTATCTATGTCTGCTTGTCATTTATGTGGATACTCACTCACATGCAGCATCACTCAGTTCTCAGGCAGCGGGAGAGAAGCCTGCCTCTGTCTGCATTATAGGTTTTTGCCTGGCAGAATCAGTTATGGTCCTGAGAGAATCTAATGTGCTCTACTCAAGTGCTAATGGTCAATCCATAAAAACCATCAGTGCTAGCATGCTAGTACCATTACCCGAGTCTTGCTGCTCCTTATATATATAAATTTTTCTTTCTTTTTTGTGCAATAACCAAATATGGTGCTGTTGGGCCGCTAATCTGAAATCTTAGCGCATACATACTGTTAAAGGTTAGACATTTCTTAGAAACTGCTTATTTCTTATTTCTCTTTTAATCAGACTTTAAACTAAGCAAAACTTGTGCCTTTTCAAAACAAATCGTTTTATTGACTGTATTCTCTCTCTATCTTTTTGTTCCTTTCATCAAATATTTCTCTAAAATGTCTAGTTCCTATAGTAGAAGCCTGCTCATTCAGAAGCCAGCCTGAAAATCATATTGGATTGAGGTCACATAAATCAGGAGTGCTTGGCTTACGGCCCAGGTGAGTTTTCTACAAGAAGCATTTCATTCAAGAGAGTAGACCAAGCTTGTCACCCTGCAATGCGCTGAACAAGAGCAATCTAAACAATCTGGCAAGAAGCTACACCACAGATTTAATCTCTCCATCATCTCTCTGGGGATTAAGGCCAAAACCATAACTGCCATTTATTCCTTTTCAATGTAAATTAATTCTCATTACTTTAGAAGAAGCCCTCAATCAATCTGAGCTATGGTCTAGCAATAGTTTATGGAATAATCATGCATCACCTCACTGTATGGTGCAGAGTCAAATGCAATTAGGAGAAATGTCTAGCAAATTTAGTAAGATCGAGAAACCATATCATTAATGAATTTCACCTGGTTGCCCAAGTTTAAAGATATTACATTTTTAAGGAATAGAAAGGAATAACAAACAAACACCAAGAAGCCAAAGTTCAGAAGTGAACTGATAATGTATTTAAATTATAATCTAATTAAAACATTGTTCTGAATTTAAATTATAGTAGAAAACAGGATGCAAAATTGTAATTCAAATTTAAATTTAAGAATAAAATTTATTGTAACTTTATTAAAGTTTATTTTATTATAATTTTATAATTTAAACTTCAAATGATATATAATTTAATATTTTTGTAATATATTTATAATATAATTTAATTCAAACAAGGCTTTGTCGAAAAAGTTATGGTTTTTGAAGTTTGAAGGTACTATAGATAGAGCGATAGGACAATTGGTAGATGGATAAATAGACAGAAAAATCATTGGAATAATACTATGATGAGTGATTGAGGAGTCAGTTTTCATATTTTTACATGAATTATTCCTTTAATCCAATATACCTTCCTGCATTAGCATGAGGTTAGTGGTTTGTGTTGAGATAATGTATTTTCATAAATTATATGAAGCTGTTTTGAATGAGGTAGGTGGTGAGAGCCAGGCATAGTCTGGAAACATATGTGTTGCCAAATTAATTTGGCTCTTATGCGGTAATGTTAACATAAACAAGAAATACCCCCCCATATTTATTCTGCCACTGGGCAGACATAATTCTGCCATCGAAACACAAAGATCAAGGCAGCCAGAGAGAGTCACGTTTCCCTAGAGTCTGTTCCTGCCATTGAGTGGTTTTACGGTGAGGACATGAACGAGTCGTGCATGTCTTCAATCCCCCATGCTTCAATCTCCCACTCGGCTTGCGCGTCATGTGTTGGGGGAGGGAGCATGAACGCTTGTGTGTGGTGCTGATTATGTGTTGCGTCATGCGTGGGGAAGTGTAAACACTAGGAAGCTGGAAACATTTTTCCTCTCCCACCATTTGTCTGTGTGTGGGTGGGTGGGTGTGCGTCTGTGTGGGTACACACAGCCAGATTGGGCGGAATATTCCTCTACAGCACCATTCTCACCCATCTGATTGCTGAGATGTCGCTCTTTCAAAGCTCAGAAGACTAAAAGGGTTTTTCATTTATTCTTCATAAAATGATATTTATAAAATATCAAATTCATCAAATACAAATATCAACTTTGTCTCTGATATTTCTCCTGGAGAAGAAAATAGATTAAATAGAAGGAAAATGAAGGAAGAAAAATAAGAAATATTTGAGTTTATGTTGAGACATTTGATTGCAGATTTTGCCATCTCAGCAAGTCTGAATACATCGTTAACTTCTCATCTAAAGGTCTAAAGATGTTAGAACCATGGTGATGAATAAAACCATCTTCACACCTTATTATATTTGTAAAAGGTCCAATAAACCTCAAAGTTTACCATATTAACAAAACATATAGATTATATTACAGCTATGTTTATATGCATAACGTTCAAGGTTGGCAAGATGTTTTTTAGTCTCTTACGCTGAATAAGGCTATGTTTTTTTTTAAAGCAGGATTCGTTGATTAATATAAAGATAAAAAGAACAGAATTTATTTGAAATTGAAATAATTGTAACATTATAAATGTTTTACTGTCGCTTTTGTTCAATTTAATGCACCCTTGCTGAATTAAAACGTTAACTGTTCAAAAAAAAAATTATAATCGTACAGACCCCAAACTTTTGATCACATACTGTAGGCTATATATCTAGATACAGATGTGTACCTAAAAAACATACTTTAGTAAATTTAGAGATACCTTCAAGTTCAAATGGCACAAATAAATTTCAAGTTATATGTCACGATGACAATAACACTTCAAGTCATAGAATCTCTGATTTTAATCATATTTGAAGTATTTTACTCATATTGAATGTAGGCTAAAATACACACTAGTTCTCAACATGCTAGTGTAAAGTGGTATTAAGATTAAGTGGCATTGCATCTTATGCACAGAAGCCATTGGCACATGCTGCTATGTTTCGAGGCACATTTGGTGGCAAATCCGGTTGCCATTGCCATGTGCCACTAAAACGTATAACACGTGCTGATGGTCTGCGTCATGTTCCAGTGACATTGTTTCACACCTCCAATATGCTAATGCATCGCATAATGTAGACAGTATTTATTTAGTTTGAGGGTCCTTAACACACTCAGGACTCCTATATAACCTGGCCTGGCCACTTCAGACAGTGTGATTAAATAGCTAACAATGTAATTTTTTGTAAAAATCACCTTTTTGTTAATGGTTTTTTTTTAACAGTTTTGGGGGGATATATGGTATTTGTTATTTATTGATTTGCCAAAATTAGTAATGAATAATATTTATAGAAAGGTTTATTTAAAATAGCAACATTTTATGTAAAATTCACATTAAAGAAGATCTTCATTTATCAGTTTCAGCCATTGTGAAGACATGAAACATGCCACAGTTTAGTGGAAGATTGTAGACATCTATAGGAAAACAAACACGGTTTGTACTTAATGAATAGTTTATGCATTAAATTAAAAATGCCTGCATTTTTTTAAGGGGTAGGTTTCAGGTAGGGAAGGTATGGATGTTAATAAAGCCTCAAACCACATGAACATGATGCTGGTAGCAAAACTGATATGTAGCATTTTTTGCTATCGAATTGTGCTACCTACTGTTTTAGGTAGGACAAATTGACATAACACTGGCATTGTCCAAAAGCCTAGTGACACATGTCTCTTTCTCCCATGCATTATATAGATGTTGTAATGTACTCACTGAACAGCAGAGTGACATTTAACTAATAATAAGTTGCTTTCTCTCACATTTGGGCTTGGTCAAGCATTAGCATTCACCTTGTTTTGTAGTCTGTCTGTTATTAGTTCAGTTTTTACCTGTCCTTAGCCCTTCTGTTTCCATGGTTACTGATTAAGTTAGTTAGGTTCAGGTGTGTCTCATTACCTAGTCTTGTTTGTTTCTCAGTTTAGTCCTGTCTGGTTGTCTGTCGATGTTATGTTTTACCCAGTTGTTCTGGTCACGGTTTTGAAGTTCCTGTTCCTGTTCCTGAGTGATTATTTTATTTTAGCTTGATGTAAAATAAAGAGTTGCTGTAAGTAGATCCAATTCCCCCTTGACTGCAACCGGCCAGTGTGACACTTTCAAACAGGGTTTATTGTAACAACAACCATTTGGCCTGTTGTGTTTATATTATTATATTATTAAGTTAATTTGCTTACAATTTTTTACAATGTATTTAAATTCATGATTAATATATAATTGTTTTGATAACTCAACTCATTTTCTTTTTATTTGCATTCAATTGACAGATAAGCTGTGTCATTTAGGATTATGAAAGAATATTGACACTATTATTATTTAATATAATTTATTATATTATATTATTATATTGTTACATTGAGTTAAATATCAAAACAATCATGCATGGTCAGAAAGAATGCATGCACACATTGTTAATAAAAAAGTATTATTACATCTTTCCATAACATTATTTGTGAATATTAAAACCATAGATGAGTACAATTGACCCTTATATTAAATTATATCTAAACATTTTTCTGATTACTTTTTGTTTTTGTTACTGTCTAACCCTCAAACAAACAACAAATAGACCAACCATGGATTTTCCATAGATTTTTGGTTTATCTTGTGCTGACCAATGTTACACTTATACAGAGAACTACCGGCATGAATGCAGCATTATGCAGAAATAAAGTTTTATTAGATTATTTTAGACAACTATAATGACAATGTTACAGAGACACAATATCCTTGGAATCACCTTCAGAAGAACGATATCGCCCTCTTATATGGATGCTAATATGGTTATCGTTATTATTACAATGGAATCCGGTTATGACGACGGCCTCGGGGGTTGCAAAAAAGCATCAAGATAACCAAGTATCGAGATAACCAAAAGCCAATATGTCTGTAAGCCAACATTTACCCAGTCTGACATTTGACATTTCTGAGATATGGGTCACCGCGCATTCGCACAATGGCGCCAAGTGCAACAAAACTCAGGCAAGCTGGCAAGGTAGCCTCCAATTTATTTCTTTTAAACTTAACAATGGGTATAAAAATGAGTGGGGGAGCTGGAAAAAGTAAGAAGCCAAAAACGTACCACTTCCATATGGAGGTGGACTTTTTTTTCACTATGTCATTTTCAAAGTGTATTTGCCTCATCTGGCATTGACTGTCTTTCATCGCTATACTGAAGAGGTGAAATGTGGAGCGGGATTTTCGGACTGTTCATAAAAACTACGACACTGACTTAACTCCGCAAAGAAAACTGAGAAGAAGAAGAAGAAGGGTGAATTAACTAAAATTTCAGTTGTCTGGATAGCAGTCATTTTGTACAAACTCTTAAAGAGTTGTATTGTGCAATATGGGTTCTTGTAGTTAATGTTTTCTCACACACCAAAAAAAAAAATCTGTCCTTATGTATTTATGATGCAAGAAGATCATTAGGAGGTCCTTCAAATCTGAAAATCCTGCTCCCATTTTATTGGTTTATTGAAGCTGGCCTCTGGACAATAGCACTTCTGTTTGTTTGCATGTGTGTTTGTTTGATGGACGTCTGGGGATGTTGGAGCAAGTCTTCCCTCCTGTTTTTGGTAAGCTCTGCTGCTTCACTGACTCTGACATGTTATCCCATCAAGCATGCCTAAACCTTTTGACATTTTTCATATCCTGAAACTTTGTCTCTTTCAGCATTTTTAAGTGTCTCAGCTTCTCAGGTGAAAACAACCATAGATATAGAAAAGGATGCAAGTGAGGCACTGCAAAAAATAAAAAAAATAAAAAAATTCATGTACTAAAACATGGACACAGACAGATAGACTAGCTAAATAACTTGGCGTTACTCATTACTCAATACTCATTCACACGTGGACACATTACACAAGGTTTTGCAGATTCTTTGTTTGTCTCAGCAGTATTTATTAATTTAAAATGAGTATATTTGAAGCAAATATCCCAGTATTATTAATTGGATGCTACAATCTACTATAATCTACACACAAAGACAAACATGCTTACAAACCTCTCTGCATGAGGAGTACAGCAGAGGGTCAAGCTGTAATCAATACTGTAACTTGATCACTCACTGTTCGCCAGTTTCATTAAATTTAAATATCTGCCTCGGAGAGGAGAAAAATGGACTGGGTTGTCCAGCCAGAAAAAAAAAGATAGCTTGACAGCTAGTTCACACTGGTCAACAAACCCCCATCCTCCATGATAGCATCCTTTCATTTATGCAAGCCAAGCCTGATGTAAAGCTTGCATGTATGAAAGTGTACGGTTACACTGTTGAATATATACATAGGAACCAATAATGTTTCCAAACAAAACAAAAAAACTTTTCTATATTATTAAAAATAAAATAATAATGAAAAAACATGATTCAAACACTTACCTATTTTAGACCCAACAAATTAAGGTTGAAATTCCAGTGTGTCCAGTGTGTTTAAGGGTGATAGGCTGTGTGAATTCCCATAAAAAGCTGTTAAATCCACAGTACATCAGCGTCTCCCCTAGTCATCCATGTTCACAGGCTGCCACTGCATTGCCGCCACTAACTCTGATTTTCCCCACCACTGACCATCATCAGCTATCAGCCTAAAAATACTCTTAAAGAGACAGCATCTCTCCCCCCCTCTCTCTCTCTCTCTCTCTCTCTCTCTCTCTCTCTCATCAGGCTCTTTGGACACCCTTCCAGCTGACTAGGGACTGCCCTAATCTCCTCCTACTCATACAGACCAATCAAAAGCAGGCAGGAAATCAGTAGTGATGTGTAGAGAGAGAGAGAGAGAGAGAGAGAGAGAGAGAGAGAAATAGGCAGCTGTGGATAATAGATATAGAGGGAACATAGGAATGAGCTAGAGATTATGTTCTTAAAAGATAGGAAGGTTTTGAGGATGGCTTGGGTGAGATTTTACCATTACTGGCTCAGCTTATGTTACAGAAAGCACTGTAAAATGCAACTACTGTACATGTCATTTTATAATACATACGAAAAATTGATTGACGCCCTGACGCCCGCAAATTATATATCCAGGAACTGAGTGAGAAAGCCTGTTGCTTTTTCGGTGACCCGATCACAAATGGTCAGCCAAGACGCATAACTATCACATCTGATATAAACATGCATTTTAGATGGAACGATAGAACATAACATCATGTTTCATTGTAAAAAGTAAATATTTTAAAGATGCATAGTGTGGTAAAAAAAAAAAAAATTCCTGCTACATGCACCATTGACATTCATCTCTGTAAAGGAGATGCATCACAGAGTGAGCGGATGTTTAAACCATGAAGGCTTGACTGACATGTTTTGTTGATGAGTTTTTAGGTTAGGTGCTTACCCAAGCTGAATCTTCCTGCCACATACTGTCCTTGATGGAGTAACGCAATAGCAAGGTCTAGACACTAAGCGCTGTATAATTGACGAAGTGTAAAACAAGATGGGGATAAAACCCATCTCAAAAGTCTTGCCCTCGACTCTCAATGTTGTTTTAATGAGTCACACTCTCTCCAGACCTCAGGCATATCATTTAGTAAATGTTTGCTTTCGGGAACAAGGTGGATACAGACCCCAACATGTCTTCAGGCCGAAAGCAAACATTCAGAGACCATCTGCTGCACTGTGTGCTTGACATTTGAATGATCCAATTCATGGTTACAAATAAAAAGTTATCGAGATCCTATCATTGCTTTATACCAAATCATATTTTTTTTCTATTGTGCAAATACAATGACTGTCAAGGGAGTGTTTTTTTTGCAAAATTACCTCTCATGGCCATTTGCAACTCATTTGCGAACCATTAAAATTAAATAGTCTCAAAGGAACAGTAGAAATAAACACCCTATATGAATACTCTCTGTACATGTGAAATGAGTAATGATGCATATTAACAGGTTGTGGGTTATTGTGAGTTCAGTGTAGTTGGTGAAACGCGTCTTAATAACAGACTTTTTAAAAAGTCTGCATCAAAACAATCTGAGCTTATATGTGCCAGCAAAAACTGTTTAGGCCAGACTGAAATTATCAAGGACTTAAAACATCATATAACAATAATAATGATAAAACTTGATCCAAACTTCCCTAGATTGCTATATACTTGTTGATACTTGTATCTTGAAATCCACTTTTTTCTGGTGTGCAGAAATTCATAGTGCATTAAATTGGCTTTGTTGATGCTTGAATATGAGCATTTTCTAGAGGTGCAGTGCTGAGACATTGCTTGCATGATTGTTATTCCACATCATTGATGAGTCTCGATTTCTGTTCAGACATTCAGACGATAGAGTCAGAATTTGGCGTAAACAGAATGAGAACATGGATCCATCATGCCTTGTAACCACTGTGCAGGCTGGTGGTGGTGGTGTAATGGTGTGGGGGTTGTTTTCTTGGCACACTTTAGGCCCCTTAGTGCCAATTGGGCATCGTTAAAATGCCACGGCCTAGCTGAGCATTGTTTCTGACCATGTCTGTCCCTTTATGACCACCATGTGCCCATCCTCCGATGGCTACTTCCAGCAGGATAATGCACCATGTCACAAAGCTCGAATCATTTCAAATTGGCTTCTTGAACATGACCGTGAGTTCACTGTACTAAAATGGCCCCCACAGTCACCAGATCTCAATCAATAGAGCATCTTTGGGATGCGGTGGAACAGGAGCTTCGTGCCCTGGATGTGCATCCCACAAATCTCCATCAACTGCAAGATGCTATCCTATCATGTGCTATGGTAAAAGCATTCTATGCTTAATGCTTAGCATTGTGAAAGAAACCATACAAAAATAGCAATGTTTTTAATTAATAATCTGGCCCTTTAGTAATTGTGAAAGGAATGCAATTTTTTTTTTCACTGCCTCTAGAGTTCATTTCAGCTGTAAACGTTGAATTGTATATATATGGGTAGTTTTGCAAGAATTTACATAGAGGCCCATTTTCCCCAATGAGCCTAGGTTGCTAATGAAAGTCCTTGGCCTTCTTGACACAGCTCAAAGAAACTGAACTTGATGACCTTGAGTTTCATGTCCCGGTTGTTGTGGAAGGGAATGCAGAAGAAAAATAGCATCACTTTTCAGGTGTAACTTTCATGACCAGGAGTGAAGTTATACTTCAATATCACCTTCACTGGCTCTGCATGCCAACGGGGGTGTAAAGTTGGTGAGGTTACTGTACTCCTGTGCTACACTGAGAGATCGAGTCTCTTCTCAAATATTTATAGGCTGTCAGTGCCACACAGCTGTTGCCGCTGCAACTATCCAAACACACTCTAGCTGGCCCGAGGTCAATGAGAGCCTACCTGTCAGTCACCATACTGATGCTATCACATAATACAGCAATAAAAATATACATTACATTTGTCACTTCATGAGGTTTCCGATGGACACAGCCTGTATGAATCACATGTGTTGGGTTAGCTGAATTTATGAGGGCACATATTAGAAAGGAAATTAATGAAATGAAAACAGCGTCATTGCTTGAGAACTGTCAGAAGATGTGATGTATTACTACAATGAACCATATTTTCTAAGACAGAATACAAGCTCTCATGTTATATGACTGAATCTGAAGTAATCAGACACTCTGACCCTACGCAAACTCATTTTATTCAGGCTGTATACATCTTAGCCAAACGCTTTTCATCACTTGTATCACTTGTATCACTTGATATCCGACACTCACGGATTAAAGCTTTAGAGTTTGAGTTGACCAAATGGTGGGCTGTAAGAGATGACATAAAGACACAGTGTGTCACATTCTCTATCTGTGAGTGCAAACAGATTTCTGCATAAAACCTGTGTGGGGTTTATTTCCACTCGATTCATCACAAAAAAATTTCTGCATTTATGACTAAACAAACTTGAAGTACAGTGGAGTTCGGTTATGTCGACAGCCTCGGGGGTTGCAAAAAAAGCATTGAGATAATCGTTTAGCGAGATAACCCATATTACATATATTAACATGTATTTTCCCACATATAACCCGCAGAAGCAGATAATCCGCATGCTCATAATAGACTTGTTGTAATGATTAGGTTTTCCCTTAATTTTTTGAGAGCAGGATTTTATATTGGCTCTGTAGTCTCTATATATAGTCATTTATATAACTAAAATAAATGACTATATATACATACACTCACCTAAAGGATTATTAGGAACACCTGTTCAATTTCTCATTAATGCAATTATCTAATCAACCAATCACATGGCAGTTGCTTCTATGCATTTAGGGGTGTGATCCTGGTCAAGACAATCTCCTGAACTCCAAACTGAATGTCAGAATGGTAAAGAAAGGTGATTTAAGCAATTTTGAGGTTGGCATGGTTGTTGGTGCCAGATGGGCCGGTCTGAGTATTTCTCAATCTCATCAGTTACTGGGATTTCCGTGCACAACAATTTCTAGGGTTTACAAAGAATGAAGTAAAAAGGGAAAAACATCCAGTATGTGGCAGTCCTGTGGGCGAAAATGCCTTGTTGATGCTAGAGGTCAGAGGAGAATGGGCCGACTGATTCAAGCTGATAGAAGAGCAACTTTGACTGAAATAACCACTCGTTACAACCAAGGTTTACAGCAAAGCATTTGTCGCAACATCAAGCCACAACACGCACAACCTTGAGGCAGATGGGCTACTACAGCAGAAGACCACACCGGGTACCACTCATCTCCACTACAAATAGTAAAAAGAGGCTGCAATTTGCACGAGCAGACCAAAAACTGACAGTTGAAGACTGGAAAAATGTTGCCTGATCTGATGAGTCTCATTTTCTGATGAGACATTCAGATGGTAAAGTAAAAATTTGGAGTAAACAGAATAAAAAACATGCATCCTCATGCCTTGTTACCACTGTGCAGGCTGGTGGTGGTGGTGTAATGGTGTGGGGGATGTTTTCTTGGCACACTTTAGGCCCCTTAGTGCCAATTGAGCATCGTTTAAATGCCCCGGCCTACCTGAGCATTGTTTTCTGACAATGTCCATCCCTTTATGACCAAAATGTATCCATCCTCTGATGGCTACTTCCAGCAGGATAATGCACCATGTCACAAAGCTCTAATCATTTTAGATTGATTTCTTGAACATGACAATAAGTTCACTGTACTAAAATGGCCCCAACCGTCACCAAATCTCAACCCAATAGAGCATCTTTGGGATGTGGTGGAACGGGAGCTTCTTTCCCTGGATGTGCATCTCACAAATCTCCATCAACTGCAAGATGCTATCCTATCAATATGGGCCAACATTTCTAAAGAATGCTTTCAGCACCTTGTTGAATCAATGCCACGTAGAATTAAGGCAGTTCTGAAGGCAAAAGAGGGTCAAACACAGTATTAGTATGGTGTTCCTAATAATCCTGTGGATGGATGGATGGAGAGAGAGAGAGGCCACAGAGCCAAACTTGTTAACATTATTAGAGAATGAAACAATGTTTTGGTGAAAAAGTCAAATTTCAGCTGTAATTGTGATTTATGACATGATGACTTGAGGTGTACAGGCCATCAAGACGTACAAGTCAACTCTATTGATTTAAAAATAAATATGCCCGTGGCATATTATGCTGTATATTTGGAGCTGTCAGCATGTGTTTCCTGCCTGAGTAACAGATGTTATGTTTTTACATAGCAAAGGTCATGATTATGTAATGTGCAAACAAATTTGTGAGATTACAGAGCGGAAACGAAGATGATGGAAATGAATATCCACATGGAGGATTATATCTCTCAGATTTAATATCCGTCCTGACCTGGTTTGGTTAAGTTCTTCATATTTTACAGTGTAAAAGAACAGGGGTCATGTAGAAATTTGAGGCAAACAATTCACCAATTTATAACCCTACAAGAGCAAAGGTGCTTGTCCTTCTATTTGAAGACCACAGGTTTTGTCCCATCCCATTTTAACATTTCAGGATTAATCTCTAATGTCAGATATGTCATAAAAAAGTTATTTCTCGCTTTTGCATAAAAGCCCTGGAATGCTCTGGACTCGTCAGTCAATTCACAATGTTCACAATAACTGGTTGATTGGACAGAGATCATCAAATCAAAACTATTTCCAAAACTAATTCCAAAATACCACATACAAAGCAAATACAACATTCTTAGATTAAAGTACACAAAAAATTTAAAAAATTGACAAACCCAACCACTGGGTTAAAAATGTAATCAAAAATGTTAACTCGACAGCTGGTTTTGTCCACATTTTACCCACATTTGTGTTGAAATAACCCAAAAATTTTTAGACTGTAGAAGTCTTAGAAAACATAAATAAAACTGAACCTGAAAAACCAACATCATCATTGCTTAGCATCTTGTTGTCAAATGCTCAACCTCTGAGAAAAATCAGGCAATGGCATAAAAGTAGCCTATGATTTTATAGGAAAATCTCAGACTTGGCAGCACTGCACTGCATGAGCACTAAATACATAGCATCACTCTTTCTCTGTATTTTTCCTGTATGGAAAGAATATTAACATTATTCTGACACATTACGGTTTGAACGATTTGTACTGTACATAATTTTATGATCCATACTAAATGTTCATGTCAATTTATATTACTCATTCTCATTTTTTCAGTGCTGATGAATACTCAACTGGTCCTCTGCTTTTCCTTTCTATCTCTTCTGTCTCTTTTGATGCCACAACCTCTCCTCTCTATCTCTCTGAGTCAGTGTCTGCGTGCTCATGCTGAGTTGTAGTGGGTGAAGTGTCACACAGGCTGATGAATTGTGGGTATTACTTCCACTCCCTCGATGTCCTCCTCCATAACTGTGCTCCAGGCAGTATGAGTAAAGCGGAGCCTTGAGTGTGAGAGCATGAGTGTGTTTGTGTGCCTGTATGTATTGTACCGTGCTTTGTAGAGCAGGGACTGATGGCTATCCAATGTGACCTCTGTTTTCACGATGACAACAACAGCTAATGCTTTCCTGAAAAATAGAACATTTTCAGGGTTATTCAATTGTATTTTTAGTCTCCAGTTAACGAGTAAAACTAAAGAACATTTTTAATAATTTCAGTAAATACCACCAATCAGAAGTTTGGCAAGTTCTTGGAAAATGCTCATCAAATATGCGTTTACTTGGTCAAATCTACAAAGTTCTATCATGAAACTTTACATGGCGCATGCCCTAATAGTCAATCTAACTGCAATCATATTATTTTCTATAGGACTTAGCTGATTGGTTCCTGCTGTATCAGTAACCAATGAGCTCACTGCTCAATCTTCAAAATATTTGGTCAGTATTATAGTTGCAGCTTGCTTACAGAAACCCTCCACATTCCCCAACTCCAACTGTAAAGATCTACTACGGGTAATTCGTGTATATGCTATTTCTAACTTGCTCACAGCAGCAATAATAGCAGTAGCATAGCAAATCTATCCTGCTAAAACAACATTGTCATATCCATTTCACTCAGAGTTGGCATAACAAATTCAGTTATATTTATACCATTGTGAAATGTTAAAATAAACATTGAAAATGCACTCATTTGCACTGACATCACAAGTAATTATTGCTGTTAAATTCACGATAAACTGATTTGGGATGAACTAAGGTGCAATATTGGAAAATCAGCTTTTTAATGGACGCTGGGAAAATGAGCCTGGGGTTTTAGATAACATGTTTGCTCAGTCTCCTTTGGTGTCATTTTGTAGTCAGAGACAAGTGTTTATTTGAGAGCTGATGAACTTTGATAAAGAACAGTGGGACTAAGCCGTGCTCTGTGATGATATCAGCATCGGAGCATCACATGAAAGCCTTTCAAAGGATTTAACCCGTCTGAGAGTCCCAGAGTAAAGCTGAAAGAGAATGTCAGCAAAGATTACAAATAATTATTAGTACTTACATTGTGTTTGATGGATTATTAAAATGGTAACTCACTAGGTACAGTAATTAAATTTAGTTAAGACTGAATTCAGCTCCCTTTGATGCATACATTAACAGTATTTCAAGTACATGGTTCATTTTTTATCTTTAAAGGAATAGATCACCCAAACATATAACTTCAGTCATCATTTACTGACCTTTATAATGTATCAAATTAAACTTCACTGGTTTGAGCACTACAATGGAAGTCAACATTTTAGTGAGTAACCATTTATATTGTAAATACAGAGCATGATGTAAATGGGTTACTTTTATAGCGCATTTTTTGTTTAACGACAACATGAAATAATAATGGACTTATTTTTTTAACTCATTTATGTTGCTGCAGACTCATCATTGCTATGCAGCTCACATTGTTTCTGGCTCTATTAAGCTATGCCATGCCTACTTGTCACACTCCAATAAATTCCTGAGAGATAAAAGTCTCTGAATATCCTGAAAAATACATCAAATTATAGAAGCAAGATGAATTGAAAACAACATGTTAAAGGGCTTCATCTGTCTTCACAATCACAGGTGAAGAGTAAAAGGAAAACTGTTGAAAAAGGTTTACTTTTCTGTGTGTTAAGAAGAGATAAGACGCCTCCAACAAAACGCTGTTGCACTGTCTACGGAATCCTTTCATCCACAAGCACACGACATTCACAGACTTTTTCAGGAATCTTTTATAAAAAGAAGTCTGTGGGCGAGGTGAGTAAAGCTAAAGACAGGAAGCCGGCTGTGAGAGGTGTTCTTCTCATGAGACGAATGGGTTCAATAATGCTTGCTCTGAATGAAACGGAGCATAGATCCCTGCTTTTGAGCGTGTGATTAGTTTTCCTTTCAAGAGACTAAAATTAGACTAAATCTACACCAAAGAATGAAAAGAAATGCTCAGTAAGAAAATAAGAACTTATGTATGTTCATGAAATGATTCATAGATAACTTTCAACTTCAGTGCCTTTATATTTTAAAATCCTAGTGCTGTTTAGAGACTCAAAGAAAAAAACTTACCAACTTAGGTTGATATTATGCTCTAGAAGTGTTCCTCAACTGGTGGGTCATGACCCAACAATAACAGCAAACGTAATTCTATTATTTTCCTAATGAGTGGTTTTTATTTTGAAAAACTAGCATAAAAGCTGTTGAAACTTCTGTCAGACACAGTTTAAGTCAAGACGCATTAGAATGACGCAGTGTTGGGATTTAGTATCTGCGCTCAGATGTTGCGCTCTGTTGTCAGACTATATGTCAGTGTCACTATTAACGTTGTTTTAATCTCGCTCTTGGTTATGTATGTAACCTTTGTTCCCTGAGGGAACAAGATGCTGCATCAAAGTGCTATGTCTTTCAGCAGGTCAGCCTGGTATGACCTGACGCAGAGTAAGCTTTACCCACACTAGCACTAATGTAGCTTTTAGTGGCTTGGTGGGTAACGTCTGGGCTTTTAAGAATGACGCCGCAGTAAGCGAGGGATAGTTTGCTCTTCCACTCTGGGCATCGATACACCTTTCAAGCATGTTTAAGTCCCGAGATGTTGGCATTATTAGAGGTCAGGGTACTAAACACATGGGAAGATACAGGTCTTGGCCACGTTACATGACCTTGATAACCTCCAGAAGCTTCTCATATGCAGGAGTCTGAAATGACGAGTCTTCAGTATCTCCTGTCTTGATACTGATTATGTCCTGTTCCTCAGAACTGGATAGTTGCAGCAGTGCTGCCTCATATTAGGAAGTAGTAATTGGATGAGGCACTGGACCTTGCAGGTGAAAGTTGAGGAAGGGTGAGGCCAGTCCCAAACCCCTCTGCCAGATCCATCTGCGAGCCCCACGACCTGAGTCAATGGTCTGCCTCAGCAGAAACGGGACCTGAGCCACGAGGAATGGGAGCAGAGGAATCTTCCACAAAGACTGCCTGGTGGGAGCGCAGCGTTCTTAATAGCAGACACTGACAATGCTCTCAGTCAGCCCCTATCCTTCCCAGACAAGCAACACACAGATTGTGTGTCCTCACCTGTGTTGTAACGAGGGCAGGGATAAATACACTTTCTAAAGTCCTGCTCGTTCGCCATAATTGTTTTTATGCTTAGAGACTCTAACAGCAGAGATGCTATTCTTATGACAGACAAACGCAAAGTGGACAAACAATTCACATACAACGCTTGTTGTAACAGAAGTAACAGAAGCCAGTGTGTTATAGTTCTAGTGTGCTTTACAGTTTCCTGTCACGGCAGTGGACTGATTTCACACGTGCTTCACGACGTAATCACACAGAGGCATTCCCACACCGCTTTGACAAAACGCGGGTTTTCTTGAAAAGTAACAAACTTTCCCGTCCCGTCATTGCACGCACCAATAATCAGGATCACTGTCCATATGTTTTTAACAGTTCATGTTGGTATTGTGTATTTACCATGATAAGTGTTGTTTCTATAACCACACAATCACACTTTATTTTTTTAATAAATGTGGTGTTTCATAAACTTACTAGCTTTATTTAAAAAAAAAAACTAGTCTGGGACTGCTATAGCCTTACCTTATACTGTTTATTCATAAGCATTAGTCATATTCTTACAATGTATGTGTATATTAGGAAAAGTGGGACTTGCTTAACCATTTTTGTGAGAACGAACCCACGGGAGCCGTGAAAGAACGAACAAACCCACGGGAGCCGCGAACGAAAGCGGGGAGATGGGCAGATGAAATGATAATCAGGTGTTCAGTGACCACACACACACACACACACTCAGCCAGAACTAGGAGACAATGAATTCATGAACGTGAAAGTTACTGCTTAGAGGTACTGTACATGCATATTTCACAACGTGAACTATAGCGATCACAATTAATTAATGTTACAAATAGGAGGTAAAAACCTCTGTAAATCACATATAAAAGTATCACTGTGGTGAATGATGCAGCCAAACCAAACAAAGCTGAGAGAATGAATGAGTGATAGGGGTGATAAAGGGGTTGGAACCGTGACTGTTATGTGTTTAGGATATTTCCAGTAAAAATGCGCACAACGAAGCTGAGCGTTAGGACTTTTTCCACACAAAAATGCACCTGGATGAGGGAAATTTTTTCTTGTACACCGATACAATGCTCGTAAACCGATTCGACCCTCCATGCTCGTATACCATTCGTATACCGATTTGCTTGTATACCAAGTCGCTCGTAAACTGAGGTATTACTGTATATTATATATATATATATATATATATATATATATATAGCTTTATTTTTATTCCTTGGTGTATAATACATCACTTATAAAACAAACAACGGACTAAATTCAAACAAAATATTATTAATATAAAAAATACTTCTTAAAACTTCCAAAACTCATTTAATGGAACTGCCTGGGGAAAAAAAGTCATGATCCACAGAAGACAGTAAGTCATGAAGGTGAGTAAATGAGAAAAATTTCTCTCATGATTTAAATGGATGCCATGGTTACATAAGAACTGAAAGAAAGCATGATGAAAGCATTTAGCACAGACTGATACACATCCATCTCAATCATTTCAATATAGTAAAACATTAAGGACAGAATTTGAACATGAGCAAACGATTATTGTACTCCGTGTTATGTTGAAATGTTTTAAATGTGAGAAAAATGAAGGACCGAGGAAGCAATCTTCATTATAATGAATCAGCATGTGGCCTGCCGCATGTTTATGGTGAGCCATTATCAGCAATACGCTCAGGCAATTCTCTCACCCATAAATGAAATACATTAATATTTCCATCGCAGCCTGGCGTACATATTGCTAATTAGGAATCCCATCTATAATAACCAGAGATGAGAAAAAAAGCAGGAGAACTGGTGTGGTGAAAACAAGACTAAAACAGAGGCAGTATCTAAAATCACATACCTCCCTCCTAAAAGTAGCCGGATGACCTTCTTTTAGCGAGATTCTGAATTTTGCAGACAATGGACATTTTACTATCCCATTTTGTCACCTTATAAGGTTCTATCTGACATTTTTGTCAAAATTTTGTTATTCACATATTCTTATTCTGTGACAACTTTTGACTTTTGCTTTAAGGTGTTTATAAGTCCTTCATGAGTCCCAAAATGCATAAGAAAACAAAAAGGTTATATCCACAGTCGAGTTGAATGCAAAAACTTTGAATCTCAATATCTCAAAACAGCTCAGAATGCAATTTGTAGAAGGCAGTGAAGTGACGCAACTGACGCTGGTAGGTCACACGATAATGACAACATAATGACAACATGGCGACAACATGTATGTCCAGATTACATTCATACTGCACACATTCAAAATATATAGATTTTTTTTTTTTTTTATCAATTAGAAATTAATTACTTATTCAAAATAACTACATACTATGCGATTTTGGAGGTCATTAAAAATTATTACCGACCCTAAACTTTTGAATGGTAGTCAAAACTTCATCTCAACAGCAGCTGGTCACTGGTGTAGTTACAGGGTTAACAGTGCAATGCAATTGGATTGAAGTGTGGATTTATGGTATTTATTACACATCATATTTTACATACTTTGAAACATTGTGATACACAGCAAAACGGTTTACCTCATTGAAATATCATGATAATTTGGTTCTAACTTAGCAGTTCACAGCAAAAATATTGTTGCATGTCTTAAAATACTAATCCAAGTTTTTAAATACTGAAGGTGTGATCATTAGAAATGCATTATAACTAATTATGTAAAAACCTATATACAAAAATGGAATGCAGTAATACACGTAAAGTTAAAACTACGAGAACATCTAAAACCACTATAAAAACACTACCAAATCTTACACCAACATGAATAATTTATAAAGTACTGAAAATACAGATAAATAGATTTAGTATGTGCGCAAGGTTGATACTCGTGAACTGTTGAATTTAGACTGTCAACAGTGGAAAAGTCATTCTGTGAAATCTCAGGAAATCTCAACATTGTTGATAAGAGGTCAACTGGTCTCCACCTTTTGTCATTGTTCAGAGCAGTCCAAGAGGAAATGTCATTTGTCAGATCCTGAGAGGGTCTTTAAACCCCTTGTCTTTTAATGGCCCAGTCAGTCCGGTAGCACTGCATGTTCCCATAGAAGCAACCTTGGTATTTTCTTTGAAACTGAAATGTTACACGAAAGCTCTGTGAAAATATTCAAATCAATTACACATTTTCTTCCTTTTTCTATTTAAAAAGGTACACCAAGTAATTAAACGGTTATGTTTGGTATAGTATGCTATCCTTTAAAGCAGGGGTCTCCAAACTTTTCAGCCCGAGGGCCGCATTAACTGTCAAACAGCAGTTTGGGGGCCGACTACACACTCGAGGTCCAAATAAAAATCAAAACAAGGATGTTGTTTTTAATTATTTATTTAATATTATTTTATTCAGTTATCACTTAAATAACACAATGATACACTACACATGAACACCTGTATTAGTGGGAATGGTGAAATTGCTTCCTGGATACCAAAATAGCAGAAATTTCTGGCTTTTGATTTGATTTCCCTAACATCAACAGTGACCTGAGATTATCATCAGACAAGTTTGTTCTCAAATTGTTCTTCACGTATTTTATTCTTGAAAATGTTTGTTCACACATGTATTTTGTGTGAAAAGATTGACTGTTGTCTTGAACAATTTTTGTTGTTCAAAAGATTGAAAGGTACATTGATACAAAAGTTTTGACCTTAGATATGTTTTCCTTAGGCAAAAAAAAAAAACCCACACCAGTCCTTCTTTGAACTTGTCCCTAAGGAGGTCACTAGATGGCGCAAGCACTGTGTACCGAGCCTGAACACTTATGGATAATTGACGTCATGAGAGCAACATTTGAAATTCGAAATGTGAACTTACAAAAAAAAGTTCATAAATCTATGGATGGCCAACGATTTTTTACACAAAACCCAAAAACCCGCGAACTATATGATGGTGCGGAATATCTGCGTCTGCAGGCAGAAAAAGGTAAGCAACGAATAAGGTTTTGTAATGTGGTGATCGATTTGAAAACGTCTCCGTTTACTATCGTAACCTCGGTTAGTTTTCCATATTCCGTTTAGAAAAGTGTGAAGGAAATATTCTGACACAATTGTTGCACTTATACTGTCTGTCAGCCAGAGCCGCATTGTGCTACAATTGGCCAGTTGTCAACTGGAGTTATCCTATAAGGTTTCAGAAATTACGTGAAGGGGAGGAGTTCCCAAATGCATCTCATTGCAACGTCTTGTTTGCTCTCGAAAGGGAACGCACTACTGCGCGCCTCTATTTTAATTCGGTAAAAACATAACGTCCACTTAAGCGGCGGCTGATCTTGGCAGGATACACGTAAAATTATGTATTTTTTCTTCCATACACAAAAAGGTCTCTGCGGGCCGTAGTTTGGAGACCCCTGCTTTAAAGGAATTGAAACCCATTTTATTTATTTCCAGTGTCACAAATGAAGATATTTTTTATATTAATTTTTTTGTTTTAATAATGATTTTACCAAACTGCCAACTGATAATAAAATGTAACAATTAAAATGTAAAACATTTTGTTACCAATAAAGATGTAAATTAACTGAATTTAATTTTTTTTTTTAAATACACCATTTAAAAGATTGGGGCTGTTAAGTTTTTTTGTGTGTTTTTTACAGAAGTCTCTAAGGCTGCAGTTACTTGAAAACAATAATATTGTTAAATATTACTACAATTTAAAATGACAGTTACATCATTCTAATATGCTGATTTGGTGCTCCAAAACCATTTCCTATTACTATATCATCATAAATTTTAAGTATTATTATGCTGCTCAGCACTTTTGCATTTTTTTCATAAATAGAAAGTCCAATAGAACCTAACTTATATGAAATCTAAATGTTTTGTAACAGTGTAAAAATCTTACCTGTCACTTTTTAATAACTTTAATGCTTCATTGCCTTAAATTAAAAATGATTATTATTTAATTTTTTTTACTGAAACTTACTGAAAGAAACCTACCCAAAATGTTGCACAGCAGTGTAAATCCTCAGAAATCAAATGTAATGAGACAGCAATGTAGGATGCAAAAGTAATACATTATGTACCTTATGACGATAAAGTGTTGCACCTTATCTTGCTCACATCCATGGAGTATATGAGAAAATTACTTGGTGTACCTTTAACCATCTACTCTATATTGAGACTAGAGTAAGGTTTTCAGATCGAATTACGCAATGGTAAGACTATGTTTTAAATATCATTCATTCTTTTTTTTATAATAATAATAATAAAATGTCTATATTTGATCATCAGCACTGACCATGTGTTTAAATGGTTTGTCATCTCATCTAACAGTCTTTACTGTGTGTGTCGAGGAGCCCGTGCTCTCCCTCGTTGCTCTCCCCCAGGTGTGTACCGCCATTTGGGTGCTATTCCCTTGAGTTTCTTCCTCTTCCTGTCAGATACGCACCATACCTTCTCACAGTACTGCTCCACCCGCTGGAAATTGCTGTAGCCAATCAGCTGCATGAAATCCTTGTACCAGAGTTTTGAGGAGGCGGCAGAGGGCAGGCTGGGAAAGGAGCAGTGTGGAGGTCGGTGCAGAGAATCGCCTTCCTCCTCCTCCTCCCCTTTATGGAACAGACCCTCAACTTTACCCTCATCCAGAACCTCCAAAGTGACACGCACCACCGTCTGGACAAAGCCGTGCTCCATGGACTGGCACACATAGACTCTTGCGTCAGCCTTCGCTATTTTAAGGAATAACAGGCCATGGGGAGTTTGAATCACACGATCATCACCTTTCACCTGAGAGAAGGCAGGAGAAAGACACTAGTGTAAAGGACAGTATCAAACTTATGTAGCTTGTTCTGGTGGTTAGTTATTTAGAAGTGTGTAGATGCGCAGTTGCAAGGGTTTTCTGGGTGGGCCCACATGGAAGTATCCCGTTATGCTGTACTACACACACTTGTGGTAGTTGAGGAGACAACTGCCATTCTAATACCTATAACAGTATTGTAAAGCAGTGTACAGTCCTAATTCATTAACTTATTGACCTTCAGCAACTCTTTACGTTCACTTAAAATATAATCAACTGTGTTTACGTGAATACTCGACTAGACCAGCATATTGATATTATTTATTGTGTATTTGACTGTGGAAGTGCAATAAGCAGCAAAAAATAACTTGATCTAGAACTGATTAGAACTAGAAGTGCCTGCACACTTTCGGTGAGAGCACAAAAATGTGCAGGAATGAGTGAAATTACGCATGATAGCACGCCTATAGTACAAGCATTGTAAAACCAACAATATAAAGTAAAAAACAACAATATAAAGTAAGTGGAGGTGGGTTTGTGTGTCAACTTGCTGTGGAAGAGATGAGAGAGCAAGAAAGCGCAGCAGGTATTGTGTATCTAGGAAAAAGAGTATTGGAAGCATTTCAGATATTTCAGTATGGTGTTGACGGTTGTTTTCCCCCTGACTTATCACTTACAAGAAAAAGAGAGTCTGGTTGGTTTGAAGTGTAGTAATAAACTACTCCTCAACCCACATGATTTGAGGTATAATTATGAGTTACGTGTCAAAATATAATATTTTCAGTGGATGTTCTAATCCCAAACCTCAAGTGAGAGCAATAGCCATGCTCACGATAATGCTACTAATACATGTGCCATTATTGAAAGTATAATTTAATGTGTTTTTTTAGAGAAATGTCTTAGCAGAGAGATGGTCAGTTACATAGCCAATGTCATTATTCTTTTCCATTTATGATGAATCACTGGGAACTATATTACCCACCCTCCCTCTGGTCAGAATGGTACAATGAAGCTTTAATCTTTATTTAACAGCCGTCTCTCACTAGGGGTTCAGACCATTGGTTGAAATGAAATACTGTGATTTCTGAGCCTGACCATGTGAGCTCTACCTCTATATGATCCCAAGAAAACTCTGCATGTTTAAATGTAGCCTACATTCTTGAAGTCAAATTTTTATTATTGCATTCCCAATTAATATAGATATTTTTATAGATATTTATAATATGAAATATATTTTCTTTTATGGGTAGGGATTTTGATAGTATCATGTCATATTGATATAATATATTACATACAAGTATAATACAAGTCTATAGTATGTCCTCTGGTAAATAAGTGTTTGTACCTCCTCCATGTCCACGCCATGTTGAATGTACCACGTTACAGATGCCTGTAGTGATCGTGGTCTGCACTCCAGTAGGGTACTGTTATTCTCCACACCATACACCAGCTTTTCTGAGATACTTTGTTCTTCTGTAACACACACACACACACTGAAGATCTTTTCACCATTGAACACATTTGACATCTAGCAACTCAAGTCCTCAATATTTCTCTATAAACTATTGAAGCTTGTTTCTACCACAGAATAGAAAAAAAATCTGACTTTTTTCCCCCTCAGAATTATGAAAACCATATAAACTCAGAAATGCAATAAATACAGTCAGAATTGTGAGATTGTTCTTGCAATTGTGAGTTTTAGATCACAATTCTGACTTAAAAAAGAAGATACAAATTTAAATGACCTATTTAGTCTTTTTTAGTCTGTGGCAGAAACAAACTTATATGCAAGACATCCATATATTGTTCTCATGTTTGGTGCATGACTCCTACAGGTTTCTAAGGACACAATCTGAATATTAAAGCATCTGGTGAACAGATACTTTCAGTATTCAAGAGATAGACATTTTTATATTATGTTCTGTAATAGAGCTAATCAGTGCTATTCTGAAACTGGAAATTCTGGTGCTATTCTGGAAACTGGAAATTCTGGTGCTATTCTGGAAAAAATATTTTTTGTCTTTACTGTCACATCTGATTCATTTAATGTGCTCTTGCTGATTTGAAAATGGTACTGATCCACAACATTTGAAAAACGGTAGTGTTTATCTGAATATCTTGCTACAATTTTTTTTAAAAATAAAACATGTTATGCTTATAATCTAAAACAACCAAAACAAAGTCATGGTTTACCTTTATTTTTTTTATTTGATTCCATTTCATTTGCAATATAGTTTTGACTTTATAGTTCATTTCAAATTTTCAATATATTTTTTATAAAATTTTGGGTCATTTTTAAAATCAGAGCTCATATTAAATGTTGGTTTGATTTGAGCTGAAATGCCTATAAAGAAAAACAAAAAAAGAATGTGAAAATTACTTTCAAAATAATGCAGCATAAGAACTGAGCGGTCACCATCACCCTCTATTATAATATACTGATGTCTGTCAGCTAAAGTAAAGCACCATCTGTTCATAAAGAGACAGAGACTCATTAACTGTACTGTGACCTCTTCAACTTTCACAGATCTCATCCTCTTCATTTTTCCTTAAAAAGCTCCTAAGACTCTAATATCCTCCATTGATCAGGCTCTGGCCAGAACATACCACTAAGCTGAAGCCCATTACACTGCTGAACTGCGTTGCCATGGCGGATGTCTTGCCGTCTGAAGCGCCTAAAGAATAAAAGAGAAAAATGAGACATTGACATAACCCAGACACAGCCTGACTGTCTGCCTGCAATTGTCAAAATATCATCCTGCCGCCCAAGGTTAGTAATAGCACAGGGAGGTGACAGAAATTCAATCAGACTCGCTTCGGTTTTTGTCTGTACTCTGTGAGTAATGACTCTGACAGGCATTTGGTGCTGATTGTATGCGACTTGTCTGGCTTTGCATACAAAGCAAGCGTGTGATGGGTATTAATATGGGCAATAGGTGTTAGCATCAATCGCTAACAAGCTCAAACTGATGACCACACTGAGACAGCTGAAAGGCTTTTGAATCGGGATTAAGCAAACACTCCCACTCACCCTTCGCTCCGATACGCTCGACACACAAGCGCACACGTGCTACCCTGCGGCTGAGTGAAACATCAAAAGAGCTCTCACAAAAACCCACACTGTGTGAGCTCACTAATGGAAAGGCTGGAACCCGAACACGATTTTGGTGTACATACATGCACATTCTCATATACTAAAACTGTAAAGAAAAAATTTAAGAACTTAATCAAGAAATGCATTAATATCCACATTTCGCAATGAACATTTCAACAGCCTTAAAATGCTCACTTAATGTGATGTACAAGTTGCTGGCAGAGAAGAATAAAACTTTTAAAACTCTTTAAAAAAAGAAAAGGCAATTTGGTAGCACTTTATTTTACAGTATGAGTACTTACATGTACTTGGTGTCCTTGTCTAAGACAATTCTGAGCAATATAAAGGTAACTACAGGGGTTAAGGTTAGGTTTAGGTGTAAGTTTAGGGTACTGGTACATTAATTAGTCAGTACTTATTATTATTAGTATTCAGTAGTTGTTACCCAGTTATTGCAATTACTGTAATAAGTACATATTACACAAATGGGGAACAGGACTGTAAAATAGTGAATATTGCTACTGTGAATTTAGTGCTGTAAAACATTCTAGAATCCTTTTTGGTTTGGAATTTCAATATATATGCAATGAAATTGACATTTTTACATGTGACTTAATAATCTTAATAATATATCTATATTTATTTTGTGTACTATTCCATTACATTCGCATAGCCTTAGTTAATTCCACCACGTACAACATTAGATTCAATCATTTCAACTCATGACTTTTTAAAAAAAATGTTCTCTTAATGTCCAAATGTCATTCTATTACTAACAAAATATCAAACCAAGCAACATTTATTTTAAAGAAACAAGGCATAAACAATTTGAAGAAACACTTTACAAAATAGTTGCGCTAGGTTTCAAATAATAAACAATATACTGTTCAAAATGGGGTATTAGACACAAATGACTGCATTGTTAGTGGACTGGGTGAGCTTGAGCAGAACTAGCTTCGTATTTCCACAAAAACATGGCTCATAAAAGTTAATTTAGTTCTGAGAGAAAGGTCTACTGTCATTTTTGGTTACAAATTTTATAATTAAAATCAGCAGTTTTGAGTGAAACTTAGATATACAGTGGTACCTCGAGATACGAAATTAATCCGTTCCGAGGCGGCCTTCGTATAATGAGTTTTTCGTATCTTGGAACACATTTTACATGTAAAATGGCTAATCCATTCCAAGCCCTCCAAAAACACCCCATTACATTTCATAATAAAGCTAAATTGACCTATAAACAATGAATTAACGTAAAATGTCGAAGCTTACCTTTCGAGTGAGGCTATCTCCGAAAGTGGCGGCAGAGGAAGAGGAGGACAAACAGCAGATAACGTACGTACACTTAACTTTACGAAAACACATAAAAAAAATTTAACGTTTCGGGTGCGGAGTGGCTGAGCTAAAGCACGCCAGCACGTACGTATAGAAGACGCATGATGGCAGGGATGCTGTCCAATTAGAGAGAAGGGTCTCATGGCTTGGCTAGCATCAGGAACCAATGGGAGAGCAGGAGGATGGTGGCGAGTCTACTATAACTAAGATGGCGGCGTGCGGCGCAAGTTTCAAAATTGTTATGGGGCGAATCTCGGACTTTCAGAAACCTTTCGTATCTTGAAAACTTTTCGTATGTAGAGCAGTAAAATTTTTCGTCTTTGCTTTCGTAACTTGGATTTTTCGTAAGTTGAGCCTTTCTTATCTTGAGGTACTACTGTATACATATTCTATGTGCCTGATGGGTTTCCTTCTCCTCCTACCCAAACATCTTAGGGAGTTTTTCCTTTCCACAGCTGCCTTTCACTGTTCATCTTGGGGGTATTAAGCCTTTATTTTGTGTAAAGTAGCTTTGGAACATTATGTAGTGTGAAAAGTGCAATACTAATGAATCTGACTTGACTAAATATAATACACTTTTTTATATATCTGACTGAAAGGATACCTTTTGGTATACAGGCCAGAGGGATAATACCGGGAACATGTGACCCCATCCCAGGCACAGTAGGGGTCTCTGGCCAGGCAGCAGTCTGCGCAGGCGGAACCATACAGCCCACACTGGTGCACATGGATCTGCGTTACTCCCAGCTCAGAGCCCACGTACAGCTGTTGCTATGGAGATACAAACACAGTGCCGTCAACTACTTTGTTACATGTGATGAATGCCATTATATCCAAAAATGCATGTTAGTATAAAGATCAAGATCAAATCAATCTACTGAAATGGGCATTATTTGTGTATTCTAAATATTTTAATATATTACAGTAATACAATCAACAACAGAAACTCATTTTTGATTCATAATAGTTATGATAACGACTGTCAGCATTATAATAACTACAAAGCATCTGTCTTGTTATGAATGCTGAATTTACAATGGGTATCAAGACTGAACAGGTGATCACTCGTGCATGAAAAGTTTACTCAATACCACCATCTCCAGGTGGAAAACTACAGTGTGTGTGAGTCTTACTCTTTTGGTAGAGACAAGGATCTCCGTAATTGGAACAGGAACCTGGAATGAGAAGAAAATCTAATCTTTAGTGTCACAATTGTTTCTAAGAGAAATTAAATGGTTTTAATATAAAAATAAAAATTCTCTCAAAAGGACTTTTGATGACCTTGAAAACCTGCAATTCCTCCAGAAGAACCTCTTCAACTGTGTCAGCTTCTTTGTTGTAGATTGTGATCATTTTTAATACTACAGAATTATCTGAGTTCAAGAGAGAGAGAGAGGATCTGAATTATTTACTGGTAAAATAGATTATGTAAATTATGTATAGAATATTTTGTATATTTCTCTATAAAAAGCTCTTTATATTTTGACATTGAGACATTTTGTAATGTTTTTAGTCTCTTATGCTCACCAAGACTGCATTTATTTGATAAAAATACAGTAAAAAACACTAACGTGAAATATATACAGTAATACCTCGGTTTACAAGTGACTTTGTATCTGAGCAAATCGGTGTATGAGCATGAAAAGTCAAATCGGTGTACGAGCATTGTATCGGAGTGTGAAGTCTTTTTTGCCTACCCCATACGCATTTTTTTGTGGAAAAGTCCTAACGCTCAGCATCTTCGTGCACATTTTTACTGGAGCTATCATGATGACAGCCTCTCACATAGCCTATCTCTCCTTAACTCGTTCATTCTCTCAGCATCGCTCGGTTTGGTTGCATCATTCATCATAGTGCATACTTTTATAAGTGATTTACAGTGGTTTTACCTCCTGTTGTTAACATTAATTGTGATCGCTATTCTTCACGTTGTGAAATATAAACGTGCAGTACAGCATATAGACAATGGCCCCCAAGATGAGTAAGAAAGAAGGTACGAAATTCTCCCTCTAAAGCAGTAAAACCCTCCTCTCGTCTCCATCACGCCAGTAGTTTAACAATAGTTTAATTGTCAGTTATTAATTAGTATTTCTATGATATCTTAATGGTTATAATTTTAACTGTAATTAATAGGGATTTCTTTTAAAAACAAAATCTGACCCCAAACTTTTAAACTGTATTGTACATCTGGTAAAAGACAACAGTCAAGTTTTTAGCGATACACTAACATACAGCTGGCCTTAAATTCACAAAACACAGACTTTGATCTCTGGGGGTTTGTAGACTAAAGATCAAGTTAAATAAAGGCATGTTGTGATGTTCCTCTAAAAAGCAAGACAAAAAAACTAAGATGCTGCAAATATTACTGACACAAGCAAAGATAATTACGGTACATAGAGCCCATTTAATAGTGCAGATCTAGGTATACAAGATAATATGGGTACTGAAATGGAGTACCAGTTCCTATGAAGAGAACATTGTAGTGTCCATCCTCAGCTTCCACCCTGTCCACCGCCAGCTGTGTGAGTTTACGTCCTCCTTCAGTGTCCAACAGAATGGGCCGCCTGTGAACGGGGTGCACTGCCTGGAACATGAGGGGATGGGAACGCGCAAAACGAAGGACCTCGTCTGGGTACGCCTTAGAACTGGAGAACTGGCCTCCATTTATCTTACTAGCACACTGTGAGAGGCAAAAAGCAGTGAATATGAATATGTTCATCAAACACAGTTCGCCAAGTCACGAAAGCCATTTGTGTCTTTCATTTTGTATCTCCTGATTTGAGAATAGCTGCCCTGCTTCTCGCTGCTATAACCTTTTAGAACAAGAGACTAATCAGAAATCCAGCAGTGCATGACTCATACCACCAAATTGCCTTTTAAAAGGTCAGCTGTCAGAGACATACTTTTTTTCCTCTATATGCTATTCCTAAGAATACCTGCACATGAGAAAAAAAGAAATGAGACTAATTTTGAGATGTGAACAATGGAAAAACCCTGATCCCTCAGTACGAGACAAGACATAATACACCAGAGAAAAAGCCTGGGAATTACAGGCCATTACTAAATATTGGAAACCAATCTGACTCTTTTAACGGCTGGAGATAAATAGCCAGAGAAGGACATTAATCAGCACATATCAGATATAATTATAATTCAGACCACGGCAATTTAAACATCTCAATTCTACACATACTCAGTTTCAGGCATTAACGTTAAAGAATTGGCATGACACGCTTGAGGAGAATAGTGATGTGCACAGTCATGCTGAAAATAGACTTATCTGCCATGAGAGATTATGTGTGTCTGAAGAAATAAGATCCAGAAATCAGCATTCACTCAAGTGGGCCGCCAAACAACAGTGTGTGTCAGTGGTGCAAACGCAACACATCGTGACAATTTTGAGATTTCTGTTATAACAAAAAGATTATGACACAAAGTGACTGATGAACCCAATATACAAGCTAATATTTCTCACCGATCCAGGTCGCGGGTAGGGGACCCTGCCATCATACACTTTCCAGTGGTGGTCAGACCGTTCCCGGTGCGCAAATGGCCCGTTAAACGCTGCACGGATGTCCTCCATGTTATACATGCACACTGCGTAGCCTTTAAACACGGTGCTGAATAATAAAAAAAAGGCAGATGAGTCTCCAAACTCCTGTTCATTAAAACAAACGGAATATAAGAGTGACCTCACACACCTGGTGGTGCTAAACAGACCAAAGATCTCTGGATTTTTCTCATCTTTCTTCCGCAGTACAAACACATCCTCTAAAACAACACAAAGATGCACAAAACTGTATTAACATCAGTTAAAGTTACATTTAATCCTGGAACATCATTAATCAGTCATTGCCCTGATTTAGAATAAGGGTTATGGATGGGCTATGATTGTTTGATAGGAAATTATATTAATGTACTAGAATTTTAATATTTGTTTACTGAACCGCTTTGTCCTGAAATATTAATTTGGATTTACATTTTTTAAATTTCAATTATTTAAAAACACTTTCATATGTTCATGGTTAAGTGTAGATGGTGTGTGATGCGGAGAAACGAGGAGGCAGCTCTGCAGAACACTCAGGCTTTTAATAAACAGAACGACGGAAAACAAAACATTGAAGCAAACACAAAAAGCCCATGATGGTGCAAAAACTCTGACTTAGGAGAGAAACATGGAGGAACACGTCACACTAACAACATCCACTTAACACTGACAATGACCGACAAAGACAAAGGAACACAGGAGGGTATTTAGTATTCCCATGGGTATTATTATCCATGGGATTGGGACCAGCTGACGCGACTTGGGAAGTGATTAGACAGAGACGGGAGCGTGTAAGACCTGGACGATACACAAAGGGACCCGGATGTGACAATGGTTCTCTGATGTTTTTAGAAACAATGCACAAACTAAATTATAATATACGCTAAAACAATAAAAACAGCAATACAAATAACAAAAGGCATAGTAGGGATGAAAAATAGGCATGCTTTTATGTTGAGCTGAAATTAATTGAAAATTAATAGTATAAAATTGCTTTCCCGTGTCTTACTGTCAAAACAAATAATAAACATAAGAACAACGTGATCAATTATTTAAAATACAAACACTAACAGAAAAAATTACTGTTTCACAATAAACAGAAGTCTTGTCTTGCACTTCATAAATCTGATGATCTTTGAAATTAAGTGATTAATAGGAGGCCAGTAAAGAAACAAATGAGCTTTCATCTGAAAGTCGAAGTGATCATCATTGAGATTCTTCTTAAAATTACAAAGTTTGGTGAAAGTTAAGCAACACAGCTGGTGAATCTGATTTGGATTTTCAATTCACACAGCTGGCTTATAGTCAACATGATAAATACTGGGAAGACATGGAGATCTATTGCAAACTCATCCGAATGGACAGATGGATCCTTGATGAAATCTCTATAGCGAAAGCAAAAACTGATTTATCAGCAGTTTTGCTCTAAGGCATCTGATGAATAGAATCACTGAGTTGGAAGAAACAGCTTATCACTGATGCTAAAAGTGCAGGTCTTTTTTTACTTCTTTTTGTCTGTGCCATTGTGCCTATTTTGGTCAAGCAGCCCAACTTGATGTATCTGACGTTTATGCTTTACAGATACTCCTTAGAGAATGACAGTGATTACCAAGACAAGCCATAAATCAAAAGTTTCATTCTATCTAGCATACATGGTATGCAAGATTATGGTATTGCGTCCCAAATATGTCAAAGTTAATTAGATGACATACTGTTTCTGGTTGATTTTATGTAAGTATATATGCTAGATTTATGGGCAAACATTACAAACATTTATTGCACTACAGAATTTGATGGGTTTGATAAATCCTCATTTTACAGCTTTATAAATAAGCAAGGAACACATTTAAGTGAATGTAAGTTTTTAAATGCATTAGATTCTAATTAGCTTAACATGTATATTCAAATGCTTCCATCAAACATTCACAAGCTACAACGTTTTTGTGTGGAGTGAACTTAAACAAATTAGGTTTTATCCCATATCAAAAATTCCATGAAGAATTACAATGTGAATACTTTCATGTTTTAAGACAGGCATGAAAAAGACCACCAGCAAGGATGACATAAAGCAAAACGTCTCCTACCAAGCTCATCAAAATGTGTGTCAATGCCGTTGGGTCCGGCCACTGAGCAGATCAAACGAGTCTTCAGGAAAGAGCTCCATCTGTTTACCAGCATTCTCTGACCACCCTGGTCATTCTGACAGAGAGAAAGAGATAAAAAAGACACCTTATTTCACCTGACCTGTGGGTGGTGCTATCTTGCAGCACAACATTTTGACAGACAAAAAGGCAAAAAGCATTTTTTTCACTGCTGGACATTCAAAAAAGTTTTTTTTTCTACAATTTTTGCAAGTATTTTATTATGTTATAAGGTTTTTCCAGATAAATTTGCTTATTTTTTGCCTCTCTGTTGTATTTGATGTCATGAGACATTAAAGGGAGTTTGGCCTGAGTGACAGATGCTATTGAGAATGCCAAAAGAAAGCTTTCTGTAACTATTATAGGTTACGATTTTGAATGTTGAACAAGCCTAGGCTGATTCAAAGAGGTAAACAAGCATTTTTTGACATCCAAGTGCCGTACCGCACAGACTCTGCCCACTCGAGTATAGACGCCTTTGTTTCCTCCATCCATGTTGGCCACACGCTCCGTGAAAAAGTAGTAGACCTTATCGTCAGCGGGATCAACATTGTCAGGGATCACAGCTGAACCCACAAACTTTGGCTCTAGCGAAGGGGAAAAATGTTTAATTCAACAAATACCAAAATACATGGTTAGAATTACACAGAAACATACACTACAGTCCAAAAGTTTGGAATATTTTTTGTAAGACTATTCTTTTACCAAGGCTTCATTTATAAAAAATAAAAAAAAACAGTAAAAACAGTAATACAGTGATCCCTCGTTCATTGCGGTTAATGTGGACCGGTCTTTAATTACAGAATGAAGAATCTTCAACATTCAAAACAATGTGTGATGCACGTCATTTTATATACAAAATGCATTTAACCTATAATACAATTTGAGTAAATCCTCCATCTTATTATGTAGTGTGATTTGCATGTCAGGCTTCTACAGCATTGTGCAGTGAATGTGAGTGGGATTAGATCTTCAGCGCTTCGTGAGTCAGAGGCTAGAACACTTAACATCAGTTAACACCATTTTAAATATGAACAGACCTCAACCTCAGCCTATGAAGTGCACACAGAAAACGTGAAAGTCTCCAAGGTTTTGTGCTCTATGCTCTGCATTAAGCACTTGAATGGTATCGAGCAGATGACCTCAGGATGTGATAGTATTTGACCGAGCTTTATTATGTCTGAATGGATGTGAATAGGTCTCACAGAGATGGATGGTATGCGCCAAACACCTTGCTCTCAGTCTCTCTCTGTGATTAATGCATAACAGCAGGGGTCTGAATCACGTCTGAGAAGTGTGAGACGTCATTTTATTCTTAGCACAGACTCATCATCTGTCTGAGAATGCACACAAGAATGTACAATATTTAGAGTAAATACTAGCATGCGTCTACATTCTGTGCAAAAATAGTATGTGAAACAATATAATACAATGACATGTTTCATATACCGGTAGTTTCACAAAATTGCATGTTCAATTCAGCATCCAGTAGCTTTCAGAACTGTACTTTTCCTTTTTTGTAAACCTTTATTATTATTAGCGATATTAGAGATGAGTCATTGGAATGTATTCAATCAGTTATAATGTAAAGGAATGTGAGAGAAAACAGTAATGTGACAGTACAGACTGCAAAAAGAAAGAAATTAATATATTCTTCCAGTACATTCAATACACTTTAAATTTAATATACACAGGCATGGTAAAATCACCATAATACATTGCTAACATAGGCTGTTTGTGAATTGCAGCGCTAATGTGTTTTCTCAATTATGCATTTATCTGCATTGCACAAAGCGTCATTCATGCATCATTCAATTCGAATTTAAAAGACAAAACCATCTGTACTCAACTGCACATTCTGGCAATTGTTGAACTATGTATTCAATCTATACAGAACACTTAAATACTGTACATAGTATAGTGTACATTTAGTAAGAAATAGAAGTTTTGTAGTAATCTATCTTTTGGCGTGGAGATGATGTGCTAACTGCACCCACGATGAGGGCACAAGCTTTGCAACAGTGATACTTAGTTGTAGCAATCTGGGCTGAAAGCCAGAGCTCCCATATGGCTGCAGGAGGAGATATACAGCAAAGAAACATTAAACCAGCTAACAGGAGGACGCCACAGGCCTCCCTAAACCACACACAGGGCAACCTGTATATCACTCTTATATAGTTTTGTATTCAGCAGCTGAAAATTAGTTTCTTTTGTGGCAGTATACAGTGTGTACGGAAAGTATTCAGACCCCATTAAATTGTTCACTCTTTGTTATATTGCAGCCATTTGCTAAAATCATTTAGCACCCTAACAGAACCCCGTATTAACAGAAAAACACAGAATTGTTGACATTTTTTGCAGAATTATTAAAAAAGAAATACTGAAATATCACATGGTCAAGTATTCAGACCCTTTGCTCAGTATTTAGTTGAGTACCCTTTTGCTCTAATACAGCCATGAGTATTTTGGGAAAAGATGCAACAAGTTTTTCACAACTTAAATGATTTTAGCAAATGGCTGTAATATAACAAAGAGTGAAAAATGTAAGGGGGTCTGAATACTTTCCGTACCCACTGTATTTTATAAAAATTAAGTAACTTAAGTTTTATAATAAGTGCATTGCCAGTTTAAATAGCTTTGATATAGTAATGTGGGCTGAAAAAGAGTAAGGACGCAAAAGAGGAGACTATGTATTTGGAGGAGACTCATTTTTTAAAAGGAGCTTGATTTTAAGCGCCTTGTTGCATTGATCAATAGGCCATTTCATGTTGCATTTCTATCGGAAATTTTTTCAGGACATTTTTGGTTGCAAGACTGTGACATCTGCCATATTTGAACCTCTCTCACTGTACAGCGTAGGCCCACCTTTTGGAAGCCACAGATAGAAAGAAAGAAAAAAAAAGCCACGATAGGCAAAGAAAATTCCACACCGAGACTGATTTTTTTTATTTTATTTGTCCTCTTGTACCAAACTCCTCTTGGGCCATTTGATTTTCCCATTGATGCTACAACTGATACTTCCACATTTTCCCATGAGACTCACTGTGTTGAGCAGTAAAAGCAGAAACCAAGAATAACACGTGACACCATTAACAGGCGATGCAAAGAGGGACGTTGCACTGGTAAACATTGCAAATTACTCTGGATATAAACATTGTTGGAAATATTACGGATAATGCAAGTACATAAATGAACAAAATATACTCATTCATTCACATTTAGGATATTTTAAATATCTTAACTGTTAACCTTAACTTTATCTTAACTGTAGTTCAAATGATATGTGCCTCGTATATTGGCAAGTTTCATAGCTTGTAAACCAGCATGGCATTTCTAGTGATGTCGGTTGACCAAAGAACTCTTGCTTGTTAATTAGTAAAAAAAAAAAAAAAACACTTCTTGAGGAAACCAGAAACCTTGATTTTTCAGCATAGATTTAAGTTAAGTTCTGTTTTTGTCTCACCATTCAGCTGCTGTCTGTCACCCACTTCAGTCCTAATGAAGCTGTGGTTGCCTAGACGATACAGAGCGGCATCATTCTCCCAATAATCAGTGTACAGCCCCACAAACAACTCCCCTCCTGTCAATCAAACATGAATTAAGAGAGAGAGAAAAAAAATGATCAGTATCATGGGATGAAATCAAGAAAATCTTGCTGTATTTAAATGGAAAGTGTTTTGTTATTATTATTATTTAAGAAGCTATTTGACAGTTTCAATGCATAATTTTATTCAATATCACTTAAAGGAGGCAAGTCTTAAATAAGTTAAATCAGTATGCTATGATTTCACATGACAATTTTACAATAGTAGGCCTATACCTCAAAATTTACTGACAATGGCTGTATCCCTAAACACAAATGCATTATATTTTTGTTATTCTGTTTGTCCTACATTGAGACACAGCTAGGTGGCACTGCAGACACTGGTAAATAATTGGCTTCCTTTCACCATTCTGGGTAATAAATCCTGCATTGAGTCAGGAAATAATGATCTAGAGGGCAATATCAATTTAGCATCTAAATATTTTTTATAATGAATGATCCTGAGGCTGGTGCCGAGTGGGAACGGCACGCGAAATTAAACGCTCAGCTGAATAAAAATCTGCAGCTGCTGTCAGAAAGGAAGTCATCAAATTCATCTCTCAATCATATCCCCTGTCACTAGCTGAATGAGTGCTCTGAAGGATTCTAGCTGAAGTGTGTTATGAAGAGCTTTTGTGCTCAGTGGCCCCCGGCTAAAAATGCACTCGCTCTCCTTTCAAAACACACATTCTGAACATCATGCAGAAAAGGAGAAGAAGGAATCTACAGATAAGTATCGACATGATGGGATGAAAGATATTTGGCTGTAAACGAAAGGAGGGCAAAGATATTAAATACATGAAAGGATGGAGGACTGAAGGAGGCTGACACTGCAAGAATGGATGAATGCTTACGGTACAAAGTGGATGCTAAAGGGCTGTTGGGATGGAACGGGCATCTTCCTTTTCCACTCTCTATGTGATCAGACTCCAACCTGAACTCTCGCTCCTGCTGGAACACACACAAACAACAACTTATGTCGACTAGCTTGGTAATTTTTACAAACAAAGTGTATATTTTCACTCAGTGAAAATAGCCTGTCTTGTTGGCAGAGTCTATTTACACTTACTCCACCCAGTGATGTCTGGTTGGGCCAGACAAAATTACAGAAAATGCTAATTTGTCATCAGTAGGAATAGTATAGGGTTAAGGCTTGTGGCGCAAATCCATGCGAGTTCAAATCCATCTTTTGTTGAACTCGATCTACTACCTTTTCTCCTCAAATATCAGATTGTAAAGGCATTTACTTTCAATAAAAATGAAGAAAATATTCGGAAAGCGTAAATAAAGTGTCTAACGTGTGTTTAATAATAAAGTATTTATCAGTTACGAGGGCTTTATTGCCCCAATAAGGCAGCATCCATTTAGTAATTATGATAAATAATCATAATTACTATTGCATACAGTTTAATGTACAACAACACTGAGTTGCAAATGTTATCTGCGACTATTATAATAATAACCTTTTTATTTTTAACATCTAACTACTATTTACACTTATTGCAATGAAAATACTTTCTAAATATCATTCTAATATTCTGATCACAGAACATTTCTTCTTATTATCAATGTTGAAAACAATGCTGCTTATTTTTCAATTTGATTTTTGCTGTTTTGCTGAATATAAGTATTCATTTCTTGTTTAATCTTACAGACTCCAAACCTTTGAACCTTACTGTGTACGTTACCAAAATATAATCATTTAACACAAAATAATTAACATATCTACATTTGTAAGAAACTTTTCTCAAAATAATTGTTCTCATAACATTATCCTCAATTAAAACACCATCTGGTCACCGGCATATATTATAGCCTTATTTTGCATGCCGGTCCCCAGTACAAGATGCTGGCATCTCCTCTAGGTTATAAACTTAACCAGCAAAAGTTGGTAAACCAGTTTCAGCAGAAATATCATTCTGGCTAATAAGCTCCAGCAGTTTTGCTGGCGAAGAACAAGGAAAGACACGCTGGTCTAAGCTGGTATTTTCAGAAGGGTTGGCAAAAAAAATAAATCTTGCACTGCAGTTTTTAAGCATCGCAGCAAGAAGCAAAAAGCAAAAAGCACTGCAAATAATCAGTCAGCCTTTGGGCATCTTGTATCAGTGAGCATAATGTATTATTAAAACATCAGTATCATTGTATATTACAGTGGCTTTTCATCATAAAACACAGTCCTTCAATGCATTCCCTGCTATCTCAGGGGAAATATACCATCTAGGTGAAGCAATGGAGGGTAAAATGAAATTCGAGTGCACACATCCAAGTCCCTCCGCACATGAAAAGAAGAATCACTTTCTCTCTACTGTTACTGCAAAGCTCATTCTAACCAGAAGGTGACGGTAAAATCCGTGCAGCGTGTCGCAAACAGACGTTCACAAGCTTGATTTATGTGTTCTCACACCGTGTGATCTTGGAGAAACAAACACCAGACATGTAACACCAGTCCATTCATCATTTCCAGTCTTTAGATCATCCCTCTACTCTCTCAGCAGGTAGACGTTTTTCCAAAATCAGTTGCTCCTCTAACTTCATACAAAACTAGAATGGAAATAAATCCTTTGCCAAACCCATAACTTCAGTTTCATTTTATGACGCGTGCTGTTACATGGGAGAATTATGGGTATAAATCATAAAGATTGGCTGTGGTCTACATAGGTATACATGTAGAGGAGCTGTAAGGTTCTTTGTAAATGTACAAGTCTTTCTTAAGACAGTCTTGTGATTAGCAAACTAACAGGAACAGCCCTTGTGGCCAACACACATGGTTGTGGGTGTGCATCTCTGCTTGTTTAAGCAGATGATGTGCCCGAAGTAAAATTTGTGGCGTGTAGAGATGAAATGGTATGATATTCACATGATATTCAGCACACCTTAAGGCTGATTAAGTCATGCACACACACAAACTCACATGCACACCTTGTGCGTGGACACATGGTTTAGATTTGTACAAGGTTGATCGATCGTGCTGTGTATAGATCGGAGGGTTGAAATGTTAGGTGAGAGACCACCTGAACCTGGCAGCTTCAGAATACCCAAACTGAGTGTTGGTGGAATTACTAGTATGTGAAGGTCTAGTGCAAAACCAAGTGAGCTCCCTATGCATTTTAAGCATTATTGTATCCTTGTTAGCATTAAAGGGGCTCTTACAAGGCTCGTTGACAACAACGTTCTAGTGGCCTGAAAATGCAAACCATTGAAAACGGGAGATTTATTGTCTCTGTGTAAACTATAAAAATGTAAATTTGGCAAAACTTTTTTTGACCTTGGGAAATCTAGAGGCGTTTAGTTTTTCTTTATAAAACGACATTGTGAACTACTAGCCTGGCATGCATAGTACAACGTTTTAATCGTCTTTGCAGTTTCGTGTGAACAAAGTGTGTCTGACTACGTCCCATAGTACTGCAAATCAAGGCCCTACAAATTGCGGCCCCCACTCCAAGTTCACTCCAAAATGTATTTAGTTCAAAAACTTACATTAAATGTATATTTTAGCTAACCATAAATCTTTGTCATCACATTTAGCAGTAAACATTAATCATACTTCAAAGACGATATAAGTTATTCTGAAATTACAAGTAAACAATGTAATGAAATGGGGCGAAGCAGTTGTTTTACATTTATCAGTTTGGCAGACGCTTTTATCCAAAACGACTTTAATTGCATTCAAGAAACACATTGACATTTTAATCAGTTCTTGCTTTCTCTGGGAATCGAACCCATGACATTGGTGTTGCAAGCACCAATGCTCTTCTGCTTGGGATGGAGGAGCAGAAGCATAAAAGGAGGAGTGATGACAGTGAAGGACGAGAGAGGACAAGGCCTGGATTTTACAGGCCTGTGTTTTGTGATTGTGTTTTGCCATTACTTTGATTTCATTGTTGTTTTATTTTATAATTAAATTATAAAAATGTTCGTAGGGTTCTCACCTGCTCCTTACCCGAACAAATAAATGTGTTACAATTGCATATTAAATTATGCATTTGAAGTCTTCCTGTAGCTCATACAGTAGAGTACAGCACCATAAAAAAGAAGGCCATGGGTTCTATCACCAGGGAAATTAAGAACCGATCAAATTTACAGAAAGTCACTTTGCATAAATGTGTGCCAAATGTACAGGCTAAATGTTAATTTAAAATTGAACCATGATACATTTTCATTTAACTGTAATTAACAAGCAAACATTTGTATTATATCATAACACTCAACAGATTTTTATGCGTTTACTGTTAAGGTATAGTAAGGTATGATATGGGTGTATAAGTATATTGTATGTGTAAAACCCATGAGAAAAAGCAGGGTTTTCGTGAAAGAGAGAAGACAGAGAGAGGGAATGGTGTGCTGTGATGTGTCAGGTGATGTGCATATGGGCACAAAGGGCTGGAACGGTGCTTAGGTTTCCAATGTTAGGGAAGGAATGTGTGCAGGGACGTTCGCCTGCATGTACGTGTATGCTCCTCTCACCCGCTCAGTCTCCGGTTCTGGTCTGTGTCTCTCTAACTTTATCAGTCTTTCTTGTCATCATAGCTACATCTGCATCATATCATCCCAGCACTCCTGGGCAGAGCGAGTGTATAATTGTGCAGGTATCTGTATCCATCTTTGTCGCAGTATGTATACATGAATGCAAAACTCATCCCTTGTGTGCACAGATGCATATGTGTCTCGTATGCATCTCATTAATGTCTCTGAGCGTTTAGGGTGCAGCTGTTACAGACCGAGGTGTGCGCTGGCGGCCTGCAGCTCCAGTGTTGGAGTTATCAGGCACCCTGCTGAAGCCTGTCTCCTCTAATTAAACCCACTATGATCTCCTGCCTATGGCTTCCACAACGCCTGTGGCTCTCTCCTTCACCTTTGCCGGAGGGTCAGGAAGCCAGAAGTGCTTCCTATTCCCAGCCATGAGTTTTGATCTCTGAACCTGGATAAAAAGCGGGAATGAGGTGTGAAAGGGACCTATGATTTCCGTGATGTGGAAAACGTGGACAGAACTACAGAATCTAGTCATTAAAAATGTAATGGAGGAATAGATCAAAAGTAGGGTTGTACACCTAATCAAATTGCGACATAAACTAGTGTCTGTGGATTTTAAACCACAAAAGAGCATTTAGACATGAAGTTTGTATGTTCTGAGTATTTCTGTGTGAATAAATGGCACGGTTTTGTCTTTGGATATTCAAGCATGTTGGTTTTCGATGCCTTAGGTCTCTTTAAATATGAGGACACTTAACATTGTAAGCATTTCACCTTTTTTTAAGATAAATGTATATTTTAAAAAAACTCTAAAAGGTCTTCATGACAATCCTTTAAAATAAAATTTATTCAGAAAGAAATTATGACATTAATATTTTACTAATGTATATTAGAATGTACTTGTAATGTAATAATAATAATAGCTTTTTTAGGGAATAAATAACATTTTCCATGTTTTAATTTGAACAGTAAACATCTTTAGTATAGCACTTTGTCTGACATTTGTTTTTATTTAATTACATTTTAAAATATTATTTAAATAGTTAAATGCTCATTTCATTTGATTACTTACATTTTTGATAATAAAATTGTATTAGTCATACATCCATCAAAAATAAAACACAAAATTGTCAGGACTGTCACTTCAGTCTAATTTTCTTGTGGTTTTGTGACAGAGCCCTGAAACTACTGTGTTGTTCTCTGTTCCCCTCCTGTCTGTGGACTGTCTTGAGTGGGGGTGTGATGTTTGTATCCTGGCACTTCAGTCTTGTTCAGTTTTGGTTGTGTCAGGATTTGGACATTTATGCTCTATGTGTTTGTCTTCTGTTGTTAGCGCACAAGTTGAGTGTTGTTCTGTGAGCGTGTGTGGTTTCGAGTTCCCTCGGGCTGCGCGCTCTCTTGTGTGGCGTTGTGTAGCACGCGGTTTACATCATACAGCTTGTGTTTTCACTGACTATGTGCTTTCATGTCATCTTGTTTTATGTGAACATGTGGCTTACGAGATGTCTTTCAGTAGGTCCTGCGCACCTATTCATGCATCATCTTGTTGTCCATAATCTGGCAATGCAGCGGTGGTTGCCGACTCAAATCATCAAGGGAGTCTGCGTTTGTGACCACTATGTTAACTGGAGTGATGGATCCCCTTTCGGTCCAAGGGGAGACTGCTCCTTCTCTGAGCAGTTCACATCCCGGGGACCGAGAAGTGGGAGTAGGTATCCTGTCGAGGCAGGGGCTGAGGCCCAGCGAGAACAAGAGGAAAACATTCCACCCTATGGTGGTTTAGCCCTCTGGGGAGATTTCCGGAGTTCCGAGCACAAGTGTTCCTGCTTGGTTACGTATGCAACCTTGGTCCTCTGAAGAGGAATGAGACGCTGCGTTGAAGATGCTGTGGGAACACTCCACGTGATTGCGTCATAAAGCAAATGTGTAATCAAACCTTTCGTGTGAAGTGAAGTCAGAGACGGGTGACATCATGAACCAGGAAACTACAAAGGCCAAATCAAACAGTGGCAGCTTCTAAGTGTCTGAATTAGTCGCTGATAGGCACAAATTAGATCTGTCAGGGTGATGCAGCGTCTCGTTCCCTCTTCAGAGAACCAAGGTTACCTACGTAACCGAGATGCTCCCTTTCAAGGGATTTTTGATTCAACCATACTCCTTGTTGAGTGGGCTCGGGTTGCCAGAGGTGTGGGCAACTCAGCTGACTCACAAGCTAGTGATAATTGCTCATTCTCTGCTTGGACATTCAGGATAGATTAGATGCATGCATCGTAAACGAATCCCAAACCACACACCTAAAAAACTGTCTCTCTGTACTGGAGAAAGCAGTTTTCTTTGCATTCAGCCATAACCCAAACAACTTAATGTGAGCAAGAGCTACATCTCGATGTTGAACTGCTAACTGTTGCAACTGAGCTAAAAACAACCAATCATCGTAGCATCCATGCATTTGGTGAAAGTGTGGGCTGATAGAGCTACACTGAACAGAAGAACCCAAACCCAATATCAAAATGCCTTGCCCCCAAATTAGAACTTCATGAAGTTCCTGTGTTGTGGAAGGATGGATAAGGAAGGATACATGGAAACGTTTTGGATCGGGATTCGGGATTTCATAACTCGTGTGTTCGTCCTTGTCGTGAGACAAGTGTTTTGCTCATTCTCACGCGCTCTACGTTATGTGAGTGGGCGCGGTTTCAAGCTCTGCTCGTACCGCGGGCTCTTGTGTCCTTGTCCTGTGTTGTAAGCACGCGGTTCGTGTTTACGTCGGCCACGTGCTTTCATGTTGTGTTTTTGTAATGCATTGTCTGTGTGTTTGTCTCGTCAATGTGTAACCCTCCCACCTTGTTTCCCTACTTTAGTTTGATTTGTCCCCAGCTGTGTCCCATTCAATTACCGTTCCTCATGTGTGTACTTAATCCATCCGTGTCTGTTGTCTTGTGCTGGTTTATTGTCGTTTATGGTTGTGTGGTCCTGCCTCTTGTCAAGTTCTGTCAAGTCAAGTTTCCAGTCCAGTCCAGTTCATGTTCTAGTCCTAGTCCTGTTTTCCCCCTCGGGGTGGTATTTGTTCTGTTTTATTTTTCGTTTTTGTAACAATAAAATCCCCATTCGTCTGCAACATTGAGTCCTCGTCACATCCCTTCACCCAACCTGACACTTGTTGCACACTGATGTGATGATTAGTTATAGTAGTGCTAATAAGCCTATTTAGAGGTGCGGATTAATTCAGGTAAGACTGTGTGTAGACATTTTATTATGTGTGTTATGAGGTGGTCCGCACATTTTTTTGATTACAAATAGTGGTCCACACACACAAAAAGTTTGAAAACCACTGTTTTAGATGTATCAAACCAGATCTCGGATTTCTGTGTGATGAAGATGAGCGAACCAGCTCGCCTTCGGGGATGAGGGTGAGTCTGTAAGGGATGTAAAAAAAAAGGATGGCGCACTCGAGAAGCTCTTAACTTAAGGTGAAATTTATTAACAGTGTCCAAAAGGATAATCTACAGTGAAAAGTATATACAAGTGCCACAAAATAACCAAACAAACCAAATCCTAAAAGTATCAAAGAAACAACAAAAAGGGAAAACAAACCAGAAAATACTCAAACAGAATAACCACAATATATAAGGGTTGGGAGGTTTTGCTGAGGCTGAGGCACTCTTTGACTTGGTTAACAAGTACTGTTGTTAGGTTTGGCCTTGGCTTTTATAGGCCAAGCCCCGCCCCTTGTTGGGCCATACCATTCCTAAGTATTTAATTATACATCAATAAAAGTACCACATTTAACTCAACATTTTATAATCAACTAATAATAATAATAATCATCAATTCCACACTTGAAACACATAATCAATTAAACACATAATACACTTTATTACCATTATTGGCATTTACCTAAACACACACAAACACCCATTCACACTAGAAAATGGTTTTGTCAGCTTCCGGTTGTGTGTGTGCGTTTGTGCGTGTGTTAGTGCTCCTTCCCCAGCGGGGTAGCTAATGTGACTATCACAATCTGTGATACGATCGGTCTCAACATTAACATTTTGAATGTTATTTAGCTGGTGCATGTCCAAAATGGGACGCAGCCCCCCATCCTTCTTTGGAATGATGAAATAACAGCTGTAAAAACTTGTTTATCTGTCTGAGAGATACATATTCCCCAGAAGAGCCCCTTTCCCCAGCAGAGTCATTGTGTACCATTGTAGGTACAACCCCCATAAACCTGGGCGGCGAAAATCAAAGTGAATGTGTAGCCCTTTCCGATTGTGCAGAGGACTCTTTGTGATATATTCAGCAGTAACTTCCATGCAGCCAGCAATTCTACTAGGAGAACCAGTCTCTCAAGACTGGCCTCTGGTGTTCTTCGAGCAACCAGCTCAGTGCCCTGAAGTTGCGCACCAGCCGGGAAACACTGCCCATGAAGCTCTTGATCCCTCCTTAGAGGGAGTGAGAGTCCTAGTGCTGCTGTGTTTCTGGGCGAACACTGAGATATGAGCTCTCTGGGAACTGCTGCAACCTGGAGCAGACAAGATGTCAGGGTTGGCAAAATGGTCCCCTGAGAGCAAAGAGGGGCAGTGGGCACCATGTAATGAGGGGTTTCCTCCAGTGGAGACTGCACTCAAAGTGTGACGCCACTAGATACTGCCGCTAGGTGCAGCTTTCTTGCTGATAAGGATGGTCCTCAGATTCATCCTACCTCATGAATGCTGCAAATGAGAGCAGTCTACTGGTCCCCCTTTTATTTTGGGAGGAATACAGGTGGTGACACTGTAGCATGGGACAATGCTGGTTGTGGAGACAGACAGCTTGCTAATGTCTCCTCAACCTTAGAACACCGAGATGCATTGACACCGTGCACCAGAAAGAAGGGCGATTTCTTCCACAACCAAAAAAATGGGAGGTCTTGCCAGGGAGGTTGCACTCACGAGATCCAGCTAGCTTTTTGGATGAAAGTATTCTGCTTCTTTGCAGGCCCACCACCACAACCTCCACCAGCTCCCCGTAGGCCAGAGAATGAGATGGTGAATCTTCATCTATCCTCAAAGCTAATGCTCTCCTCGAAGTGTGCCAGGCGGGTGCAGAGCGTCCTTAACGTCAGCTGTTTGGGAAGTACACACCCTCAAATGGCAACTGTGCATGCTCCACTCCCAAACATAAAACACACAGATCTGAACGGCTGCTTATTTGCCATTTCACCTTTCTTATTAGTTGGTAGACAGACAACCATAAATAAGACAAATGATCAAACAAAGCGCTACTGAAGTGCTACAAGCTGCCTCTGTTTGGTTTGGAATGCCTTTATAGTTTCCTTGTGAATGACGTCACCCGCCTCTGACGTCTTGTCACACGATTGGTTCGATTACACGTGCATTATGATGCAATCGCGAAGAGCGTTCCCACAGTGGCTTTGATGCAGAGCGAGTTCCCTTGAAAGCGAATCCAGATTCTTAGTTTTCCTCAAATAAACATCTCCTCTTTGCACTTTTCTTCTAGCCTGCTCCTTCAAATAAAGATCACTTCTCAGAGATTAGCTGTTCTGTAATTTGGCTGGGACTCTCCAGGGAGGATGGAGATGTTTGTTTTCGCTTGTGTGGATGTTTGGTTGGAGAGTTTAACACAGTGAAAATGATAAAACTTCCTGTCATACACACTAAAACAAACTCTGTCTGTCTCTCTTGAGAGAAAGGCTGTTGGAGAGTGTTAAAGTTTCTTCAGAAAGAAGGCACTGTCAGAACCACTTTCTGTCACTTCTACACTAGTACCGATAGGTTTTTGCCTCCTCATTAGAGAGATAATGTAGAGAGTGACAGGAGATTGTTGGGGAGGGAGAGAGAAAACGAGAATAATTTCTATTGTGAATGCATAACAGGATGTGGTAACGTGTGGTGTATATAAAAATAAACAGTGGACAATAAAGCAAATAATCACACATTTTTAAATACAGCCAGTAGAAAGACAAATTTGGTGAACTAGACAATTGTTTATATTCCCAATGACAAAGTTTAACATCTACCAACCAATTTAAAATCTCAGAAAATAAGATTAATATTTTATGGCCTTAAAGTTTGAAAAGTGAATACGATATATTTTATATGTAGTTCAGTGTCATATTAGTACTTTTTAAATGTAAATACATTTTACACTTTTTAAATACATTTTAAATGCATTGCTTAAAAAATGTAGTTTTAGTTATGTCTAGAGCTGTGGACATAAAACAGATCAGAAAATAAAAAGACAAAAAAGTACAAATTAACAAAGCTTGATACTGATGTACTAGTGTAGCAGGTTAGCCTCATCCGAAACGCATGATGCAAAGGTCACATTCTTTATTCTCTGCCTCTCCAAACCAACAGATTTTCAACATTCCTTAAACAATAATACAATTCCATATGCTTTAAAATATTTATTTCCTTTCAACTGCAGATATCCAGCAAGCTGAATATCAGCTATCATGATATCAAAGAGCCCTCCAAACTGAAATGCACTCCTAAACCTCACTGTGACACAGCATCTGGATCCTTTTATAATCAAAGATTTCTGAACTCAAAATAAGACCAATGTTTTAGTGTCTTGAGATGTTAAGTGCTTTAACTTGTTACCACTCTGCCTGGTTTCAATTATCACAAGAGTCTTTGCATGACTCCCTCATGTACGGAACCCAGTGAGAGTGGCAATCGCAGACTACGGGGTAGTTTCCAGTACAGTCTCTGGTGACAAACAACAGCACAACACTGCACACAATTCATCTGTGAGTCACTACAACACATTCCTCAGAAAACAAACAGGATCTCCTCAAGACACGTTTTCTCGAATAGAAGTAAGAAGGTGGACAGAAGGACAAGGCGACACTGGAGCATTTTTGGTGACCTCAGTCTTTTTCCGATACAATAAAAAACCTTCAAAGACGCTGTGGTCACAGAGGCATTTGTTGTCAACAACTGTGACTCACATTATGGTTTTAAAACATGCTAATGTCAATCTGCTTGAGCAGCATTTGTCGTTGAAAAATAAAAAAAAGGTTTCAATGATGAAAGAGAACACAGTGTTTAATGAAAATATCTAAACTAATGAGCCCTTTGGCAACAATATAAATTGTAACATGTCCAAACATTCTCTTATGCTCACTAAGTCTGCTTTAATTTAATCAAATTCTAATATGCAAATCTTATGCTCAAGAAACATGTATTATTATTATTATTATACATGTTGAACACAGTTTGTGCTGCTTAATATTTTGATGGAATACATTTTGGAAGATACTTTGATTGGAATGCATTTATTTGCATTTATTTTTATTAAAGCATTTATTACATTGAAATAGTTTCTGACACAAAGGTCTTCGCTGTCACCGTTAATCAAATCAATGCGTGTTTTTTTTTATCTTACCACAGATTTTAAATCTTAAATCTATTGTTAAATAGCAAAAACTTCAGTTCTATTCATTGTTCATAACCCACTGGCAAAAACCTGCTTAAAGCATAAATAATTTCAAGAAACAAAATCCCCAAATTCCAGATACTTATTCAAAATCGATTCAAAATGTTAAATTAATTACACAATTTTCCATTATTGCAATTAATCATATTTTAAATTTTACACTAAATTAACGTGTTTGACGACTGCTCTCTTAATTATCTTACAAACTTTCCATTATTCGTTGACGTTTTCTCATAGAATATTTAAGACTTACCTGTGTTCCCTGAGCCACTCTGATATAGGCACACACTGGGCTGAAGGCTCCAGTTCCACATGCGAACAGGTGGGTGCTGTTATAAAGCTGCACCAGCTTAATGTAGTTTGCACACTCCGGCTAAGAGAGAGGGAAAAAAGAGAAAGTTAAAGAGAAGAAAATTAAATTAATAATCTTTTTAAATTCCTCAAACATTGTAGTCATGCAACAGGATACCACTGTCACATTTGCAGGATATACAGTAATGTTTCAAATATAAGACGATCCTGAAAATAACACAACCCCCTCCCCACACCCACCGCCATTTTCAAGACCAAATCTTAACTTTTAAAGAAAATAATTTATTTTAAAATTATTTTCATATTGCATATTTTTCACATTAAAACGTTTAATGTATTTAAAGTATGGTAAATACTGGTAAAATGTACCAACAACAATTGTTTTACACATATTTGGCAATGCCTATTGATGCGGGTCCAAAAAAAAAAAAAAAATCCAAGTTACGAAAGCAAAGACGAAAATTTTTACTGCTCTACATACGAAAAGTTTTCAAGATACGAAAGGTTTCTGAAAGTCCGAGATTCGCCCCATAACAATTTTGAAACTCGTGCCGCACGCCGCCATCTTAGTTATAGTAGACGCCACCATCCTCCTGCTCTCCCATTGGTTCCTGATGCTAGCCAAGCCATGAGATCCTTCTCTCTAATTGGACAGCATCCCTCCCATCATTCATCTTCTATACGTACGTGCTGGTGTGCTTTAGCTCAGCCACTCCGCACCTGAAACTTTACCGTACGCAATCGGCATTCGTTCGCTCCAACGATTTCGTTTAGTAACGTAAATTCGTTAGTGATTTCGTATCTTGTTGTGCGAAGACTTTATTATTATTACTGTATTATGTTTTTGGAGGGCTTGGAATGGATTAGCCATTTAAATGTAAAATGTGTTCCAAGATACGAAAAACTCATTATACGAAGGCCGCCGCGGAACGGATTAATTTCGTATCTCGAGGTACCACTGTATATATATATATATATATATATACACAGTGGTACCTCGAGATACAAAATCCATCTATATATATAGGGAACAATACGGTACAACAGATTTACCTTCTCTCGGCCCTGCATTAAGCAATCCCCCACTTGCTCCTCAGAGCTCGCCCAGTGAATCTAAAAGAGAGAGACAGGCAAATTGGTTCAGGTAATGTTGTTCTGGCACAGAAATGCTCTTGCTCAACTTTTCTAAATATGGTCACAGTTATATTTTTTGACCTGTGGATCTTTGTCTTTATCACTACATTCCAGGATCATGGATTTGATTCTCAGGGAATGCATAAACTGATAAAACGATAACTTGAATCTGGATAAAACATTTTCCAAATGCGTAAATTCCAAGTTCACTACAATTGAATTATAACTCTTTACATTCCAATAATTATAATCCTGGCTTTATTATAATGAATATTTAAAAAGGTTTTCCAAGTCCACTAAATATTTCACTATTTAAAACTTTTCTCTTTAAAAACTTAAGTAAATAGCATATCACCATGTGTTTAAACTCATGTACATGACATGAAGACTTAAGATAAAGATCTATTGGATATGGTTCAACGTCCTAGCTATACTGTAATCACGTGACCAGCTGTAAAGTCTTTACTTTATCTCAGTAAAGCTGTCAGTCTTAAACAAATGACAGATCGGTCACTCAATTGTAATTGAAAGTAATATGTGAGTTGTGTGGATTAAACCATATGTATGGTTTCAGATGTGTTGAAATATTACTTTTAATTTAACCTTTGGGACTAGATTGTATGCAAGTAAAACCTAACCGATGTCAAATTGTTAAGATTATTTTTGTAAAATGTGTGGTTATGAATAATCATGATCGTAATGATTGTTTTATTAATCTAACATAATTATTCATGTTGATTAGCCCTAGATAACTTACTATACTTCTCTTTCAAACAAACAGGTGATTTGGTTTGTGTGGATACATTATATTCATTAATTTTACCATTGTGAATAAGCAGAGGGTAAAAGCTGTTTCACAAACATTTTGAAAGTTCCATTAAACTGCAACTAAGGGCTGAAATGTGACATTCATATGCAATTAGACATTAGTTTGGAATGAATTTATGCAAACATCTGTGTTTGTATTTCTACAATGAATTTGAATTCACAACAATAAGTCTAACAAACAAAAATATACTAATAAATTAATTTATATAATTAACAATGTCAGTGAAGCAACGAGCACAAGGATTTGTGAATATCCGTGAATTTTAGAGGAGCAGATGGTTGCAATCCATCTCTGGACTCCATTTGTATGCGTTGATTTTATTTATTTAATAAGTATGTGTGCAGTTAAGCTTATTTATTTAGCAACACGCATCAAATGAATTTTGCAACACACACTCAAGTGCCAAATAAATTGAGCCGATAAACTTTACCATACATAAGAACAAGTAAATGAATGCATGTACCTCTTTGTGAGGGGCAGTGACGCGCTCCAGACTGAGAGAGTACAGAATGTCTTTTCCACCGACAACTAGCCTTTCCTGAGTCTCATCCAGCAACATACTGTAGTGTGGCAGACGCCCCTCTCCAGCCTGGAACACCCACGTCCTGTTCAGCTCCCATAACTCTACAAACACACAAACAATTTGAAAGTTCACATGAATTGACACAATATTCATATACAAAACAAAAACGGTGTGGGATGAATTTTACACCAAACCCTAATACTCTGATAACAATTTACTGGTGAAGCAAGTTTAGATAATTAAGAAATTCACCCAAAAAAGTCCACAAAAAAAAAAAGCATTAATATCCCCCAAGACTTCTAAAAGCCATAAAATGTACTTGTTATTCACCAATAATCAAGACACTTGCCCTAGCTCACAGACGATGTTGTGATTTAATCAATCAGATTTTTCTCAATTAATTAGTTGATACAGTTCACAAAGCAGCCTGAATGATTTGAGGGGTTTTAGTAGCGATAAGAAGAGGTTTAAAAGTTTGGAGCTTGATTAAAAATACAATAAAACATGTACGAATTTTCAGGATCCTCACTCCAGTCACATTTGGTACTCAAGAAACATCCTTTATTATAATGATGTTCATAAATTATGGTATTTATTATGCTGGAAACAGTTTAATATTTTGTGACAACCGTAATAATGTTTTTTCATGATTATTTTAATAAAATGTTTAAAAGAACAGAATTTATTTAAAACTGATATTTTTGTAGCATGTTATAAACATCCCTACCATCATTGTTGATCAATTTAATCGGTCCTCACTGAATAAATGCATAATTGTTGTTTTTTTTAAAGTAAAAAGTAAAACACTTTCTGACCCCTAACTTTAAACTATAGTGTATGCTGAACCATTAACACGCTTAAGACTCCAATCTCTGTGTTACATTTCTTTCCACCACAGAGTGAAGTCAGTCAGCTGGAACAAGATTAAACAGACCAGTTATATGACCAAAATCAGAGAAAGATGCACTGCTTCAGTGAATCGTGATATGAGAGAAATCGGATTATACGATTAATCAAAGTATGCAGTGTCAATGAGTTATGACAGATTTCCTGAGTGCGTTTGCGTGTGTGTTGGGTTGCTCTATGGGGAGTTGCCCTCGTAATGTTCTTGACCTTCTGATTTATTCAGCGTGTGTGAGTTGGCCCTCCAGTCATACACACCCAATGACAAAATCTGTTTTTCATTTTAAATGCTCTCTGGTTGCATTAGACTGAAAAATGGCAGCCTACCAATGCGCACAGATGCAGGCAGATCCATCGATAAATGGATACACATATACACCACTGATTGAGTTCAGTGAAACATTGACAAATAAATATATAAAAAGCAAGTAATGACTTCATTAATTTTCTGCGGATTTGTTCCTTTTAATAGATTTCTCTTTTAAGACATCATACAAACATATATTTTTTAGTACTGTCCTGAATAAGTTATTTTACATAAAAGATGTTTACATATAGCCAAAAATACTAAAAAGCAGCTATATTTATAAATATGAACCCGTTCTAAAGTTTGCATACCCTTGATTATGTGTGTCGTTACCTGGATGATAAACTTTTTTTTCCAACTTTAGAGTCCCTTGTTTGTCTTAAACAGTTAAACTGCCCACTTTTCTTCATAAATATCATTCAGGCCCTGCAAATTCTTCAGTTTTCCAGCATCTTTTGCATATTTAAACCCTCTCTAGAAGTGACAACATGATTTTGAGATGCATCTTTTCACACTGATGACAACTGAGGGACTCAGGTTCAAACATTGACTGATGCTCCTGAAGGAAACACGATGCATTAAGAGCCAGAGGTGAAAACCTTTGATCAAAGTCAATTGTATTTCATTTGTCTTCTGGGAAACATGCAAGTAGCTTCTGAAGGGCAGTACTAAATTAAGAAAACTGATATTTAAAGAAAGTAAGATAAATTTGGACATCTTCATCCTGTTCAAAAGTTTCCAAAGAAATGTATTAAGAAATATATTAAAAGGAAAAAAATCAGCAGAAAATGAATAATCCTGTCATTATTTACTCGCTTTATTCAACATGGATTTTTTCGGGAACATCTTGACCATTCTTTTTGATATAATGAAACTGCACAAGGACTGAGGATGTTATCCCCCAAAAGACAAAAAGCACCATTAAAGAATCATAAAAATGGTTCATGTGAATGAAACACACCGGAATTGAAGTAGCTAACACCGTAGCACAAAGGATGGGAAGATCACTATTGAATGATGGTTTAAGTTCTCCTCACACAAATCTATCATATTACTTCAGAAGAGTATATAGTTTGAATTATAAGAACTGCTTTTCGTGTTCTTTTAGAAGCATTAAAATGTCAGTTCCTATATATTACAATTACATGGGGAAAAGACCAAAATTCTCCTTTTGTGTTCCACAGGGGGAATATGGTCATAAAGGTTTGGAATGAAATGTCCATTTTCAATGTACATATACTAATTCTTTGTAAGAGCCACTTAGAAAGTTGAAGGACAAAAGCATGTATGGAAAGAAGATCAGGGAAGCAAACAGACAGATAAGGAATAAAACTGGATTTCTGAAATGATAGTGAGTGGGATAAACACACATGAAGAAAGTGGAAAGAGAAGAACAAGGTCAAAGAGAGACATTTAAAGTGGCAGACTTTGATCAAATTTTAGAGTCTGAGAGTAGTTCTTCTGAAAGATACTCAATATGTCTTTAATTATGTTTATGAGTCTTCCAGTTAATAGTATTGCCGCAGGGTACTCAAACACCATGAAAACAAGTAACATGCACACCCAAGACAGTCTTAATTCACACCCACAGTTCTGAAGTTCATTTGAAAGTCAGTCTAATACCTCACTCTGCTGTTTTGCAGATACACACATATATGTGTGGGTAGGATTTAGAATTAAATGAATAATTCACATTCACTCATTCACTTAATGAAATTTAAGGTCTTTGCCCTATTGATGTTTATTTGAGCGGTCATTGTTTTATTTATGTTCAAGGCATAAAATAAATTCCAATAGGCCTCTTTAATTTTATTTGATTATGAGCTCCTTTCTCATTCTAAATATATATGTCTGGCCTCTTGACTTAGCGCATAATTTTACTGGCCGCTCTATGTGATGTTTCACAGGAAGGGTTCGTCCACTCTAATTTAATATGCTGCAAATATTACCGGAGACCACAATAAAAAGGTGTACATAATGTTTATGTAGACCCTGTATAGAACAAACAGCAACTTACAAATGTCCCAACAAAGACCAAAAAAATAATCATAAATGAATTTTAACCCCTCACCATTGCTAACTTGTTGCCCTTGACCGGGCAAAGGTCGTACTATTAGAATCTTCAGTGGAGGTACGGGGGGGTCGGGTGAAAAAGAGAACCACTCAACTTCTATAAGTTAAAAACATGAGTAATGCACTCCGAATTAGGGATGAGCGAGCACAGCATTATATGTATCTGTACTCTGACTGGGCATGGCCTAACCCGGCAGTGGGCAGGATTTCACCCGAAAGTGTGCGGGCTGTCTTGAAATGGGCGGGTCTTTAACCGGTATGTTATTTTTAATCATCCAAACAACCTATATACAGAACAAGTTTTTCAACAATGAATACAACAAATGCGGTTGCAATTATGACGAAATCATAATATTTAATCATAATTTTTTGTGTGGTAAAAAAACAGCAGACGGTAAAAAAAAAAAAGAAATTTTCCGACAGGCAGAGATGCAACACTAGTCGCATTCTACAAAGCACCACGTCTAAACAAACCCCACATTTACCAGCACTCTACTGGTTAATAAGTACTACAAACAAACTGAGATAAAAGAAAACAAAAAACTTGAAGCTGAAGAAATGTTAATGGAAAAGACCTGTGAACCTGAGTGACTGAGCGAGAGACAGAGAGCTGTTCTCTTCTCAGTGTTCTGTGTGTGAATGAGCAAAGCGGGACACAGCAAATCTGCATGTGTAGGGGAGGGGCACTGTGACTAGCCTATCACAGAACGCAGACACACTCAGCTACCCAATGAGGATTTTTATTTAATCCGAGCAGAGATATTGACTCGTATTACTCGTATAATACTCGTACTCACCAAAAGCGCTTTATCCGTACCAGATACTCGTTTCAGCCAAGTATACAGCTCAACTCTACTCCTAATATACTCAATATGTGCAAGTGTGATTATGATACGGAGCCACTTGTTTTTTTAGACCCTGTATTCCCTATAAAGTGCCGCTCACACCAAGGACAATAACTATAGTTTTACTGAGTATTCTAATTATATGAGAAAAGCAATGTCCACATATTACCTATTTAGATAATAGAAGAACAACATCAATGGAATCAGTTTCTGAAAAAAAAATTCCCATTTGATTTAATGGAGCAAACATAGACCAAGCAAAGGCCCATTCAGACCAAGAACGATGACTATAAAGATATCTATAACATTACATAGTGCCCACACCAATCCATTGTGTGTTGTAGTTATGTCATCTACTGGCTTAAATATACAAAGCCTTTAAAGTTAAAAAAATTCTGATTGGCTGCTCAAGGATTCTGTCTTGATCGGCCAGTTAAATGAGGAAAATGACTAATTACTAAACAATGATTTTTGTTAATCGGCGGGCAACATATTTATTAATTCAAATTGTAAGTGAAAGTACTTTTTAATGGGCGCAGCTATGCTTTTAAGACAGGAAGTGACTGCATTTGTTCACACGACAGATTGTCAGTCCCATTCTTAGACCTGTCAACTAATAAAACTGAAAAAGCAGTTATTGAAAGGGAAATGACCCAAACCCTCTCAAACTTAAATCCCCATGCGCTGAACAGGCTGTATTTCCCCATAAGCCAAACTAAAGACCTGTTTCCTCTGCCTAAGGCATCTGAACCTCAGCTGGTGTGAGCAGGTCTAAGGAAGTGCCGAATCTCCCTAAAGAGGACTTTGGAGGGCTGAAAATCCCAGATTTAAACAGAACTGATAGACTGATTGCGGATGTGGACGTCTATTCCTTTGCTGAGGGGCTATCGACTATCAGAGATAGGGAAGTGCTTTCATCCTGGGAAGAAAAGGAGTTTCCTTCTTTCATCTGTCACTGTGAGTTCTTCATCTTTTGTCCAACAGGAAAGGTAATTTTGTAGACCCCCTGATGTATGAACTTTTCATAAATCATATTATTCTCATTGTAGTATAAAGCAAGCTTGTTTCTATGAACAGGGGCCCATTTTGTTTCATTCAACAAGACTTTGAAGGAGGCAGTAAGCCAAAACTAATTAGTACAAAAGATCTGATTTTGAGCAGAGAAGACTGAGAGACTTTGTTTAAGAGGAGACTACATATTGACTGTGTTAACCTGTTAACCCTAGTAATTATCGTAAGAGTTATCCTGTATTTGGGAATATGATCTTCACCTTCTTGCAAACAGACTGCATGTCAGTGTTAGGGTACATATTCTTCACAAATACTGAACAGCTCTGTCGGTGCAATTATTATTTAAAACTTTAGAATTATACAATATTTATAGAATTTAGCATGCATTAGCGTTTTAAAATTGGAGGAAAATGTACAACAGTTCATGTAACAATGGCCCTAAATTTTGTTTCCCCCCCATTTGTACTGAATATCTATTATACAACACCAGTATTAAGACAAGGCATACCAATCTAAAACGTTTGCAGCCAGAACATAATCCTATCCACCACCCTTGAAATATTTCTACCTGAACAAACTCGACAGCTTGGTAAACATTTGTCTCTGCTGATCTGGAATGGTGAAGGAATTTAGTTTAGATATGAAGCCCAGAGGGGTTTGCTTCTTGTGGGCGGGCTGGCAGGGAGATGTCCCTGATCTGGGGCCCACATTTCGGTCTGGCCTTGTAGAGGTGGTGCGACCTGGGGCCACAAATAACATTAAGAGGGTTCTGAGTGTATTGTGTATTATGCATTATGATTTGCTCTAACTCATGTTATTTGTTCTTTTAACCAATGCTAAATTGCAGCTGTCATACTTGCATGTGAACGTGAAGCTGGCCAACATCAGCCTGCCCCTCTCGCAAAAAACTCAAAGAAAACATGAGGAAATATAATAGTAAAACAAGCCAGATTCAAACTTAATTTGCCCATTTAAGCATCACAATACCACCAGATCCCCGATCATACTGATGTACGCACGCACACACATTTATACTTTCCACTTATACGATGACATATTTATTTGATAACATATTGACCAAATACTGCAAGTACTACTTAATTTTTTTTTTTAACTTTCTTCTAACATAACGTGTTTAAAAATAGTACAATTTATCTAGACATTTTATCAGTTAAATATGTTATGGGAAATATCCAAGATAAATCCATAGTGTTATTTCTCTATGATGAAACAATGGCTCTTAGAGATACGGCACGTTGCAAAGAAGTGTTTTGTCTGTGTTTTATAGCATGTAGGTCGAGATTACAGCATTTAACAAAGCGTTTAAAGCAACAGTGGCACATTGATTTGAAAGAGACTCCACATTTAGATGCAACGCCTAGTTAAGGGTGAAGATATGAGAAGGGGAGAAGTTGGATAAAGATTATTTCCATAAACAATCTCAGTGATGCTTAGGCAAAACATGAGTGAGCAGGCAAAACGGCATTCCCTTGAGCCAAAGCTTTCAGTGATGCTATAATCTGACCCATATTTATATATACATACATACATACATACATACATACATGCATACATACACATATATATATATATACACACATATATATATATATATATATATATAAATAAATATTATTGTTATTATTGGATCAACTGCATCAAACTTCTGTTCTATATAGGGAAAAAAAGAACATACATTAAAGATCAAAATGGATCATCTGCTCCCCATTTTTTTCTGACCTGTCAATCAAGTTAACAAATTCAGACGCGTATTTTGACTTCAAACATCAGTGCTGACTGAAACAACATGCTACTGGCGATTCCACAGTGGCTATGAGATACACTTCAATTATCTGCTAGGACACATGATGTGTAGACCCAGCAAATTACCGAATATACAAACACAAATATGCATGTCAATCATTCAGGAGGTGGAGCTAGAAGACAGAGGTCAGGTCCTTCTGTTGGAACATGCTGTGGACTGCATGAGTCTCAAGTAGAGACACATGGAAACATTACTTATCTTGTGTTATTGTATGGTGACTGATTGATTTTTAATAGCATTCAGTTAGTTAGCATGCTGCATTCAACTTTAACAGAAAAAAGCCATTGATAAAAACAAGCTCAACTTTGTGGAACTGGAAATGTCTAGCAAGAAAACTGCGTTCAGGGAATGCTTACCCTGCCAAACATGCTCAATATTATTATTGAACAAGCTTTTATTATTATTACCTGTTACATTAAAGTTTTCATTTTTGAAAATCTAAAAGGTTGTTCAGCCTTGGTACTTTAAAAATATTTGTATGTGATTATAAGAAATCCTTCTCAGCATTTCACATGAAACACCCAGCTTATCATATTATGTTTGAGTTTTTTCAACCTTTTCAAACTCAAACATCTGAATGTTGAATAAAGATATTCTTTCAGTTCAATGTCTTGGCATGTACAGAGATAAACACACATTTTAAGAGGTACCAATCCTTTGAAAACCAAACTGAGGGGATTTCCATGGTTTTTGTCCCTATAATTTCCTCCCACCTGGAATAACCGCTCACATTTAAGAGCTAAAAAAAAAGTCTCAAAGCAAAATGCCAAAAAATTGAGCTCGTAAAACCCTTTTCTCATACTTAACCTTGACAGAGCTTTGAAAAGTGTGAGAAAGAAATACAGTGCAAGAACAATTTAGTAATCAGTTATTTAAATAACAATATACCTTGACATTTATGCATCATAATTCTTGGACTGTCAGTCGGAGTAGATTAAACCTAAGTATATCTTCTCAGTAACTTCACATTATAATTCACTTACAAGTATAAGGCGATTAACTACTAAAATGCCCTCCCACAAGAACTGCCATGAATACATCAGGAGACAAGTTTGTAGAGAAATAATGGGTATCTCAAAAAAAATATGTCAAGCAAAGTTAAGGAGTATGAAACCATTTATCAGTCCAATGGTTAGTTTAAAATCTCTTCAAGATGAGAAAATTACACCATCTTTACAAATCCATTGTGTTGTGTTGATTGTTTGTTTCTAAAATCAATGCCACATGTACACAAAGCAAATGCAAGAATGCAAAGTTCATTGGCTGAAGGTAGAGGACAGAGAACATTTAAAACAAAGCCATCAACTGCCTTCATTAGAGTACAATATATCTAAGACGACAACACACAAATGGCTATCCTTCAACACTCTGACCTTTGATGAAATTCTAGACTATTGTTTTATTGGAATGGTTGTTTGATGTGGGGAAACGAGCCGTTTTATGGATGGATTGTGAATTACCTGATCTTGGAGATCTTTCATTGACCAGAGAGAAATGTGCATTAATTGAAGCCACTGTAGGTCAAGGAAACCCTTGTTTTAGGAGGGCATTTGTGGGTCTGCCGTCCAGCGCTGACTGTACTGATTGTGAGTTTATTAAAAACCATGATTTCTTCCATCCTGTCATGCGGTCTCTGAAGAAACCGTCTCCATGACGACCCTTCAGATGCCTCATTTCAAAGGAAATTATGGGTTTATTGGGTAAACAGACCTTTTGGGACTGTCAGGAGAAATACTGAGAAACACAGTGAGAGGTAAGAAGAGGCAGGAACAGACCAAAGCAGGAACATACTCTGCCAAGTACATCATTAATTACACAATGACCTGTAGGCCGGCTAAACACATGCAGCACTATTGGGATACATTGACTGGGTGATGAAACAACAGGAGGTTTGCTTGTACAAGCCTTTCTTCTTTCATGTGCAGTGGACTCAAAGCTAAATTTGTCTTTAGGTCATTGCATGTATTTCAATACCATGGACGTCAGTGGTTACCGTCGACTGTTTGGTTACCGGTGTTCTTCAAAACACCTTCTTTTGTGTTGAACAGATAAAAAGTGACTTATATGGGTTTGGAACAACATGAGTAATGATTACAGAATTTTCCTTTTTGGGTGAGCAATCCCTTTGGATTGTATGGAATATGAACATACTTTTTTGGGGGGGAGGGAAAGGTTTCTGAATAAAGCTCAATGTTCAAATATTCTGAATATCTCCTGCAGAAGTCAATCATATCAATTTGGAAAGACATAAGGCTATGAAGAGTAAATCATGACAGAATATTAGCTTTTGGGTGAGCTTTAAATGTAGTCAGAATCCATCTCAGACCACATCAATTCACTGCTTCAGTTGTTGTGTTGTTGTTTCACATCAGTTGGATTTTAAATAATATGGTTATCATCATTGGTCCCCCCCCAAAAAAATATCACAAACACCCAAATTCAAAGTTTTTTTTAGCCAAGACACAAAAAGACCACCTAACATCGTAGCTAATCATATCATCAGCATGTGGGAAAGTGTGAACCATTTCGACTGGATTATAAGAGTAGAATGATTGCTTTAAAAGGAGCTAAGAAATGCCTGTGTTCCAGTGTTAGCAATGGTTATCTTCAAAGAAAGTCATTCAGCCATCATTGCTTTCCTCAAGTATTGCCTGAAATTGCCACAAATGATATTGTTCCTGAAAGAATCATTTACTGGATCATCAAGAACTTCAAAGAGAGCGGTTCAAGTGCAGTGAAGGCAGCTTCAATACATCCTAAAGCGTTCAGCAAGCACCAGAACCATCTTCTGCTGATGAGTGAGCTTTGGAATCATGTCAGCACCAGTGCAGAGCTTGCTCAATATTGGTAGAAAGTAGGTATGAATGATTCAGCAAACACAGTGAGGCTAAGACTTTTGTAAAACAGCCTGGAAGCCGTCAGCTGACAACAGACTTAAGCTGACACTTCAAGAACATCAAGGACAGACTTAAATTCAGTCGGGTGTACAAAGATTGGACAGTTATTTTGTCTGATGAAGCCCCACATCTGGAAAATCGTCAGTAAAGCATCCTGAGACAATCCATGTGTGGGATTGCTTTTCATCCTAGGGAGTGGGCTCTCTCACAATTCTGCCAAAAAGCACTGCCTAAAGAGCTTTTGAAGACTATGAAGAGCATACTATGAAGAATAGTATCAAAACATCATACAAAAGCAACTTTGTTGAATGTTCCTTGGTTGAATGAAAGTTCAATTTGCAAAGGATCTGTGAATTTTTCAGCATGACAGAGCACCAAATCACAAGGCGTTATAATGAAGTGGCTCAAATGTGGGATCAAGTCCACAAATTGTGCTCAGCAATGAAAACCTTCATATGAAATAAAGTGAAATGGTAAAATATTGAATTTGAAAATTACATTGTAATGTAAATCTTACAAAAATAGTGTTCAATGGGAAATTACCTATTCACTGAAAAGAAAATAACCCTTGGCAGACTCTTTTAAAGTAATGTGAATCATAGATGAGCTTTGTTGTCTGCACAGAGGTAGGTCTAAAATTACAGCAGAGACTCGAGCAGCACGTTAGTGATTATAACCCGAGCCTAAATGCAACATGAGCTGGTTAATGGGCTGTTATGCTGTCAATTTAAAACTGAATATAAAAATTAAACACAGGCCTTGCTCTTCCTCACTAACTGCCAAAAGCTCTGTAAAACAAATCCCAAGGCTGAACTCAAAACGTAAAGATAATGTTCTCCAGTGAAGGGTGATGAAAAAACGATTTATAGTGTTCAAACTGCGATTAGTCATTTAGTGATGACTGACGATTGAAAAGCACCTATAGCTTGTTATTATAGACCATATAACAGGACAAAAGTATGCTACCTATTTGACTTTACTCAAGTGTCAGACCTCAAAATATGTCTCTTTTCTCACATTCATATTGATGTAGGGGGTAACCATGTTATATGTCTGGATTGTTTCAACAAACCTCATAAAACGTTCACAAACATCCATTTACGTGATGATAGCTGGACCAACTGGAGGTCCATGAGGATTTGTATGTTTGAACAGATATAGATGCAGGATAAGAAACTGACACTCTTTATAAGTAGCTGGGACAAGGGCTAAAAGCTCTGGAGAGCTTTTGGGGGGCTCCTTGTTGAAATTTTGCAAGGGGTAACTGTTCAGTAATACCACTCCGAAACCTGCACAGTTTATTTATACAAGTTAATGCACGAAACTCAAACTCTGGCTTAACAGCGTGACATCACCTCAAACCGGGGTCGGACACTCCAGAACCAGTTGGAAGTGTTTTGAAATAATGTTTAGAGTAGATTGAAACTGAATTCACTCTCAAATAAATATACAACTCTTGCAGATCATGCGCTCAACATGTTGCCCCTTGGACCTTGTGGTAGAGACGGGTGTACAGTCGCACCACTAAATATTTCAGCTTCACTATTCGATACTCTCAAAAATACCTGCATATAAATCAAGATGCCTGTCAGGCTCAGAATGCACAGTTGGGATGTTCTTCAAGAAATGTGGTTAGTAATTTTCACGTCTGAAATCACAGCAGCATTATTTTCCCATCATAAACAAACAATCGGGCCAAGTTGCAGCTCCTACTAATTACGCCAATTTCAATAGCAATGCCTTAACTCTCACTTTAGTTGTTTCTACCTCATTAAACCCTCAAAGCCTCTTAAAAATAAATATTAAAGATGTGCACCCACCTACACAATTCCACTCAAACACCTACAAAACAGTTGAACGTGTTGTTGCTTCAGCTGTTCGACAATGAAGCCAAAACATTTCAATGCATGCAAGTTTATTTTGAAATAAGCTTCATTTACAAGAAATTAACATTTGCTGTAGCTAATTTTCATTTATTTAAGCAAGACCCAGCCAAATGACTTTTAGACAGCATTTTCCATTTGGTTAGATTCACACAACTCTGAAAACATAACAGGAATACCATAAATTCAAATCTTCACCCCCCCCCCCCCCCCCCCCCCCCATTTTATTAGTGTGTCAAGCCCTAAAGAAGGGTTGATATGCTTACTAAAATTAATTTTGAAGCCTGAGTAAAATCCCACTGAAACTGTCCCGCCTACACAGATGAAAATGTATTTAAGAAAACAACTTTTCAATGCAACAAATTCAAATGTAACTACTGTATGTTCTAATCAAGTGGGAAACAAAGGAGCATTCAGAAAATCCACAGCTGAGACAAACTCAAGCTCTATAGACATTGATAAGAGTGTCAAATGTGTTTACTCAAGCACACAGGTTGATACAAGCAATTGCTGGCTAGGAGAATAGGTTACGCCCATATATGATTCTTGATAAATACAGTAAAATTAAAATTCTTGGTAAAATTACATTAACTTTTTGGTATTAGAAACTATTATAATTGGATAGTAAAGGGACAGAAGCTGTAAGCTGCTTGATATTGTAAAATTGGCATTTCTTACCTATCATTTTAATACAATGTCATAATTACACATGGTTTCTTGTGGATATAGTTTGTACTTTGTTACTCTTTCAGTTACTTACCTACCTATTTGCTATTTAGGCAGCTTAAAAAAAATGTGGACTAAAAAAAACTGTGGCCCAGATGTAATGTATAACAATTTAAACTTTTAGAAAGAGAATCCCAATGGTGTAACCACAATTCAAACTCATGTGATTGCGTGCAAGGTCTAAAACAATGCCTTGACTACCTCTGATGTCTTCATGGTATTCAAAATTTAAAGCTTGTACATGTTTTTCATTCCATAATGATAGGATACAAGAAAAAAAAAAGCTTCTTCAGCCAACTCAAGAAAACTTTATCAGTCTAGACACGCAGAGCACACCAAGTAAATGACAGAAAACATAAAAATAAAAAGGGCTGTAAAAGACAAAGGCGGACATACAGAGGAAAAAATAAGTATAGCTTAAAAAAAAAATCTAAAAACATACTTGAAGGGACCATTAACCAAAAATGAACATTCTATCATTATTTTCTCACCACCAAGTTGTTCAACACCATTATGACTTTTCACAAGATATTTTGAAGAATGTTGGTAACCAAATGGTTGATGGGCCGCTTTGACTTCCATAGTATTTTTTTTCTCCAAACTATGGAAGTTAATGGGGCCCCAACAACTTTTTGGTTACTGACATTCTTTCTTCTGCAGAACACAAAAGATGATATTTTGATAAATTCATACAGGTTTAGAACAATTTGAGGTTGAGAAAGTGATGACAGAAATTTTTTTGGGTGAACTATCATTTAAATATAGTTATATAAACTATATCAACTTGACTGTAATGAAAGTAATTTTAGGTCAGATCAGGTAGAAATAGCTCTATAAACATAACATTTAAATAATAACTAGCATTTAAATAAAAAAAGGAAATAAAAAAGAAAACAAAGCAAATGGAGAAAGAGAGGCAATGAGAGGATAGAGAAAGAAATTCCATGTTTTATCTTTGCCTGGGGACATTTCCTCTGGAGCCAGCCAGTTACATCGCCATGTGTCAATCACAATTTGCTTGAATTTGCCAGAAGCTAAGGACACAACCCACTAAATATGACAGTCAAAATCAACATTATGACAAATCTGATGAGAAAAGCCACTCAGACTCAGAGTTGGTCCAATGATTTTACAGTTAGCTCATAGATGGTATTGGTTTGATTGACTGTGAATTGAAATTCCACATGGACTCCCAACCATGACCAACGCTGGGGAGTGGATTTTTAAATGACAGTTTCCACAGCATTTTCATCAAAGAGGAAGACAGAGCAGCATTGGCTATTTGCTTCGGGCTAGGGTGTTCATCTACAAAGGATGCCCCCATTTATCCCCGAATTTCATTGTAAACATGCCAACGAGAGACCAGCATAGTAAAAAGAACAGTTGACATTCCTTCACTGAACCGCTTAAGCTGACAGAAAACCACATTGTAGAAGCTTAACCACCATAACGGTGAGGAAAAACAAATAAAACAGAATCCAGATGGATTAAATGGCAGTGCAAGTGACTTCCAAATCATCCACATGTCCATAATCAAATATGTATTAGACTCAATCAATTTTTTAAAATAAAGAATAATTTGGCGTGATATATGGATTTGAACGATTTTAATTGTAATGTTGAGAAGAAAAATTAAGCATGAAGGTTCACCCCTAAACCTAACCCTCAGTGGGGCAAGGAGATCATAGAAAAGAGATCGTACGAAATAATAGAACAAAATTGTGGGAAATCATAGACATTTATGAAAATGATCCAAAATGCAAAATAGCCATGAAATGCTATGAGAATGTGGTGTAATAAGTAAAATAATTAAATAAGAATATTTTTTATATATACACAATTCCTCACAAACATTATACTTTTTATGAATATATAAAATCGCCCATATTAACTGTGGGGGAAAGTGGTAAAGTAGTCCAACATGTCTTAACCTGTAAAAAGCAAGAGCAGTATTGGGATGTGTATCAAACCATTTGTTTCAAATTATGTCCAATAATTTGTTTCAGCTTTAATTTAATTTAACTTCATGTGCAAGCATTGCACCCACCCACACACCTGTTGCCTTACCTTTGTGAGACAGTCGTAATCTTGGATACACACTCTTTGCCGGTTGAGTTGCCGAGCTGATCCATAGTGGCATGCAAAGCACGAAGGTCCACACACCCCATGCCATCCTCACACACTCCTCTTAAATATCTCTACAGTATTCCCTTACGATGCTCCACGGACAGCCTCCATCCGCTGACTGACTGAATTACCAGTTAAAGAAGAAAATTAATAAGCTGTCATCAGAGATTTGTAATGAAACTCACTTAGGGTGTTGACGCTTAGGGTGTGTGAGTGTGGCTTTGAGATGCTTCTGTGAATTCCAGTGTGAAGAAAAATGTCTAAACCAAGTTTAAGGCTGTGACTCAATCCTGGCTGACTGTTCCTGTCACTCTTACCAGAGCCTTAAACTATAATGAGAAGAAGCCTCTTCTCTTCTCTTTTCCTCTCTCTCTCTCTCTGAAATACTGCCTTCCACGTGCCAGCCCTCTCTCCCCTCCTGACTGCTTCAACTCCCCTGCTGCACATATGGACAACAGCCAAACACTCCGCTCCACTCGCATCCACCCCCACCTCTTCTCTTTTACTCTCTCCTTCTGTCTCTATCTCACTCTCTTGGTTCCGCCCTTGTGTTCTCCTCTATTTATGATGCACTTCTGTTCTCATCTCACACACCATGTTCACTTGCATGAAAATTATGTTGGAATTTGGTTATTGCAACCGAGTGGTGTAAAGTCCTTGAGTATTTGTCTAAACATTAAAATAAATGAAAGTTTACCAACACACGGACGGTTGCTGACATAAGGGTCATGGAATATAATTTAAAATTAAAGGGATAGTTCCTAATTGTATTCATTGAGATGAACAATCTTACAAATGATTTGAACGCATCCTGTTTTCTGAGTAACATTAAGAATATCTCTATTGATGCATTCACCACACCCAATCAGAAGGGTCTTGTGCTTATAACATCAGACTGTTGGAGTAGACATCTGGTGTAAGCCAGAGATTATTATTTGTGATCATATAATATCTATCATCAACCGCCTTAGGTGTGAGTGAGCTCAAGCTTTAGAAATAGTTTTGAATTAACTGATTTTATTATTTTCTGGTTTAAACAACCATATATTTTTATATATCCTGTGATAGATTTATTATTTGACCTTACTAATCTACACTCACCTAAAGGATTATTAGGAACACCATACTAATACTGTGTTTGACCTCCTTTCGCTTTCAGAACTGCCTTAATTCTATGTGGCATTGATTCAACAAGGTGCTGAAAGCATTCTTTAGAAATGTTGGCCCATATTGATGGGATAGCATCTTGCAGTTGATGGAGATTTGTGGGATGCACATCCAGGGCACAAAGCTCCCCTTCCACCACATCCCAAAGATGCTCTATTGGGTTGAGATCTGGTGACAGTGGGGGCCATTTTACTACAGTGAACTCATTGTCATGTTCAAGAAACCAGTTTGAAATGATTTGAGCTTTGTGACATGGTGCATTATCCTGCTGGAAGTAGCATCAGAGGATGAGCACATGGTGGTCATAAAGGGAATTAAACGATGCCACAGCCTATTACCACTAAACAACTATTCGTAGTGGAGATGAGTGGTACCTGGTGGGGTCTTCTGCTGTTGTAGCCCATCCACCTCAAGGTTGTGCATGTTGTGGCTTCACAAATGCTTTGCTACATACCTCGATTGTAACGAGTGGTTATTTCAGTCAAAGTTGCTCTTCTATCAGCTTGAATCAGTCGGCCCATTATCCTCTGACCTCTAGCATCAACAAGGCATTTTCTCCCACAGGACTGTCGCATACTGGATGCTTTTCCATTTTCACACCATTCTTCTAATCCCAGTAACCGAGCAGATTGTGAAATACTCAGACCGGCCCGTCTGGCACCAACAACCATGCCACGCTCAAAATTGCTTAAATCACCTTTCTTTCCCATTCTGACATTCAGTTTGGAGCTCAGGAGATTGTCTTGACCAGGACCAACCCCTAAATGCAGTGAAGCAACTGCCATGTGATTGGTTGATTAGATAATTGCATTAATGAGAAAATGAACAGGTGCTCCTAATAAACCTTTAGGTGAGTGTATAAAGACTGTGTTACCTGAATGGACTACAAATGCATTTTTATCAATTAAATGGGATGAACAAAAAAGACTGTGGTTTGAGGTTTGACTTAGTAGGCACATGGTGTGGAGTTTCTTGGAAAGGTTGTATGACAGAAGATCCACTCCAAATCTGCTGGGGTGCAGACCATTAGCATGGAAAATCGCCATTAGATTATCAAATTATTTAGTTGAGTAAAAAAAAAAAAAAAAAAGTACCTGAATTAAATGTCAGTATCCCGTTGTGATTGGTGGGGGAAAACATTCCATATTCGTTTATTCAATATATGCTAATTATATGAACACACATACACATACAAAAACATCTGATTCTGAAAACAAAAGGGATAGGGACATTTATAGATTTTTTATTTAAAGAACTGCAATTCCAGTTGCCTTCTTTTTCTTGTTTGAGAAGCTGTTTCACTTGGATATATGTCAATAAGGTAAACAAAGTTTTTGCAACTTCTGTTTCATGGTGACTAAGAATTAGGATACCACATCCTCTAAATGTTTCCATTTTTCTGTGTTCTAATATTATACACTCTAGTAAGCCAAGAGGAGATGGAAAAAGAAGAAAAAGTCAGCATGGCTGTGCACTCATTCAACAAAAACAACAAAAGACAAATGAGAGGGAACATTCATATTCTGATCATCACTAATCACAGTGTGGTTCTTGATCTGTGGTGGACTGTGAGCAATCACTTTCATCTGTGCCTGTGGTTAACCAGTACAATGCTGGATTCAATAGAGCAGCTCTGTGTTCACCAATGGTTATTTTTGTACCATTAAACTGCACTTAGCTTTTCTCTTTCATGCCCCTTTTCTTTGTCATTCTTACTTCTACATGTTCTTCTTAGTTTGTGCTGCTTGAGTTTCTCCAGGCTGTGACTGATGATCTCAATTCCTGAGGTTCAGACTGTAGTAACAACAGCGCTTGAGCACACTTCCAGCACTTGGATCAGTCAAAAATGATTATCTCTGTCATCGGCCTGTCATTTGAGAAGTGAAGAGAACACGCTCCATTTCTTGCAATAGCAGCATAGCACAGTATAATTTCGTTAAACCAATGTCAGCTGATCACTGTTAAATCCTGAGATGATCTCATACTTAGTTTGCATGTGGCATGCTGGTTACGCTTGTTGAATGGGGTGACATGATATTGTTTTGTAATTACCCTACTCTACCTTTCTGTTTTTCCACCAAATAGTGATAAAAAAATTCTTAATTTAAATTTTAAATCATTCCACATTGTTATTACGCAATCTGTCTATTACCTTCTACCATAACTCAAATATTAGGCCATTAAAAAAATAAGCTTTTAATATGCGTGATTTTTATGTTCCTATTTTTGGACATTTTTTGTTATATTTCTGTTAAGTAAACGCCTCACTGAGGCCCGATACCACACCTACTGTGTGCTATGTAAACCATATGGTCATATGTTAAAATGGCTGACTTCACCAACATCACAATGTCTGAACAACCTGCTTTTGAAAGTAACTATAGGGAATTTAGATTTCTCAGAGATACATCTCCATACTGCAGTGCACTGAATAATTATCACTCATCTTACAATTCCATATAGGGTGGCTGCACTGGAACGAAAATGGCAAGAACAGTCAAACAATGACTAATTAGTTCCTCTTGAATACAATCTGCATGAAATCACAGCATGAGTGAGTGTGTCATATGCATAATTCCATCTGCTTTCTGTCCATTCCCCTAACCTTTCATTATCCCCCTCTTTCACTCTTTCTTTTATAATAACAGCTACCCGACATACTGACACTCACCCTGCAATCTCCAGCATTGAATGAGGGAAATACAAAGAGTGAAGGCTTTAGGCAGCTGTGCCAGTGCAAAGGAAGCCATCAGATACTCTGCCTTTGCCAGTACTGACTAGAATGTTTAAAATCTAATTGGAACAGACATTATTGCTTTATATTTCTGCTTTCACACATTTTCTTGGGACACGGCTATCCTCGCTACTGTTGAAATTACATGCTGTGGCTCTCAGGTTGAGTAAACGTTTCAGATGATCATTTGTAAAAGAGAGATAACAGCAGTCTTTTCAAGATAAAATATCTTAGGCTCTTTCCAAAATATAAAGTACATTTGATGCATTGCTAAATGGAAATTTCCAAGAGGAAAATTGTATTGCTTAAGGTGAGTTAATGAAGATAAAAATACAAATGATACAGTTTCTTTCGAATACAATGATAAGATGAGTGTCTTTCTCAAGGGAAGTAGGCCTACCCTAAAGTTAGGAAAGTAAAATTAATAGCTAAAGGGGAGTTACAAGGAATATTCAGTACAAATTCAGCATTTGTGGCAAAATGTTGATTATCACACAAATAAATCCACCACTGTTGATTTATATTGTTAAAACTTGAAAAAAATCAAGATCTGTAATTTCTATAAAACTGAAATTAAACACAATCTAAGTATTAAGAGAAAATGAGAAATGCTGTTTTGGCCCTAAAATGATTAATAAAAACCAAAACTGAAATAAAAATAAATTAAAGCTATTGTTTTATTAATTAAAACAAAAAGACAAAAGATATAGGGCAAAATAAACCAAAAATTAAACATACATAATTTGGGTTACAAATAAAGTACACTAAAAATGGAAGTGAATTTTAACGTTTTAACGTCAATCTGTTAACGTTAAAATACTTTTAGCTTCAACAGTATAATAGTTTAACTAGTGTTAACCAGTCGGGAAAGTTGCATTGAAAAAAATATTGCGTTATAATTAGAGCTATGAATCCAGTGAAAAAAAAATCTCTAATTATATTTTAAACCTTTTTATGAAAGGAGGCCAGTATCACCAATTCAAATATTTATACTGTTCTGTACTGTTCAAATATTCCTCTGTGAAGTTGATTTTTTTGCCCCTCAATTTTAGGCATTAATTACAGCTATTCAACATTAGAGTATAGTTGAAAGCGATCTCTTTGAATATTTAATAAGCTTTAAAATGTCATAACTTTTAACTTAAGAGAACTTAAAGCAATTGTCACATAAATGTGATTTTTTTTTTTGGTGTGCCTTTAATATATCACAGCTCAATGCTAAGGTTTTTCTCTACTGGCCAAGTCAGACCGGTTCAGACTTTTACTTGCACTGCCAAAAAATTCCTTTAAGCAAAAGTCTCATTTTGTGCTGTATTGCTAATTTAGAAATGGTGATGCAAATCAGATGTCAGAATTGTCAATTTCAATATTGATGTGAAGTACATTGTTATAATGTATTAACGCTGAATATTAAGAGAATATTAATGCTAATTGCAAAACACAGACGATTAAGAATAAAGGTATGTCAAAATAGCTCAAAACTTCAAGAACTTAATTCTTAGCACTGTTGTTCTTAATATTTTACTGACTGTTCACTTGTCTTCAAGAATGTTTTGAATTTACTTTAGTTAGGCTTGTAGTTTTTGCTGTGGTATATAAGCTGGAGACGCAAATTGTGAAATTTAACTGGCATCTACAACTTTGTTCCAATGCAATGTTACAATGGGTCAAATGTCAGTATTTAAAATGACATTCTTTCAAGGCCCTTAAGCAGCCTTGGCCAGCCCATGTATAAAAGTCTAGTTCCACCGCTGTATTTAAGAGGAACAACAATCTCTTGCTCATAAACTTGACTTCCTCTTTATTTGTCAATCACAAAGCTATTTCTCCTCTAAGTAACCCTGGATAGTTTTCATCGCAGACGCCTTCTAACCCCCCACATGCATCTCCTGTCAGCCCAAACGATTTGCTGTGTAAAAAGACAGTTTAAATTGGTGTTAATATCAAAGATTACTTTCCTTTGGCCTTGTCTGGAACCATTGCTTTCATGATTCACACAGCAGTGAAAATATTTTCTTTCATGTAAATGCTATGAAAACATCCTCTGCTAGCCGAGACAGCCATCCCACAGGGCAGGGAGGAGAGCGCTGTCGGGGTGAAATACGCACCCCGCGATGAAAACTTGTGGAGGAGAGATTGCCATCTCAATAGGGGTGCGAGTTTGCTAAGTCTGTGGCCTGCAACAAAAGCTCTGTTCATCTTAATAGCAAATTTTGCTCTACATTTGCTCGTTTGATTGCATGTATTCACAAAATATCACAATAAATATGTATTAGCATGTATGTATTACTAAGCCACATTATGGACACTTGAACTAGTAATGGACACTTGAACTGTTACTAAGCAAGATAGTTAGTATAAATGTCAGCATAAAAAAGCACGAATTGTAGGAAGATTTCAAAGTTTGTCAAGAAATAGCATATATAACTCCAAAATTCTAAGAAAAAAAAAATAGCATAAAAAACTGCTGCTGACATGTAGGACCATTAACATGTCTTGTTCTTTGTCATTATTTACACCCCCAAAAAAATCTCATTACCTTAATATATCCTTATGTTTTACTTTGGCATTTTCATTATTTTCAAAAGTTGATTCTTTTCACCACAATTGAAGTAAAATTCTGTTAAACAATTTACATAAAAATATGTTTTAACATTAAACGGAATTAGAGTTGCTATGTAATAAAAGCAAGATTTGTTTTTTGCTAATTTAATGAAGATTTGTTGAAAAAAACTAACAAATCTTATTAGTACTAAAAAGGTTTCATTTTCTTTTCATTCTTTTAAAGTGTATCTTGAAGTGTATCACCCTGTAACTGACTCACCGGACCACTGAATTATTGAAAACATGATGCACACCATGACATGCAGCCACGACATGAAGCATCTATCATCAATTATTTCTCACTTTATTAAAATGGCAGTCTACAAAGAAAACACTGATCAAAGACAATCCCTCAATGCAAAGCTTTGATTCCAGCCCTTTCAACGGTCTTCAATGGATGAAAATCACTTGTTTAAGAGAAGTATGGAAATTCACACAAGGGGAGCCCTAGAGAAATGGATCGGCCATGACCAAGCAGGCTATTCCCTTTAATGTTTTGAGCGTGTATCCATCACAATGCCATGGTCGAGCAGGCACAGCGATTTAAGACCCTCAAGAGAAAGGCCTCTCCGCTACACTTAACACAGAATGAAGTGCAACTTTCCAGCCAGTACCACAACAATGCCTCACTATGTAGAACCGTGGCAGAGCAGAGGATTACCAGCAAAAACGTCCCCTATAAAACCCAACTCAGCTGAGGTGATTTCTCAAATGTCAGCAGCCATAGCTCCATATTCAATAGAAAGCCTGTTAAGTTGTTTCCAACACAGATGCCTGAATGATTCAAACAGTTGATCAGGTATCACTGTTCTTAACAGAACCCTCATCACTTTTTCATTAAGGAGATGTTGTTGTTTTAACATCTGCCCACAGCTTCATGAAAGAGATAAGATGACCATCAGAAAACACATACCTTTCTAAAATGCACTGATATTCTGCCAACGATGCTGGATCTCTGCCTCTCTGCACTAATGCAATAAGAAAGGCTTAAAGTCGTATTAAGGTGAATGTAGAAGCCCGATAACACAATTTAGAAGTTAACAGTTCTCATGCACTGTAGGTCAACAGCCGCCTTATGGCAAGGGTAAATGCATAGAGTAAATAAGTAAAATTTTACTTACAACATGCCATTTACCCATTATCATCAAATATATTTACATTGAACAATAACTTATTTGATGCCACCCTCTTAAAAAAAATAATCACACAGATTTTGTCATCATTTACTCATGTTGTTCTAAATCCATGTGCCATTCTTTTAAAGAAAATGCATAGGTTTATAAGTCCACAATTAAGGAAGTCAACCATGATTCTTTTTTTAGCACAATTAGGCAAATTCTGCCTCCTAATTATCATTACAATAATCCATGTTGATGTTTTCCTTTTACTACAGTGGAACCCAGTTATGTCGACGGCTTCAGGGGTTGCAAAAAAGCGTTGCGATAACCACTGATCGAGAAAACCAAAAGCCAATATGACTATTTATTTGATGAAGCGATCGGCATGCTATAAAATATACATACACTGTATATGTTTGCTAACAACAAAAGGCATATGTGCACCAACTAACAGCAGAGATTTACCAGTATACAATAAAAACACATTCAATTCTCGATACAAACTTTTAATTATATTCTCCAATATTGCAAACACAATTTAACAACAGTCACAACACACAAACACATTCGCTCATAACAGTCATTTAGCTCGGACACAGTTCTGAAAAGTATTGTACATGCGGTTTCTCTGGTTTCTTTCCAAAGTATAAAATGCTTTGTTGCTTTTTGCCGGTCTTCTTGAAAACAAATGCTTCTAAGCTTCTATCAGTATAACAACGTCTTTGTCGATGTCAATGTATTCTGGGAATTCCTGGACAGTGATGGCCAACTCCTGTGCCGCCTCTTCCACGATAGCATCTGTATGGCTTGATTTTTTCGCCACTTCCGCGAGTTCTTCTGCGGCTGCACGGCACTGTGCTCCAAGAGTGAGTAAACCGTCGTTGGAGAGGGCGACCATACAGACCGCGATGCGCATGCGCAGTGAACTCAGTACTATCATTAGTCACAAGGATCGAGATAACCGATGTTAAGTGGCGAATTTGTCCCTCTTTTGTGCTCGAGATATTAAGGTTCGGCAACATAAAATAATCGACATAACCGATAAGAAAATGCTTAGACAATGAGGGAGTTTGTAGGTTCCACTTCAAAACTGTCGACATAACCGAGCTGGAGATAAGTGGACTCCACTGTATTTCCATGATTTTAAATGATATGTTACCAGCTTTAAATAACAAGTCAATACATTACCAATCCTTCTTCCAAAAGTGTAAATTATACTAAGATTTTACAATTTATGCCTAGCAGAATGGGGAAACTGCATATTCCACACAATTGTGCATCATGTCACATCCATAAATAGAAAAAGTGTGCCGTGTATGGTGTGGGAGTGGCATAGTTTAGTTGTTGCGACAAGCGAGAAAGCTTGCCATAAAACATTGTAAGCCTTCATCAATCTTGAACCTTCCAAGGATCAATTGTTTACACACATATATATATATATATATATATAAACAATTGATCCTTGGATGGTTCAAGATTGATGAAGGCTTACGATGTTTTATTCATACATATGAAAAAAAGAAGCATAACAGATGAGAGTCTGCTGGTAAAAAGAGACCACACAACAGAGCATGATATAAAACTGGATTCAACACTGGCTTGGGTTTTCACAGATGATGAGAACTGAGGTATTTGAAATGCAAAAAACTTTCCATTAACCACAGCCCTTTCTCTTTTGTTAAATTGAAGAATAAATAATGTAATTTTTGGTTGGACCATTTCCTCAGAAGCTAAAGATTCAAAATAAAAAGTGTTTCTGAGCAGACAATGTTTTGAGAATACAAGGCTTACTGTAATTCCTACCAAACGTTCATCAGGAAAAAAAAGGTTTTGGAAAACTGCATACCAAGCAAGAATGTGTGTGTACATATTTTAATTAGTGCATGGTTTCAGCTGTAATCATTCTTAACCTTCTTAACGTATCACTAATTTGGTAGATATAATATCTGTTGGAGTGTAAAGATAAAGCTTTTAGCCTCATACAGTGCAAGGCATCTCTTTTCCCAACACCACTTCAACTTAAAACAGATATAATTATCTAATCTAAAAAGTCTGATATCAATAATACTTTGCAACCACCCCCTGAAACCAAAAAGAATGTTATCATAAAAGTTCAAAAGATGGAGATATGACCATGTCTGCTGATACCTTAAGTGAAGCCACATGTCCATTTATTTCAGTGTGCACGCGTACATAAGTTAGACATAAACATGGAGTGCTATGCTGGGGTAAGGGTTAAATAATTCAAAATTAAGTTACAAGATACCTCAAGATTTATTGGTCTACATTCCTCAATTGATGAACTGGTGACTAAAAACACAGAATGACCTGAATGCCAGTGTTCTGAGAGCTGCTGTGATCAGTTTTTCTGCCTCTGACGGTGAATCCAGGTGTGTTTTCGCTGCCTCACGCATCACTTCACACACAAACATCAGGCTATATGACTTAGGGGAGGTTCTCAGACCCTGAGGGGCTACAAGAATGTCTAGCATACAAATACATACACAGAAAGACGGGGTTGTATAAAAGAACCACCTGACCCGTCCAACATGTGTCAGAGAGCATCTGGAGAGAAAAGAAGGGCATCTAATCATACTTTTCTTTAGCAGAGCTTTGAAAATATGATTCAACACCATACACAACGTAACCTCTTAAGAGCTGCAACTGTTCACACTTAGAATACTTTAAACATTTAAAACATTTATAATGTTTATACATTTTATAACAATTAGTTTATATCAACAAACGAAAATATGCATATATCTAACTTACATTTTTATATTCTTTACAAATTAACCATTTAAGCCACAGATTTTTCTGTAATTAAATGCACCCAACTTTACAATTTGTAAATTTTTATATTGTAATGCATCATTTCAAATTAAATCTCCAAAATAAATAGAAACAGTACACATTTTAAATATGTGCTACTCTTTTTACAAAGTACTACGAATGAAGGCAAATATTGCCAACACCAATGCTGATAATGATATCTCTATTAAATGGAATTTTTTTACAATGATACTCACCAGAAATGGGACAGAAAAGTTCCGTCACTGTACAATTCAATTCAATTGGTTACAGTCCCTGTGGTTGAAATCACTGACTGAAACAAACGACTACTCACAGGGATACTAACCACTTATCCCACATAAACAAGAGCTAAAAATCTGTTTGGACTGGAGGTCTTATGTGGCATTACTATAAAAAGATGACTCACATGGCGGAGTGGAAGTGGGTAAGCATGCTTGGATGTAATTAGAAGGGAACTTTAATTTGTGCATTATTGTTCACTGCAAAATCCACTGCCGATGACCCCTCTCAATTTACTTTATCCTATTGTGAAAGAAGATGACTTGACTTAGTCTATGCCATATGTTTGTAACTCTACACATTTTAAATATGTAATCTGCTAAAAAGAAAACCAAGTGCACTAACATTTAGCTGGCCTTCCATACAGGTTCCTTTGGGAACGAGCATGAAATGTCCAGTGCTTTGGCAAGAATTAAAAGTCTGTGGGTGTGTTTCAATGCATTTGTGTGTAAAATATATATGAGAAACATGACGATGAGAACAGATGAGGTCCTGCAGATGGTCTGGCAGTTTAGAGGCACTTACATGTGATGTATGCATCTGACCACAATATCTCAAGAGTCTAGCACTTGTTATCTGCATGGAAGTTATGTAGACCGTTAAAAAACACTCCGTCTCCAGAGTAATATACAGTTACTTATACAGGCTGAAGGAAGTTTAGTATCACAAAACACAAAGACATCTTTAATAAAACTGCCATTTTGTTGTTTGAATCTGGAAATTCTCCAGTTTGACTTGAATGTGGTCTCTGAAAGACTCATTAGCAGCGTGATTGTGCTGTAATGACCTCTCAATCTAACCAGTTGTCAAGACCAACTTAAAACGGTTTCGCATGATCTCCCTTGAGTATTTCCTCACCGTTTTTTTTCCATTGCTCCCTTATCATGGTCCATTCACAGTTCTTCTCTCACCTGGTTTAAAACTGCTTATTTTCCAGTTCATAATTTATTTGTGTCACGCTTTGTACAGTATGTCATAATGTAGAAAAAGATCTTTCATGAGTACTTATAAGCAGTTCATTGTTCCAGTAAACAAAAACGTACATCGGTTTGCTCCAAACATTTTTCGATAAATCAAAAGTGAAAGGCAGCAGACATGTCAGAGAATGGAAACTGTCAGCCATCAATGCGGTCTTGATGGTTAAAAAGACGTGCTTTTGTAACTTGTATACATGTCAGAAAAACCAAAGCCTGGAGCTTTCAGCTAATTTGTATTGTATAAAGCCAAACCAAGGGCAGAGCAATAATATTTCAGAAAAGGGCACTGCACATTTTTTGTAAAATCTAAATGACAAGAACTTACGTGTACAAACATTGTTTTTAAGGATTATTATTTTAAAAATATTTAGAATTGTGCAAAAGTTAGATTCTTCACAAAAACAAATTGTTTTAAGAAGATTATTTCTATTTGTACCATTTTTTGTTTATTATGATTATTTTATGTTTTATGATTATTATTTATTTATAAATGCAGTATAATATACATATAAAAAAATCGAACTGTATTTTAACTGAATGCTCCACCATCTGGAGTGCCCACAATCTCCACCAGAAGGCACTGGACCTAATGTTGTGGTTGTTCAGCTGCTCTATTTCTTTGCAAAGTCTTGTTTGAGTCACTATTGCATTTCTTAGCGCGGGTTCAGATTTCCCTGTTTGCATGCGTTTTCTGCTGCTGTGATAGTTTTTACCAGAGTTGTATTTTGGACTACTAAACTAAGTTTAGATCTTCAGTCCCTGTGTGTCCTAGCAGTTTCAGAAATGCTTGGACATTTTAAATTGATGAATGGAGATTTTCTCCTGGCTCACAATAAAAAGCGAAAGATAAATATCTCAGACAAACATTATTGATTGTGAGGAAGCGCAAAACTAGAGAACATTTTATAATGGACTAGACATAATGAATCTAAATTGAAACCTTGGAGAGATACAGCACAGGCCACCAAGACAAATTTAATGGATTTAATATAAATCTGCAGAAGGAAAGAGAGGGTGAAAGAGAGGGTATGGGCAAGAGAGAAAGAGGAAAAAAAATGTAATTTGATCTTTCTCAGCTGGCTTGTGGAAACTGAATAATTAAAGCAGAACCTCTTGGATGGTTTCCTTTGTACTGTAATGACTGGTGCCATTTAAGCCTGACATCTGAATTGCTCTTATTCCATAATCCAATAAGACCATCTTGCATCACAGAAACACTTGGGCAAATGTTCAAAGCCAATGATTTTACTCTCAGCGTTTTGCTTACCAGAAAATGCTAATGTAGCTTCTGTTAAATGTCAATATAGACTGGGATTTTAACTTCAAAACCGCAAAGTCTGCAAAATGACTTTAGTTCAGATGTGCTTCCAAATTCTGTGTACTCAAGAGAAAGTGCTTAATAGAGATACTGCTTATTTTCACTTGTCTTGAAATTTACCTGAGAAGCTTAACAATACAGTCTGTCTTGCTTTTAATTTTAAGTGGCTACCTCTACATTTTCCTATCCAAAAATAAATGAAAAAAAAGAAAAAAAAAAGAAACACACACAACTGAAGTTAAAGCACCTTCAGACACTCTCTAATTTCAGAGAAAAATATAAATCTTCATGACCAGGGGTCATGAATAGAGGGCTATTTAGAAAGTTTAAGAAGAAAACTTTTCTTTGATTATTAGCAATTTTATTTTTAAGATGCATCTCCTGTCACATATAACGAACTGAAATATGATGCAATATTAAAATGTGTGTTAATTAATCTGCAAAATTAGTCAGGCTACTCTGTGTAAAATTATCCAATAAGTTTATTTGTCTGAAATCATGTAGTCTCTCATACCACTAAAACATATGAGAATTTAGCTCTAAAAGAAAAAAATAACACATTAATTTATCATTGAACAAAATAGTTCTTACCAATTCATCGGATTACTCCATACTGAACCACTGTGTACTTATATTAAAGGGTTAATTCTCAATCAAAAAGAGATCTGACAATCTGTCATCCTTTACTGACACTTAGCTACAAAACCATATAGCTTTCATACTTTCATGGAACGCAAACAATCTTTTGAAGAATATTAGCCAGAATTTCTAGCAATGTTGAGAATGACAATCTCCAAATGTCCTACAATGTGAGGGTGAATATGATGAAAGTGTATGCTATTTTTGGGTGAGATAGGCCATTGTTCAGGAAGATTATGTGTTTCTCATTATACATATATGTTTCCCAACCATCTCCTGTTCAGCAAAGAGGATTTTGTGTTTAACAAGAGACACAGTGATAACCTTTAGTGCCCATCAGTGCCTGGTACAAGCATAATGGACAATAAATGTCAAGATGATTCTGAGCAGCCTCAGAAGTGACTATTACTACTACATGAAATCCTAAACAACTCTCCCTAGAGTGTAAAACTGCTTATCAGATAGTATGTTTTGTGTTAATAAAAATAGACCTAAGTGAATAGCCTTTAATAAACAGGACAATACTAATTGGGTTAGATACAATTTCAAAAGCAAGTAAGTTTATGGTTTTGCTGAACAATGTTGTTATAATACATCATTTAATATACATAACTGTTACAGTCATGTCGTATCTTCACCCCCTTCCTGTTTCCTTCCGTTTGCATCCTTGTGTAATTTCCCCTCACCTGTCGCGTCAATCACTTGCCTCATTAGTCTTGTCACCTGTTCCCCATCACTCCCTGTGTATATAAGCCCTTTGTGTTTCTCAGTCTGTGTCCGCTCTCGTTTGTATTATGTGTAGTGTTATTCCGTGTTCCCTAGCTCTGTGTTTCCTGGATTACTCGTCTCTTCGCTTCCCTGCAACAGACACGTCTGACAATAATATTATGAATGATCAGCAATCAATGCATTCAATGGATGATTGTTGTTATGCTGTACAGCTTGATCCAATCCTTTTTTTAATAATGGCCAAACAACATTTAATTCAAAAGGACCACTTAATCTTTAATATTTGTCCACTTCTTTACAATAGAATGTATTTTTTTGAATAAGAGCATGCAAAGTCAGAGGGTTTAAACTTTTATTTTGAAACATAATAGGCTAACCGTCACAATCTAGCGTCAAAAGCTTATTATAAAAAATATATGGACTCACTGAGATGGATTATTTATTAAAAATCTTTGTTTATCTGAAAAAAGATAGCATATCCAATGGCATGAGGGTGAGTAAATGAGAGAATTTTTGGTGAACTATCTCTTTAGCATCTTCTGTTGAATTTGTACAAAATTGAATCAAAATTAAATTATAACTCAATACTTTTGAATAACACACAAATTAGTGAACAATGAATCAAACTGTTTTAATGATTTAAGATGCATACTGCTTACTGAATATGATAAATATGATTTTTTTTAAGTATTTAGTAAGCACTGCTACTCCATTCCAAAGAAAGTCCGTCACCTCAGTCTGCGTCACTCTCTGACCTGTCATTACTCCAGGGCTTTAGAAAGCCAGAAGAAAGTGTGCTGACACAAGGATTAGCTGGTGTCAAGAGGTCAGATAAAAGTTCTGTCATGTTATGTTTGAATGACCTTGAGTGCCACCAAATTTGAGTCATATGTAACACTAGCACTGCAACTGCGAACACTATTTCACTAGCCTGTGACACACCTCTGTCAGCACATAAAGAAAGATTATATTCTTCTCTGACATAGTAGCCATTGAGTTAAAATAATAATTGAATAACCATCGAGTTCTGAATCAATAGTTTCCACAAAGAAAAATGTAGCGATGCGGTGTGTTTACAAAAGCTATCTCCTAGGTATATCGTTTTACTAGGCTAATCAAAAACTTTTTAACTTAATTGAATAACTGTTGAAATCCACTTAGTGCTGTCTCTTTCCCATCTCATGGGACCTATTTCTGATAGCCAGAGGTAAACTCCTCAGGTTGTAGCCAATGGGGATAAAGCTTCAGTAATCAGTGCCACATTACTAGACAGGGCACAATGCCATGAAACAGGACCACAATCCTCTCATTCACCTCATTCTATTGAAACAATCCCTCCATTTTTGTTGGTATTAAAGTCCTGGTGCATCTGAGAAGGAGAAACACAGAGTTACTGTCTTGAATTTCTGGAAGCTATTATAGACGCCTCCTCCAATGCAAAGCTACACACCTAAAAACGGTCCCGTTGCCCCAATTGCTTCTACACCGTTTCCGTAATATGTAAATTATGAGGTTCTAGATCAAGAACAGTGAAACAGGCAGACGATGTTCAAAAACCATCACCGTATGTCAGGGTTCTGCCACATTCGGTCTAGTCATTTCTTGGTTTTGTGGCAGAGCTCTGACACTACCGTTATGTCTCTAGTTGTGTGTGTGTGTGTGCGCGGCTCCGAGTGCTCTAGTCGCACGCATGTCTGTGACGTCTTTAGTGCGAGTTATGATGTCCGGTCCCGATACTTGGTCTGGTTCAGTTTCGGTTTTGGATCGGGATTCGGGCATTCATAACTCGTGTGTTCGTCCTTGTCATGAGCGCGTGTGACAAGTGTCTTGCTCATTCTCACGCGCTCTACGTTATGTGAGTGGGCGCGGTTTCAAGCTCTGCTCGTGTCCTTGTCCTGTGTTGTAAGCACGCGGTTCGTGTTTATGACGGCCACGTGCTTTCATGCTGTGTTTTTGTGATGCGTCTTTGTTTAATGTGAACACGCAGCGATTCGCATTGGCTGCGTGTTTGTCTCGTCAATGTGTAACCCTCCCACCTTGTTTCCCTGCTTAAGTTTGATTTGTTCCCAGCTGTGTCTCATTCAATTACCGTTCCTCATGTGTGTATTTAATCCATCCGTGTCTGTTGTCTTGTGCTGGTTTCTCGTCGTTGAATGGTTGTGTGTCCTGCTGTCCTAGTATGTGTCAAGTCTAAAGTCTAGTCCTAGTTCAAGTCCGTGTTCTAGTCCTGTTTTTCCCCCTCGGGGTGGTTTTAGTTCAAGTTTTTGTTTTCTTTTATTATAATAAAATCCCCTCGCCTCTGCATCCTTGAGTCCTCATATCTTCCTTCAACTCAACCTGACACCGTACAGTGATGCATTTATTAGTTAAGTTAGATATCAAGTTAGTTTAGTTCATGTAAAAAACTGTACGGATAACAATACAGATATCTGATCAGTACAAATTAAGCTGGTTGGATATTGTATGATTTAGTATTGTTGCTTGTAAGACTGTACGAACATGAACCCTGCTCCAAACCATGTCACATGGTAGGATCTCAGTTGTCAATCATGTCAGATTGTCCGAGAGACTGTTTATGTAGAACTTTGGTTGCATACTCCGTTTACTTGCTCTTGAATGTTCACAAACCTGCTTTAACCACTCCAATATGGCGGATGGCTTAAGTACAACGGCCCATAGAAATAGCCGCTAATGAGGCATCCATGTATAACGACCGTCAAGACACTTTAAAAGGGGATGCACGCAAGAAGACTCATCTGGAGTTTTAGTGTCTGTGAGCTGCATTTACATACTGGAGAGAAATGGTGGCTTACAAATAAAAATAACCACTAGCATTAATTGTGATCATGGATTTCCTTGGAAAAGAAAACTGAAAAAAAAAAGTTTTACAAGTTGGACTCATATGTACAGTAATCCCTCGTTTATTGCGTTTAATGTGGACCAGAACCCCCTGCGATAGGTGAAAAACCGCGAAGTAGGATCAGCCAATCAGCTGACAGGATACATCCACTTGTGCTCTCATTCGTCGATCTCGTGCCAGGAACCAATCATGTGCCTTGTCTGAGTGCCTGTGGATGTGTACAAAGCTTAATTGGCGAGTTTCTCTCTTTTTCTGGCATCCTGGGAAACCGCATCACGATAAATCAACACTGCTTTCCGCAATATGGCTGCCGATTTTTTTTCCGATAAATATTTTTTTAAAATCCATGATGCACTGAGACCGCGAAACTTGAACCACGTATCGAGGGATTACTGTACTACCATCATGGTACTTTAGTAATTCTTTGTCCATTGTCTTTTATTAAAAGAAAATTATCTTAGGTGTTTGAAGCGACACTATGAAATCCATTTTAGGTGAACTATAGCTTTAAGAGCGAGACCAAGAGAGAGATTAAATAAAATAAAATAAAATAAAAACAACACGAGTGGTGACGAAATGAATGTTAGCAAAACCTGATGTGACATGGTGATGGCAGTGCATTGCTAACCAAACACACTGCAGGCTGTTTTGCCTCCAGAGCTGCAGAGAGATGCGTTGGTAAACTGACTCACTGAATAAACAAACACTTAATAAGTCCTAATGCCAAAGCAAACATCTCTCTCATGAGCACACATGCTAAACAGTCTAAAACCTCCTCCATCGTGCTAACACCATTTTATGTTGAGGATTATGGCCATGAATTTGTCACACAGAACACTGAGCCAACCACTACAGCAGGAAACTGTGGACTGCATGTATAATGTTTTGTGGACTGAAATATTGAAGGCGAGTGTAATTGATGCTGTACAAATACACACGTCCGCTTTGATGCAGCAATGAGGGTTTGGCACTCGCCCTCAGCCAGCAAAACTAAAAAAATGTGACAGAATAATGCTCATACACCACGCTAAACAGGAGATAGGCCCATACAAATAAAAAAAAATAGCTGTAGAGTCACACCAGGGTGTGTTTCACTGTCTCTATAGATACGTGCCAGTTTAAACAAGGGAAAATGGAAGGATTTGAGTGGAATTTAAAATGAAGTATTATGCTAGAATAACATTTCATTATTACACCCTTACAAATGCTTACAACCACCCTGAGGGGAATGTTACTTGATCTGCTAGACATCGGAGACGGAGAGGATTGTGGGATTTGTTTGATTTTGTTGTGAGGTCTGTAACACTGTCATTTTCGGTAAAAATGAAAGAAAGTGATTTAAAAATGAATGGACTATTGTTCAAAGTTTGGGGTCGGTAAGATTTTGAAATGTTTTTGAAAGAAGTCTTATGTTCACCAAGGGTGCATTTATTTGATAATAAATATGTTAAAAAAAGATTATGTTGTGAAATATTATAATAATTTAAAATAACCATTTTCCATTTTAATACATTTTAAAATGTAATTTATTTCTGTGATGGCAAAGCTGAATTTTCAGCATCATTACTCCAGTCTTCAGTGTCACAGGATGCTTCAGATATCATTCTGATTTGCTGCTCAAGAAACCGGTTGAAAACAGTTGTGCTGCAACTTTTTTTTTTTAATACCAAGACATGTTTTTTTTTGATGATGAATAGAAAACTTAAAAGAACAGCAATTATTTGAAATTGAAATAATTTGTAACATTATAAATGTTATTTTGCTGAATAAAAAAGGCAGAACGGTGGTGTACACTGCATTTTATTATCATCATGTTGCACTAATAAGGACAATATTACTTTATAGAGTATTCGAGCAAGATTTTTTTTTTTTTAGTTTTTGCAGGTGTCTAGCTCCTGTCACCCATGACACTAAAGCAATTACTCTTGTTCACATTACCGTTGAACAGACATGCAGTCAAACAGTGTCTGGTGTTTTACTGTGGTCCTGGTTCCCCTCTGCTGGTTATGATCAACGCTTGTCTATCTGCCTCATTGAACATCTCCATATGTGTGATAAGAAGAGAGGAAGGGGTCTTGATCTCTGGCCTTTCTAATTCTCAGGAAATAAATCACTCTATTTATATATTTATAGGCATGTGCATGTGCGCATGCGTGCATGTTTTAGACTTAACCTGGAGCATGGTGGCTAATAAACACACACACATAAAAATCTACAAGGCATCTATATCCAGAACAAAATTGCAACATGACGTCCTCTGAATAAAGTAAACCATTTTAATGATTTTTTTTAAGATGTTAAAAATTCCCTTTAATTTACTATTGTAAATTGCATTATTATAATAATTATATTTTATATCGCATTGCCTTTTAAAACATCAGCAAAATCAATTTCATAAATTATGTCTCAATCCTCATGGCTTTCGTACATACTGCAAGTGCAACAAGGATTGTGTTCTCTTATTTTTAGAATCCATTATCAACCATAACTAAATATCAACCGATAACTGACATGGTACCAATATATTGTACATTCTTCAAAACTGCACAAATTTTATACTAATTGCATTAATGAAAATAGTCATACTAAATACTACCTTATACACTAATGCAACTCTGTGACTGGCTGATGACTGCGACACTTTTAAAATGATTAAATTCTTTGTAAAAAGCTACAATATTTAAAAGTCTAATCATAGCGTTACGAATCCATCCAGAGCGCAACAGAGAATCATGATGTAATAATACAATACGGCATCAGAATTAACAAAGTGGTGATTCATTAACATGGATCACTGTTGTAGGAGAGTAACAAGCTAACACTAATAATGTGGCAACATATACAACCCAGTGTTGTATAAGGCAGTGCAAATGCCATTGACAGTCATAAATTCTAAACAAGTTTACACACATACATAGTCAATTTGGTATTTAGAGGTACTAATACCATATTGTGTTTAACTTAATTCCAAAAATGTAAAAACAATATCTAACCATGAAAACATGCCAAATTAAATATTAAAAATTAGAAGTTATACAAAATAAATCCTACAGAAAAAAAAAATAAAAAATAAAATATATATATATATATTTCACAGGTAACACTTTGTAAGTCCCATTTGTTAATGCTAGCTTACATGAACTATATGCATTATACAATGTTCAGGTTAGTTCATAGTGCATTAAGGTTAACAGATAAAATACAATTTTAACCTCAATTTAAAATTGTATTAATGAATGTTGAGATTACCACACTAGCAATGAACAATTCTTCTACAGCATTTATTAACATTGGGTAAACAGGACCTTTAAATATCTATGCAAAGCAGAGCAAAAAAATAACAAATCTCGCACTTTACGCTCTTCTATTTTACAACACTTGACGGTTATCTAATAAAAATAAAAATTGTATGTATTATAATGACAATAAAAAATAGAACTGAAATCGAATGCATTTCTGATTTGCTTCAACGTCAACAGTTTAAAATAGCAACTTCACCGGCTAATGAACGCATAAGCAAGCTGGATATAAGAAAATGCAAATAGATGGTAACAACTGCAACATTTAAACATTTGGGTCTTGCTTGCGCGTATGTTTGTCACATTGTTTTAATGCTTGAGAGATTGCTAATGTTAGCGTCCTCTAGGCCTCGACGGCAAACATAGTCTAAATACTGCTGTTCTTTCTCTGGTAATGCAGCATCTATCAGCAAATTAATTACATTATAACATGTCAACATGTACTGTACACATACCTTTACACTGTTGGTCTTCTACGTGAGCATCTTTCCATACAGCTCGCAGCCTAACCTGTCTAAATAAACAACAAGAGGCATCAGTGATGGTTTTTATTTCGCCTCTAGATGCCGCTCTCGTGCTGCGTAATGACCACAACAGACACAGCTCAGAAAAAACTATCGGTAAGGATTTTTGCCGATAACCTATTGTTCCACCGAATTTTGATGATTCGGTCGACCTCTACTTTTGACTGCGTTGAACATAAGGTCTGGGCGGATCTGCGTAAACTCGACGTCCACTTTCATTTGATTAAGCTTATTAAAGTGCTGTTTTCTGATCAGAAAGCAACTGTGCGAACACTCTACGGTGACACAGATTGGTTCAGGAACGGTAAAGGTGTGAGACAGGGCTTTATTTTGTCTCTTTTATGCTGAGGCGATTATAAGAAATTTAGTCCTGGACTCGTCCGATATTGGAGTAATACAAAATTAATCTGTTCTGAGGTAGGCTTCGTAAGTCGGTAAGGCTTTTACATGTAAATTGCCTAATCCGTTCAAAGCCCTGCGAAAACACCACATTTAAATTTATAATAAAGCTATCCTTGTTCAGTATGGTATGACAAGCACATCCCTGCGTCATACTTCTCAATTATATGCCTTTTTGTCTCCATGGAGAGCATTCCTCTTCTTCACTTTCATCGTGAAATGAAATGGGAGAGGAACGCCGCTACGCAGAGGCTGATGGGAGCGATGCTGACCAATAGGAGAGCAGGATGCTGCAGCGAAAGCTAACGTCAGAGCCGGGAGCAGTGTTGCCAGATTGGGTGAGTTCCCCGCGGGTTTTAAGCTGTGGAGAGCGGGACGATTGGTGCGAGTTTCCGGGTCAGTGGCGCGCGAATTTCGTCGCCTCAGCCGAGATTTCGTTTTTCGCATCTCGATCATTTTGTCGTTACTCGGGCGAAATCTTTTATCGTATGTTGAACTTTTCGTACGTAGAGTGTTTCGTAAGTCGGGGTTCTACTGTATTTATTTTTGGGGGTAAAAAATGGGGCTGCACCTTAACACAATAAAACAAAGTGGAGAAGTGAACTTTAAAATCAATGATGAAGAAATGGAATCAGTTCAGATTTAACCATTTTTCCCATAATGTTAGATAATGTTACATAATGTTACACACATATATGTGTGCTAGTGTTGGACAGAGAGAAAGGTGCATTTGAAATGTGGTGCTGGAAGAAAAACATGGACAACCAAGAAAACAAATAGAGAAGTATCCGATTGCTTAAAACCAGGTTTGTCACCAGACAGTGAAATTAGTAGACTACGACTGTCTTATTTTGGCCATGTTATGTTTACAAACTTGCTAAAGATGTTTATAATGTTGCCAATGGTCTGTTGAACCAGAAGAAAATGATGGTAAAGAACTCATCAAAATAGACATCAATATGAACACTAAACTGCGGTGTGACAGGTTAACCTGTGCACTATATAATTTTGTTTAGTTTAAGTTTGTTCTCTATGCTTTGTTCTATTTTTGTAATTCGTTACAGTTGTTGTTGTGTTTAAAATCACAATTTTTCAAGAACAAAAGTTTAGAACACACAATTTATGTGATAGTTACCTTTTATTTTTCCATAACCATTGTTCCAGTTAACCTTCCCAGTTCACACTTTATACAATCAAACCAATAAGTAAGGTAAAATGGCTTTTTAAAGCAAACGCCACCTCACTTCCTGTGGAAGCTACCATTTGGGTGTAATGTGAGAGGGGGATAATTTAAGAACAGTTGTTTTGTTATTCAATTTGTTGTTAAATTCTTTTGCTGTTAATGGTGGTTGTATTAGCTCTTGGGGAGTTTAAGTTATGATGTGTTGAGTGTTTATTTAATTTGATTTACAAACTTTTTAGTTTGATCCTATTGGTATTGCTTTGTAGGTGGAGCTTCACCCTATAAATAGGCTTGATTGAATTCATTTAGTAGTCTGTTGCTGGACTCACAGCAGTGTCAAGTCTTGGGCCATTGGGTGTAGCCAAATGCACACATTGTTGCTGTTTTGTTTCCTTTTTGTACAGTTTTTATTTATTTTTGTTCAGCGTTGTAATTATTTATGGCACTTCCTAATAAACACCATGTTTGTATGAACATTAACTTTTTTGGATCGGGATGTCATTGACTTTTTTTTTCATTCTGACTGTTTGGCCTCCCTACATGCTGAAAGAAGCAATGCTTGAGAGGATGGAGCATGGAGAATATTTATATCCGTAGGGGTTGTAGAGAGGCGGACGTGGCTGAAGGGATAGATCATACTATACACAAATCTATGTATGATATATATATATATATATATATATATATATATATATATGATAAAAAAGTATATGTGTGTCTCACACATATAGTCAGCATGTGTTAGAAGGGCATTGGTGGAATTTTCCATTAAAGCATTCCTCTGTCTCTGAACCATAATAAGCACAGTGCTGACTCACAAGAAGGCTTTCACGCTCTTTGATAAAGCAGTGTAAACAATCCTGACACTAAGACACGTTCTTTAGGCAAACATCTTTTACAAGATGACGACACAGAGGGTACCCAGCTGGTAAAATTGTTGCCATCCTGTTTTTCTGAGCTTATTAAAGCTAAACATGTTTTAATAATTTGTTTTGCTTATAGATGTTGTAGTGTAGACCACAATTGACTCTACTAGTAGTTCACTACAACATAAACTCACTATGGCCTTCTTTTATGTATTCTACAATATTTCACATTTCTCTTCTGGATTAAGTGTCACACAGACGTTTTGCAGTGCCTGCAAAACACATGGCTCAACACATCATGGAACACACAGGCTCATTTGGTTTGAAGCACTCCCAAAGGTGAAAACTTCAAATAACTGAGCCCTGGGCATTTATTCCCAGTGTCAATGATCTGCGCCATGGAATCCTGCCCAGTTCATTCATCACACAACCGCTAACACATTCATTCATAGATATAGACATTTACGACACACATCTGTGTCCACAGAGCAGTCTGTGGGGCAATCAGGATGACCTCTGACCTAAGACACTATACACGACCAGCAATCACCTTTGTGTGTTAGTGAGTTCAAAAGACCATAAGCTAAAACAACTGTCAGTTTCAATAACCTCTTCACTTTTTTGTCTAATATAAATCTGTTCCTCACATTTGTTACAGCTGAACTGGGTATTATAGCAGGATTTACAGAATGCCATAAATGTGTTTATAGATTAATTTAGTGGTGATGGCCTAGTCGTAAATCAACTCCCTGGAAAGCTCTTGGATTTTTTAACAAGTGCAGTAACAAACTCTACCACTAGATGGCAAACATGTCTTTTGTTTAATTTATAGTGACAAAAACAATTTTACTGGGGAACTGTGAGATGTGCTTGCCCAATACCGATGCAAAACCAGATACAATGAAGGGTGTTTCTTTGAGGTTGCAAAGGTGTGTATAGACTTGCCTCATGGAGTGGACTCAAATTTAGTTGATGTGAATGACAAAACTGCCCGTTGTAGAAGACATGCAAATGCCTACTATTGCGCCACCCCTATGAATTATTAATTGCACTGTGACACATTTCATAATGCTTTGATTGTTTACAATTGAGATAACATTGTTAGAAGTGCCTGTGTTCAAAAATTAGTTTTAGACTGTATGGTACATAAACACTATATGTTTTGAAAGAAAGAAAATTCAAAAAAAAATGTAAGTGTTTGCGAAAGTGGTATTCCATCTAATTTCAAGTTGAGTAAATGTTAACTTGCAACCTTAACTTGCCGTCTGGCTTAAACATCCTTTGACCAATGAGAATTGCCAGTACAAATGTGCTTTTGGAAATTGTGTTTTCTGCATTCACACATGATTTCAAACTGAATAAATGTCAAAGCGGATCCAACACATTCCTATCTGTCAAACACTACAAGCATGCTTTGTGTACGGTTGTGTCTTTAGAAATCAATTTGCATTCACACTTATCAAGAACCAGTCTCAAAGCGGATCTTTAGGCAAACCTATGAATGCTATTGTATGGGATGTAGCTTCTGAGTAATCAACGCTGAATGTTAAAACTAATTTGAATGGCATTCGATCAAAAATCTAACACTCTCAACATAATAAATGAACGAAATAAATCAAGCATATACAAACACAAACATTCAGAAAGAAATGGAAGGCCCAATTGCATCTACTTATCTGTACCACTTCTTCCTAATGAGAAAGACCCTGATATTCAACGTTTCACTTGTTATCATCCAATACTTTGGATATCATCGATATTTTAACAACAATCTTTCCTCTTTCCTCATGTGGCATTCACAATGAACAGGCATGGTGATGCTAAAAAGATAATGAAAAATGATTGATAAGATGTTTTTTATGATTATGTTTGGTTAATACTACAGAAGGATATTCATTTAATCCTGCCCCCACTTAGCCATTTTTTTTTATGATGATGATGTCAATAAAATATCAATACTGAATGGTCAATGTACTTATAACCTTTCCGCATATTAGTTTGTAAGGCTTTCCAATGTAAGTTCCAACAAACAAGTAATTACTAATTATTTCCAAGATTTAACAAAAAATTGTGTATATATAAATAAGTGTATGTATTTATTTGAATTGTATTTTACATATCTTATTTAGAGACAGAAAGACATACAGACATAGACAGACAGACAGACAGACAGACAGACAGACAGACAGACATATATATTGATAGGTAGATAGATAGATAGATAGATAGATAGATAGATAGATAGATAGATAGATAGATAGATAGATAGATAGATAGATAGATAGATAGATAGATAGATAGATAGATAGATAGATAGATAGATAGATAGATAGATAGATAGACAGTTTTTCTGCAGTATCAGAAGTCTCATGGTTGAGAACCCACTGAACTCCAGCATGAGAGGAAAGACAAATAACATAAGACAGGGAGAAATTTTCCTTGGGCCCAGGTGCAGCGGTCAGATGACTTAGAACATAACAGAACATAACAGCACTGCCAGAAACACAAATGAATTCAGTGGTCCACCCCTCTAAAACAGGTTCTTTAGAAGAGACATTTATTTGAACAGCAGAATGCATGCCAGAAATGAATAATTTACAGCAGCATTTTCATGTCTTTGTCCCCCATTTCCATTTCTCATGAACGTCCCTGCAGAAGTCTAAGCAAGGCAGGTGTCCTTTTCTGCCCCAGATCCATCCAAACAGAGCTGACCAATCTAGTTCATACTTTTAAGTTTTGCATTTGAAATCCTTTCGTTTATAGCGGTTTCCTGTTGGTTATATATTTAGCTACAATGGGAAAGAGCTTATCAGGCAGAAGTTAAGCCTGTTGATAACACCATCTGTCATGAATAGCAGAATATTTTTAAGCACCACCTGGAATCCAACGCCAGACAAATCACTCATTAACAAGAACAGCTACTGTAAACGAGTATAGAAGTGAGTGGTGCTGTAAATTCACATGCAGTTTGTACACAGTATATATTTTGGACATTTTTTTTCATAAACAGTCTATAAGTTCACAGCTACATTCAGATATATGTGTGCTGTAGGTGTAACAACAAGAGGGGGCAAAAATGTCTTGCTAAAACTAATTCAGTGGGAGAGGTGGAAGTAGGACTTTTCAATGCTGTGTCCTGTCTCTGATCCCAGGAGTTTTAGTCAAACAGCTGTCCTTTCATCAGCTAAGGGACAGGCGCAGTGTATTATATAACAGCTTGTCCTCCCTTGCCCTTTCATACTTAAAGTCAACATAAAATCTAAATCAACCCTATTTACTCAAGATGACTTAATCTTAATCAGTCTATAAATTATAAGAAAGAAAAAGTAAAATAAAATGTTTGTTTTTCTAACCTCTCATCAAAATTAAATAACTTCAATGCAATCTCTCTCTCTCTCTGTCCAGATGAAGTCCAATTACATTTTTAAGTATATTCATAAACATATACACAAAATGTAATATATTATGTATAGTTAAAATATAATTTATTAGAGACTTACATAGCTGGGAACACCTACTTTTCATAAACTCCCGGGAATAAAATGTATTAAAACAGTTTTGTTCAGAAATGTCACATTATAGTTGCAAAATGGGTTGGGGACATTCATGTTGACTTCAAATATGGGCTTGAATGTCACAGAAAAAGGAAGGATTTAAAGAATTAAAAACTAAACACTAGAACCTGTATTTCTTTAGCAGTTACAAAGGCCATCAATAACAAATAATAATGAAGTTATGTCATAAACATAATTATTCTTCAGCTGAAAACAAGTAGTTATGAACAATCTTTCGTAAATTTGTTGTGTTTGTCTTTCGTAAATGCAGTGAGAACCAATATTTCCCAAACATGTGCAACAAACATGACAAAAAGGATCATAATGGAAGTATTCCTTAATTAATGCCACCATATTTCACATACTCAACCGCAATGGTTTTATATAAACCGAGTGTGAACAGATGAAATCATGTCAACAAATAACTTAAGTGAGAAGAAAAAGTTAGTGAAGAGAGCTTGTGTGCCCTCATAATGCAGTGGTTTACAATGAGGACAACAAATAATAAAAATAAAACTATTATGTAATATTTTAGATATACTCTGGCACAGTACAAAATTAAATATTAATCTAAAAAAATAGCAGAAAAGATTTTTAGTTGTTTTTCTTGTCAGTAAGAGCTTATTCAGAGGAACAACAGTTCCATTAATGGATTTGCTGAGGCATTGCTTTTGCCGCAGATGAAAATAGAAAATGCAAGGAGGAAGATTGAAAAAGGGGGGGGGGGGGAGAAGAATAAACAATAACAGAGAAAAACCTTAATTAATGGATACGTACATAAACAGAAGGGCCTACATCTGATACAAAGATATACAGTAAATGTTAAGGACAACACACACTATACACATAGTTCATTACCCAGAATGCGCTGGGGTTGTGCTTCAGCTAAATGGACGTTAAACAGTGGTCTTTCAGCATCCGTGTTTTGTCCCTCATAAAATGAAACAGGGTTTTTATACAGACTGAAACCTGTCTCACAGTATATTTTTGTTTTTCATGTCATATATACAGGTAGTTCAGTATCTGTTAGCCTCACGTTCTCTCAGGGTTCGAGTCTCAATACGTATGGTTGGTATGAATGAAGATGTGCTCTGGTTCACAAGTAAATCTCTGTTGCGCACAAACTAAAGGAAGTGGAATTCCGTCCTTCTTGTCTTCAGTCTCTGCATTACGTCTGTGGAACAGTAGAAGTCTGTTGGATTTCCCTATCCTTTTTATTTGGTGTCCGGGTCACACGCTGCGGGGTGCCCGCTGCATCTCATGGGTCCTGCGATTGCGTCCTTTCTTGTTTTCCTGTAGCAGCTTCCATTTACTGGTGTGCGATTGGCTGGAGTGGAGGAGCTGGCTGGTGTGTGATTGGCTGGGGTGGAGGAGCTGGCTGGTGTGCAGAAGATTGGCTTTCTGCCTGCGCTGTTTTCGTTCTCTCTTCCAAACCTGTTCGCAGAGCTGGTCGACGCTGTTCAGGCTCGGCGGGTTGATGAGGGACAGGAAGTCGCGGTACCACATCTTGCCGTTGGCCGGATCGTTGGTGTCTGGTGTGTCTCGGTGCAGGAGATCATCCAGGTGTTCCGCTGGAATGACGTTGAGGGTGAGGCGGAGGAGGGTCTGGATGAAGCCATGCTCAACAGCGTGGCAGTAATACACTCCTGAGTCCTTCTGATGGAGGGTTCGGATCAGCAGACCCTGTTCTGTGCCCAACACCCGCTCATCGGACTTTATCTAACAAAAAAAAAAAAAAAAAAAAATATATATATATATATATATATATATGGATCATATCACATGCTCTGAGTACTGTAAAATTGTTTGCCTGAATTCACCCCATAAGCCAAAGTGATTAAATTTTTCAGTCTGATATGTTTCTTTACATGATCTGTAACATGATCCATAACAGACACTGATCTAAATAGCCAACATTCCTGATAGTATGTAAATGGTAATGGAAATATTATACTGTATATAACAAGCAAATATAACTTCAGAACATTACATATCTAATGTACATCCATGGTTATAACATTTTTTTTTACATATACATACACACACACACACATACATATATATATATATATATATATATATATATATATATATATATATATATATATATATATATATATATATATATATATATATGTATGTATATGTGTGTATGTATATGTATTTTTTTATTAAAAAATAGTAATTTGCATTGTATAAATTAATAATTATAATGTATCAAGCTGAAAAGTGCAAATATATATATATATATATATATATATATATATCCATATCCAATTATTATTATTATTATTATTAATTTATACAATGCAAATTATTAATTATTTTATGATATCAGGGTAAATTAAAATTGAGTTTTGCAAAACTCAAATTTAAATCCATATTGGAAAGCCGCATTTTATAGCCACATTGGAAATTGAAAATTTAAGATTGAGTTTGATTTTTCTGTTCAAACATTTAGTCATTGGTTTTGATTTTTAACATAAATAAATAACCATGAATAAGAAATATTATATTTAAGATTCTATTTTTAGGTTGCAATTCAAACCAGCACATCTGTAAGATTAATCGTGAACTCTTGTACGGGGTCAGACGTTCTTGCTTAAATTAAAGCACATGATGCTCTTTGGATCATTATCAAATCATGCTGGAGATAATGATCATCAGCCTTGAGGTTCATGTGGCTCAAGTACTGCTAAAATCTCAATAAAACAGAGAAAAACCAAATATGAAGCATTTTTTTTAGGTTCAAATTTGTACTTAAATTGCTATGCTGATAATATATAAGAGCAAATAGAAGTGCTTTTAGTTGTGGTCTGAGACATTAGCTTTCACTTCTGAACTCACCCGTTTACACAGCAGAACATACCTCTTGTTTGCGATCCTCTCCGTGTCTCTGAAACTGCCAGTAAATAAGGGCACGCTGGGATTTAGGGCTGCATTCCAGAAAAGAGCTGCTGTTCTCAACCCCATATACCATCTTATCCAGCAAATCTCTCTCGCCATCTACCTCATCTGCTCAGACAGATGAAGAAACAAGAAAAATCTCAACTCTGAGACATGACAGACAGGACATCCTGCAGTGAGGATACAAACTGATAGTTCAGATCATATGCTATCACACTAACTAACTTGTCTATACTAGTTAGATAGTTCTTCATTTAGGGATGTAAGTCAGCATCTAAGTCAGAGAGAGAGAGAGAGAGAGAGAGAGAGAGAGAGAGCGCACTTGTTGTGTTAAGTGGCATCCATTCCCCTGCCTTTCATTTTCTTCTGCCATTCTTTTAAGTTAGAACTATGAAACGTCAGAGAGCTGTGCTGTGGGTTAGTGGTGCCACTGTAATGAGGTGTATTAAACCAGAACTCAGGAAACCTGTGTGTGGTCTTCAAGATTCCAGTGGCCTCGCAATGTACACTACCATTCAAAAGTTTGGGCTCAGTAAGATTTTTTACTTTTAACACTTAAATGCATGAATGTTTCGCCAATCCTTTTTGCTTTAGCGACCCAGATCTATATCTAGCATGAATGGATCTCTGCCTGTTGTGATAATATAAAGCACTCCTTATATCCTTCTATTAGAGTAACAATTACAGAAGATTAAAATAAAGCATATTTTGTCATCTTTTGGAGATTGGAAGCGTTCAGTTTGAGCAGATGTTTAAACAATTATCACTGTCAGAGCTCATTTCCCATCTTCAAAATCAATATTTTGATTGCTGAAAGCTACACTGGATCAACTATTAAGTGACAATGACACTATTATTTTATTGATTGCAGCCAAAAGTTTATTAATTGTGGCATTAATTTCAGTTAATTACTGAGGCATTTCAAGCTTTGTTGATACTTCCTATTCTTTTGTTTTCTGCATGCAGTCACTATAAGTGAAACATCACTTCACAATTGCGTATCAAACATTGTTACCTTGTGGAATTAAGTCATTAAAATCATTAAATATTAAGTTATTGTTGTGCAGAAAATGTATACTCACGCCTTTACATACGCATTACATTACCAACCTTATACAATTTTTTACAAAATAAAAAAGAATGGGAAAACAGGCATTTTTTCCGTGTTGTATTGTTTGTCGTGTTGTTAATTGATTGAGGAATACTTAAAAGGTTGGTGTCTAACTTTAAAAAATGAAGGAGGGTAGTGAATGATGCCCTGGAGCACTAAAGACCAGAGGTGACGTTTAAGGGTCAAAAATGAATACCTTTATTTTCCAAAAATATTAATCAGCACAACTTTTTTCAATATTGATAATAATAAGAAATTGACAGCAAATCAGCATTTTAAAACGATTTCTGAAGGAACATGTGATACTGAAGACTAGAGTAATGATGCTGAAAGTTCAGCTTTGCCATCATAGGAATAAAGTACATTTTATTATGGATTTTATTCTATATTTGATCAAATAAATACAGCCTTGGTAGGCATAAGAGTCTTCTTTCAAAAACATTCAGAAGTCTAACCGACCACAGACCTTTGAACGCTAGTATACATCTATGTGGAAGTGCATAAGTGCATGTTTTGCAGCAGCTGTGAAACATTTATCAGCAGTTAGACATGTCATTAACATGGTGGAATGGACTTTTTAGGTCTCCTTTCATTTCAGAAGCTTTAATTAAACACTATCCTGGACTTTTATTAAACCACTGTTATGAATAATTACAATTATCTTCTCTACCTTGTTTATTACTGTGCATATTCTGAGTTGTATTTTAAAGTATGACGGCCTATACCATTTATGCTCCCTGACTGCCTTCTATCTTTCATTTTATCACGCTTAACATAAAGTTAAGTAGTAAGGCTACACGTTTCTGGATCAACATCCTTGTTTGTCCAGGACCAACAATTCCTATCAGATTTTCTTTTGATTTTTAGGATAGTGCTAGGATGAAATTAGGGGTAAGATTGTTTGATAGAAATGCTTCTCTAAAACCAACAAAAGAAGGAGGGATGTGCCCACATCTCTCCATTTCTGTTTGAACTGAACTGGTTACCGGTGTCCTATTGTATCAAGTACAAAATACGTCTGCTCACTTTGAAATCTTTACATGGCTGGTTTCCCTGCCATCTTTGTAATCTGCCCTTTCCTTACACCCTGACTCGATCACTTTGGTCTTCTGAGTCTGGCCTTCTCTCTTTTCCCATGCATCACCTCTCTTCAAAGGGGGTTGGATCATTTAGCTCCCTAGGTCATTCTGTTGCATTAATAATATTTCTGAATTCAAATCACAACTCAAAACTTATTTGTTTTGTAAAGTAATGTTATGTATTTTTCTTGTGCTTGAACCTTGTCTATTGAATGCCCCTTTTAATGTCTTTCTATTATCTTTGTATTAGCTCTAACCTACTATTAGTAAAATTCTACTACACTGCTTGTACTATTGTCTACCCCATTGCTGTTATCTTTTCTTCATTGTATCTACATTGTAAAGTGTCCTTGAGCTATGGAAAGGCACTATGTAAATAGATGTTTTGGCATTTAAAATATTTGCTAAATGACTACCTGGTTAGTGTCACAGTCACCGTCACCAAGGACTCTTATTTTGCCCTTTGTTCACGTTGTTTTGGTTCAGTTCCTTCAGTCACTCATTTGTTTCCATGGCCACAGATCATCACAAATCATTCACAGGTGTTTTGTCTTTTGGTTAATCACTGTCTATGTATTTAGTTCTCAGTGTTCTCCATTCAGTTGTCGGTTCTCGTTTACGTTTACTCTGTGTTTATTGCCCTGCCTGAGTTCCTTGCGATAATAAAACACTATGTTTCTGGTACCGGTGTCTTCGAGTCTGCCTCCGAAACGAAACCGTAACAGAAGAACCGACCACAAAAACGCGAGGAGGAGGAACGCGGCGGCAGAGAGAGAGAGGGCGGAGGATCTTCTTTTGCGGATTGTCCGACAAGGAGGGCGGCCGTTAGAGGAGTACGTGGAGGAATTTTTGGAACTGGCTGAGTTGGTGAGTTGGGAGGACACCAAACTCAACATGCGCTTCTGGGCTGGGTTAAATGACAACGCGTGCTATCGGCTGGACCCGGACCAGTGCTGGCAGCCCTTCGAGACGTTTTTAAATCATGTACTCTATGTAAACGGTTCCACCTTCTACGTCGGGGAGGCTGACGCGTCAGTTCCCGGGACTCGTCAACCCGCGTCAGCTCCCGTGCCTCGCCTGCCAGTGCCAGCTCCCGTGCCTCGCCTGCCATCGCCAGCTCCCGCGCCTCGACGCCCGTCATCAGCGCCTGTTCCCGCGCATCGACGCCCGTCATCAGCGCCTGTTCCCGCGCATCGACGCCCGTCATCAGCGCCTGTTCCCGCGCATCGACGCCCGTCATCAGCGCCTGTTCCCGCGCATCGACGCCCGTCATCAGCGCCTGTTCCCGCGCATCGACGCCCGTCATCAGCGCCTGTTCCCGCGCCTCGACGCCCGTCATCAGCGCCTGTTCCCGCGCCTCGACGCCCGTCATCAGCGCCTGTTCCCGCGCCTCGACGCCCGTCATCAGCGCCTGTTCCCGCGCCTCGACGCCCGTCATCAGCGCCTGTTCCCGCGCCTCGACGCCCGTCATCAGCGCCTGTTCCCGCGCCTCGACGCCCATCATCAGCGCCTGTTCCCGCGCCTCGACGCCCGTCATCAGCGCCTGTTCCCGCGCCTCGACGCCCGTCATCAGCGCCTGTTCCCGCGCCTCGACGCCCGTCATCAGCGCCTGTTCCCGCGCCTCGACGCCCGTCATCAGCGCCTGTGCCAGAGATCCTCAAGCCAGAGATCCTCAAGCCAGAGATCCTCAAGCCAGAGATCCTCAAGCCAGAGATCCTCAAGCCAGAGATCCTCAAGCCAGAGATCCTCAAGCCAGAGATCCTCAAGCCAGAGATCCTCAAGCCCGAGATCCTCAAGCCCGAGATCCTCAAGCCCGAGATCCTCAAGCCCGAGATCCTCAAGCCCGAGATCCTCAAGCCCGAGATCCTCAAGCCCGAGATCCTCAAGCCCGAGATCCTCAAGCCCGAGATCCTCAAGCCCGAGATCCTCAAGCCCGAGATCCTCAAGCCCGAGATCCTCAAGCCCGAGATCCTCAAGCCCGAGATCCTCAAGCCCGAGATCCTCAAGCCCGAGATCCTCAAGCCAGAGATCCTCAAGCCAGAGCCTGAGCTGCCGTGGCCCGACCCGCCAGAGCCTGAGCTGCCGTGGCCCGACCCGCCAGAGCCTGAGCTGCCGTGGCCCGACCCGCCAGAGCCTGAGCTGCCGTGGCCCGACCCGCCAGAGCCTGAGCTGCCGTGGCCCGACCCGGCCTTCAGCGAACTCCCAGAGCCTCCGCCGGTGCAGCCGCAGCCGGCCCTCCCAGAGCCTCCGCCGGTGCAGCCGCAGCCGGCCCTCCCAGAGCCTCCGCCGGTGAAGCCGCAGCCGGCCCTCCCAGAGCCTCCGCCGGTGCAGCCGCAGCCGGCCCTACCAGAGCCTCCGCCGGTGCAGCCGCAGCCGGCCCTCCCAGAGCCTCCGCCGGTGCAGCCGCAGCCGGCCCTCCCAGAGCCTCCGCCGGTGCAGCCGCAGCCGGCCCTCCCAGAGCCTCCGCCGGTGCAGCCGCAGCCGGCCCTCCCAGAGCCTCCGCCGGTGCAGCCGCAGCCGGCCCTCCCAGAACCTCCACGGCCAGCACCCCAGCCGGCACTCCAGCCGGCCCTCCCAGAGCCTCCGCCGGTGCAGCCGCAGCCGGCCCTCCCAGAGCCTCCGCCGGCCCTCCCAGAGCCTCCGCCGGCACCCCAGCCGGCACTCCAGCCAGCCCCGCCTGAGCCACCGCCGGCACCCCAGCCGGCCCCGCCTGAGCCACCGCCGGCACCCCAGCCGGCACTCCAGCCGGCCCCGCCTGAGCCACCGCCGGCACCCCAGCCGGCACTCCAGCCGGCCCCGCCTGAGCCACCGCCGGCACTCCAGCCGGCCCCGCCTGAGCCACCGCCGGCACCCCAGCCGGCACTCCAGCCGGCCCCGCCTGAGCCACCGCCGGCACCCCAGCCGGCACTCCAGCCGGCCCCGCCTGAGCCACCGCCGGCACCACCCTGGAGGGCGGCGCCACCCTGGGTCCCAGATCCTCCGGCACCACCCTGGAGACCTCCTGGACTCTGGATACCCTGGTCTCTAGGGTGCCCACCCCCCCACCCAGTTTTGAACTCTCGTCAGCGCGAGGTCGCGCCTTCCGGAGGGGGGGGTGTAATGTCACAGTCACCGTCACCAAGGACTCTTATTTTGCCCTTTGTTCACGTTGTTTTGGTTCAGTTCCTTCAGTCACTCATTTGTTTCCATGGCCACAGATCATCACAAATCATTCACAGGTGTTTTGTCTTTTGGTTAATCACTGTCTATGTATTTAGTTCTCAGTGTTCTCCATTCAGTTGTCGGTTCTCGTTTACGTTTACTCTGTGTTTATTGCCCTGCCTGAGTTCCTTGCGATAATAAAACACTATGTTTCTGGTACCGGTGTCTTCGAGTCTGCCTCCGAAACGAAACCGTAACAGTTAGCTAGTACACAACCATTCCAGAGTCTGTGTGATTTTTGTATGTGTTTGAAAGAAGTCTCTTAAATTCACCAAGGCCATTTGCTATAAAATACTGTAAATTGTGAAATTATACATAACTTAAAAAAAGAGTTAATTTAATATTGGTAAATATTATTATGATTTTCTATTTATTTAATTTGAATTTATTTAAAATGTGATTTTTTTCCTGGTGGCAAAGCTGAATTTTCAGCATCATTATTCCAGTCTTCAGTGTCACATGATCCCTCAGAAATCCTTCTAATATGCTAATGTAATTTGGTATTCAAGAAAGATTTTTTAAATCTTTGTCCCTACATGTCCCTACCAATATATCATTATGACTACTAAATTGTCCCCATAGCAATCATTCTGATAAAACATTTAAAATATATTTATATATATTGCAGTAAGTGTACTCTGATGCTGATGAGAGATGTTGAGAACTGCATTGTGGGCAAAGTAAACTTAATGATAAAACTCCTTATTGTCATTACCTTTACCATTACCTCTTTATTTAGTGTTTAGTGTTTAGATATTCTATCATAAAGTACACAAAGCCAAATTGTAGCTAATGTTCTTGGTTAACAATCCAAATTATGTTATGAGTTATGGTTGCTTCCCATATCAACAAATAAAGCTGTAGATGCAATGAAATTGCCAGCAAAAACGGACAGAAAATTGGGAAGGGGGAAGGGGGATGTAATGTCCCCACCAATATAAAAAACAAATCTACTCTCTCACTTATAATTATAATCAATGATGTTAACAGTCATGCTGCTTAATATATTTGTGGAGTCCGTGACACATTTTTAGAATGTTTTTGATGAATAGAAATGTCAAGAGAACAGCATTTGTTTGAAAAAGATTCATTTTTTAACAGTGTAAATGTCTATACTGTCAAATTTACACAATGTAATGCATTCTTGCTATATAAAAGTATAGTCTGATCCGAGACTTTTAAACAGTGCTGTATAGTCATCAAGTACAGATCTTGAAGAAAAATCTAGATTGTATAGGTTTAGATTTGTGATTGTTAACCTACAGTAACAGTGTGTTGTAGGACATATTTTAAACACAATCTGAGATTTGCTGGTATTTACCGTGGTGTTGGAGATCTGAACACTGAGTCAGAGGGTCTCCATTTCTGATGTCCTGACGCCTCGTTCTCCTGCAACCGTACATCACACAGCAGAGAATTATGGAGAGCAGGTGAGTGTGAGCACAATGAAACGCATATCCACTCCTACACACATCTTTCTTGCAGAAAAGCTCTTACTCTGTTATGCTCGATGTAAATCAAATACAGCTCTACATGAGCATAAGTGTGTTTAAAATGGAACCAGTTTTAGCTCTGAGTTGTTTAGTCTCTAACTTTATGAATAGACATGTCATGCAAAATATGTCCTGAGACGTCTTGTCCTGAATGTACCTTTGAGGCAGCTCGGCAATGCTGGCAATATGTGAGGACTATTCAGCACCAGTAGTGCACAAAGTGGACACGAGGCTTATGAGTTCTTAATGGCTGCATGTTCATCTCATATTGGGTGTAAGCACATGGCACAAGAAACACATGTGACAAGCCATATTCTCACACCCAATATGAGATGAACATGCAGCCATTGAGAACTCTCCTGTCTATTGTGTAACCCCGCTCAACTTGTTTCCTCAGAATTGGTTTGATTTTGACCCCGTCAAGGGTCCTGAGCAGGAGAAAAGCTGGTCGGTCCTGAGCCACAGGGAGACCTTGTGGACATAGAGATCCAGGGCTCATACTGGTTAGACCTTGTTCTTTAGTCCTGGCCATGACCACAATCTGTTTCAGTGTCTGCATTTTGAATTTGAGTGCATTACTGAGTGATTGAGAAAACGCAGATCTAAACTGGGCCGTAAACCCCCATTCACTTGGAACAATGAAGAGATGGAATCTCTGTCTGAGAGGGCACATGTTCTATGGCCCCTTCCCTCAGTAGAGTGTACTACCTATTCCATTACCAGAGCCTGCTCGAGGCCTACCACGGACAGGGTGGGAGAGCCCCAAACTGAATGAAATACCCTTAAGATATTGTGTGCAGTACCCAATGAGAGACATCCGATATGTGCATACACGCGACCACAAAGTCTACTAGGGGAACCAACCTCTCGAGGATGGCCTCTGGTATCTGAAGAGCACCCACCCCAGGACCCGGTTTCTTGGGGTATGCCTGGGGTGAATGCTCTAGGACCCTCCTCAGAGGGGACGACTTCCCCAGAGGAACCTGGCTCAGGGGCGGCAGCTGAGGAAGATCGCCAGTGTGAGGCTGGACGCACTTGGTGTCAGGACCTCTTGCCCATAGCCTTCTAAGTGAGATGGACGGTCCTCAGACCCGTCCTCCTACCAGTAGGCTGTGGCTGTGGCACACTTTGCTTTTGTGTGGCCGTACAGGAGGAGCTGTGAGGCTGCAGCTGGGGTGGTAGCATCTTGAATGCCGCCTGTTGCTAGCAGCCTCCCGAAACCTCTCAACGGCGAAAAGGCTAGGAGGTGACATAGGGGCATCCAGGAGAAGTTATTTTGTCTTTTTTTCCTTAATGGCTTCAGGTTAAACCACAGATGCCGCTCCGTAGTCACCAGCTACCATGGAGCAGCCGATGGAGGAGGAGAGAGAGATCCCCCATCCTCGTCGAGGTCCCCAAGCAATTCTGCTCGGTAGGCCTCCAGCACTCCAGTAGGGTGTAAACATGCCGCTGCCTGGCTGGAAGCGAAATATGTAATACCCATCTGAGTAAAAATGACCTACGTGGCTTGGTAGGCAGCATTGGGGCTTTCCCCCGATGCTGGGGATGGACTCACGCAGGCAGGTTACGCTTATCCGGGTTGCTTTTTTAGGACTAACATCCCTGGTCTCGGCGGGTCATATTTTATTTTAAAAAATATATATGTTTAGCCGCGAGACAGCATGAGTCACAACCCAACGAGCTCCTCATAAACTGGGGAGGAAGGTGGCGAATTTTCCTCTCCAATCTCTACGCTAACATGTCCAACTCCTCAGAGTTGGATAGTTTCAGCGCCGGTGCCTCTGCCTGGTAGGAAGTAACCGCCCTAGAGCGTGCTTCCGGATCCAGGCAGGGGAATTCAGATCTGCCAGGTAAGGGCTGAGACAGGGTAGAGCCCGTCTCAAACCCCGCTGCCACATCCATTTTTTAAAATGTATTATTATGCGAACCTCAAGACATAGGTCGCCGCTGAGCCTCGGCAACAGCGGGAACCAAGCCTTGAAAGAGAATTTAATTGAGGGGGAACAAAACAGTATCTTTTCATATAGATTAGCAATCTGAAAGGAATTCAGAAGCTCATTGTGCAAAAAAACAACAACAGCAATACAGAATTCAGTGGAAAGAAGGATCTTATTCATTTTTGGTCAACTTTCCAGTGTTTATGCATCCCTCACTGTACCTCTTAGCTGTTGGGAAGTATCTGGAACATTGCGAGCCATCCCAGGCACAGTAAGGATCACGAGCTAGACAGCATTCGGCACAGGCCTTCCCGTACACGTCACAGCGATGCAGAGGCATCTGAGAAACCCCAATGGTGGATCCAAGATAGAGTTGTTGCTGCAAAGATAGCGCAGAGAGATTGAGACTTCCTTGAAACAATGATGGCAAAGTTTGTATGATCTGTACTGGTGTGATAGCTGAATTAATGACTTAATGTTTTACTGAGGATATGGGAACTTTTTTGGAGCTTGTACGCAGCTGTTTAATTATATATCGCTTCAGATAACCTCTCAGTGTCTGTTTGATTATTCACACCATCTAAAGGAGAGCTCACACTGCAGTCCTGAGTGTAAAACCAGCTGGTGTGTGTGACAGTGTGTGTGTGTGTGTGTGTATGTGGCCTCTAATGGTAGTACCTCATGGTAACGTGTTCTGTGAGTGACTGTGACAGCAGTCCTGTTCTGAGTAATGTAGAATGAAGCCAAGCAATGTGTGTGTGTGTGTGTGTGTGTGTGTGTGTGTGTGTGTGTGTGTGTGTGTGTGTGTGTGTGTGTGTGTGTGTGTGTCAGCCTAAGACTGAAAGCTGTGTTGGGTTTTTTGATACATGATAAATCTGGCCGGTCTATATCACCTCTGTCAACAAAATGCAGTGTGGCATGGCAATTTTCCTGCTAAACACTTAGATCTATCTTAGATGATCAGTTCACTCTTTTTCAACAACCTTACATGCTAGGCTAGTTCTGCTCTTTGGAGGTCACCTGACTTATTAGGGCTTAATGTGAGTAAATGGTTTCCATAAATCAGGATCTATCAAAAAATGGTGTAGGCTATGCAAAAATTAGACTCCTGGTGGCCTTAATTTTATCTATCTATCTATCTATCTATCTATCTATCTATCTATCTATCTATCTATCTATCTATCTATCTATCTATCTATCTATCTATCTATCTATCTATCTATCTATCTATCTATCTATCTATCTATCTATCTATCTATCTATCTATCTATCTATCTATCTAACATATCTACCTACATACATCACTATACAAGCAAAACCAGCATATTAGAATAATTTCCAAAAGATCATGTGTCACTGAAGACCGGATAAAATTATGCTAAAAATGCAGCTTTGCTTAACACACACACACACGCGCGCACGCACACACGCACACACGCACACACACCACACACGCACGCACATGCACAGACACACACAATAATAATGTATAATTTATTGAAATAGAAAGTAGCCATTTTAAACTGTAATCATTTTTCACAGTATTATTGTTTTACTGTATGTATGTATATTCAAATAAATGCAGTTTTACAAAATAAAATATTTTCAAATAAAAGACATCTTACAAAAACATTCAAACATCTTAGTGACCGCAAACGTTAAAATAGTTGCCGATTATGCAAGAATGCCGCTTATAAAGAGCTGCTTTCACCACCTTTATTGCATTAAGAAATCAGTTGTTTGAAGTTATAATAATACATACCTGCTTTGTGGAGAGCTCCATAGCAGTAATGGTTGTTGGTTCCTGAAAAATATATATTTTTTCATATTTTATGTGCTTGATTTTGTTTATCACCAAAATATTACAAAATATTGTTCACTGTGAAAAAGGGCTAAATTGAGTGCAAAAATCTATAAATAGTGCCTTTCAGAGTGTTTTGGTGAGAAAATGCTACAGTGTAGAATGTACAGTAAATTATTGTCTATGAAAAATAATAATACTCATAAACCTATTAGATATAAATCCATATAAAATAATATAAACCCACTCTGAACACAGTCATCTCTTCCAAAAGGACTTCCTCAAGGTCATGCCATGTTCCTCTAGGGATGGAAACCACCTTAAGAACTGTGCCCATGTCTATGTTAGAAAAAGAACATGATTAACTCTTTTGCACAAGTAAATCACATGATTCACATTATTTAAAAAAACTTAATTCTACACACCAGTGCCGATAAACATGACATCATACTGGCCGTCCTCTGCATCTACCCTGTCCACCACTATTTGAGAGAACTGGTAGTCAACATCAGTTTTGATTATGATTGGACGGTTGTTGATGGGGTACACTGGGTTGTACATGGCCGGATGGCTTCTGGCAAATGTGATAACATCGTCAGGAAAGTCCTTTGTTGATTCAAAACCATCAAACGTTTTGCTGGGGCACTGTCAGCATCCAGGAGAAATCAATGCAATTTTATATTAATGCAAGCAATTTGCTTTCTTTTGAAAAGTAAATTGCACATACAGTACAGTAGGTGTCTGCACTGATTTGGTTGTCTTACCGTGCCAGGTCGTGGGTACGGCACTCTACCCAAAAATGGTACCCATTGGTAGTTGGGTCCATCTCGGTGTGCATACGGGCCCAAAAACACCCTCCTGATATCTGCCATACTGTACATGCATACTGCCGAGCCCTTAAAGATGTTACTGTAAACCCGAGAAACAGTAGTTATGACTTTTCACAGGTTCAACTTTGGGGATTTAAAACACAATTAACAAGATTTTAATACAAAAAGACAGAATAAGCAGAAAGTCATGGTGGGAAATGGGAATTTGGTGTGAATTGGATGTTTTAATACCTGGATGTTGTAAATACAGCGTAGATAATAGGGTTTTTAGGATCCTTGGAGCTCATGAGAAAAACATCCTCTGGAAACAATCAAATACTATTTTAGAGAGTGAGTCTTTGAGTGGCCAATTAAATACAGTAGGGCAAAAGAGCAAAATATGAAGGTATTGTCATAGCAAGAGTAACTTACGTAGTTCATCAAAGTGTGTGTCGATGCCGTTCAGACCAGGAACAGAACAGATTAAACGGGCCTTCAGGAAGGTGGTCCATTTGTTCACCAAACTCCTGTGGCCTCCAAAGTCATTCTGTCAAAAACAAGTTAAAACCTACTTGCATCATCTTACAACAGAGAAGCCAGTGTGTGATAGAACACCATTAAAACATTTCAAATTTCATTTCATTTTCATTTCATAATCATTTCTATCTTTATTTGTTTTTAACAATTTCTGAGAAAAATGTGAGTGTTGCTTGAGGTCTTAAGGTCATTATTCTATAGGCAGGGTTACTTGAACTTTAAATTTGAGGAAGTCAGTTTAGGAAATTTAAGAAATTCATATAATCCTTTATTCATATAAATTCATATAAAAGTGTAATAAATAGTTTGTTAATACAAACTCTGAATTTTAACTTGACAACTGCATTTGAACATTAAACAAGGTCTTAAAGATTTATGGAACTAGTGTATTTCCATAAATACCTAGCAAAATACCATTATCTATTAAAATTCAGTAATTTTGTGGGGGCAATGCCTATTTAATTAAAATACCAACTGTCAATTGTGTGTTGAATTAATCTGAGGTATCATTCAGTAAGACTATTTCAAAAGTCCCCTTCAGACACTCAACTATCTATAAGTAACTTTGAAACAACATGTCAACTACCAGTCTCCTAATACTCTAATGAGATGTGCACTTTTGTTGACATATAGCTGCAAATTAATGACAGCTAGTTGACATGTTGTTGCAGAGTTACTTACTGCACTTTTTTGTTCTTTCTTGTGGTACACTTATAATGCTACTAAGAAAAAAAGTTGCGTTTAAACCAACAAGAACATTTTAAAGGGGTGTATGCATGTGTATTTACACACGGTTTACACAAAAGACCTGTCAGTCGGCATGTGAAAGTCATGAGCTACATGAACTGTCTCTTTGGATTGATCAACTCTAATTAGCAGAGTTGGAAAATGCATTGCATAAACTAAACAAACACTCTGCATAATGAGACGATTGTCTACGCCAGTGAAAGGAGGATTCCAGTCATACCGGAATACTGAGTGACCTGTAATTGAGAACACCTTTCTACCGCTTCAAGCTGTAGGCTCGCACTTGAGCTGAGTGAGTCTGCCAAAGTCTCACATTTTCTCCACAGAGCAGTCTTTGTTCTCTCGCCTGATGGCTTCCGTGACATTTTAGGCATCTCTTAAGTTTCAAGGTGGGGGGTAAGAGCAAGGGGTGAAGCCTAACGCAAAACCTGTCCTTTTACCTGTCTCGACTACATGAGAAGTAGGAGAATGGAGCAAAGGTTTGTATGTATGCATTACCCTAGTAAAAATATATCATATACGAGATATTAATATCTTATTCATCTTTCCTAGACAATGAAATTAAAAGGAAGCAGTGTTTTGCTTCTTACATTATTAGCCTGAGAAAAATACTTGTTGCTCAAATCTACCAAGATAATGTTTGCAATCAAAAGTCAATAATTTCAATAGGGAATCATTATAATGTTCTTAGTTCAATTGATCTGAGCTATGCTAGCTGCATTCATTCTCTATACTCACAGTAATGTTTAACAAATATGGAAGGGTTTTATTACATTAGTTGCTGTACGTATCACAGTAGTTCTTAAATGTAATGTCTAATGGGTGGCACTTAAAGACTTAATGTTGGTTAAATCAGATTTAAAAATAAAAAAAACGAACTAAACCAAACACATTTGCTCAAGCAACCATGCCATTTTATCTCGCTGTTACTGACTCGTAATTTATGGGACTTGCACCAGAACGCTCTGCATCACAAGTGTAGTGCTGTATCAGGTGAGCTACTGAGCAAATTTACTATAGAAATCAGAAATAAATATACATATGGTGCTTACAAATCATGCACTATGGTAAAAGTGTTAGATAATCTGCCCCTGTAATCATAATTTGTGTGAGAAGGAATGAGCAACTCTGTCATCAGTAGTAAATGCTGCTCCATCTGCGAGTTTGAGTCACTTATAACATGTATTTCAAAAAGCAACAAGAGTCATACATCTTCCCAAACTTGTTTTTGCGAAGCGGTTTATAAACCTGTTGTCCAACAAAAGACAGTATGTTTTTACATCAAACTCACTCATAACGTCAGTGGAGTGTTTGAAACAACCTTATGTGAGCTGATGTGGCTTCTTATCACAGAATAAGGCAGATGATATATTATTTTGAAGAGTCATTGTACCTTGCACAGCTGTCCAATTCTGGCATGTGTGGCTTTGCTGATTTGCTCCCCATCAATGGCATTCTCTCTGAAGAACAGATAGATCTTGTCGTCTTCAGGGTTGTCACTCTCTGGGATGAGATGCACGCTGACAAATCTAGGATCTGGATGTATAACAAACAGCGCATTAAAATACATTAATGATTTCAATAAAATTAAATAAATTAAATATAAATGCATTATAACAGAAAAATCTAAATCTAATGTGGACCATTAAGCAAGAGAATGGACAGTTGCACATTTCAATTCAAATATCATTGTTTATACGGTACAGTTAACCAAGTCTGACTCTTCAGATCTGCTTGTGTGCAAGTAAGTGCATCTTAGTGAGATGTTAAGCATTTCTAGGCTCTATTTACAGTGTTGTGGTCCCTAGCTTTCACAGTCACCTCACCACATCTACAGCACACACACACACACGCATGCTACTATGACGCAAAACATGTTCCCCTGAGGCAATTCGTTTACTCTTTAATTTAGTTAACAAAAAAAAAAAAAATGAGGAAATGATGTTATTTGGTGTATAATCCTAATTCCATTTTATTTGCACACACACAGTACATGTTAGCACTCAAATTGTAAGGTGATGTCATCTGATAACTTTTTCAGATAGAGATTAAAAATCCAGTTTTTCTGGTTAAAGAATTCTGTTTCTCTCTCCCACATATAACTGCACATTTATGTAGGTAGTTCATGATAATTTTCTTATCAAGATGCTATAAAAGCAAGTTCCAATAAAAATGCTTTTACTACTTTATTATTATTACTACCATTACTATTACTATTATTATTATTATCATTAGTATTATTCATATTTATTCTGAGACTTTCACAATTTCTTGTTTTCAAATGTTATAAAGGAGCATGTAACATCACAGGAAAGATTAGTATGAATATTTCATAACTGGTATCCATGTACACCAACAAAACACTTTGAGTGTTTCAAAAGTCACAAAAGTTTGGGTCAGTTTTATTTTATTATATTTATTTAAAGAAATGTATACTGGTACTTTAAATTTGCCTTAAATGGATCAAAAGTGACCGTCAAGACATTTATAATGTTATAAAAGATTTATATTTCAAATAGATCCTGTTCTAATCTTTCTATTCATCAAAGAATCATGGAAAAATTTGTTTGAATATATTAAAATAGAACATTTTAAAGTTGAAAATTGTAATAATAATTCACAATATTACCATTTGTTCTGTATTTTAAAAATAAATGCAGCCTTTGTGAGCATATGAAACTTGTGAAAAATGTTAGATAATCTCTTTAGAGGTAATGCACGTGTATCAAGTATATTTATGCATTTCCATTTGTTTGAATTATTTAAAAAGTCATGAGTACCATTGAGCCATCTGGAGTCGTGCTGCTCCGTTCTGATTGGATGGTGCTTGCCTAAAGTTCGGAAAATGGCAAAGTCCCGACCCATGAAGTCTGCTGATGTCCCAGCATACAGTTCCCCATCTGATGATCAACAACACTAATTAAAACTCATACTCAGGATGGTTAAAATGAGTTGGCAACATGGATGGCAAGATTAAAAGATCAGGAGACAGGAGTTCAACCTGGGTTTTGTACACTTTAATAACGGCTCAGGTGAGGATTCAAAAAGGTGTGACAGTCAACACTCGCAGGCAATTTCACGCTCAGAGATGGGACTATGTGAGTGTGTGTCTGTGTCATAAGTGACCTTTAATCTGAGACGAGAGAATTAAGAGTATAACGCTCTGCAGGTAGAGCACAAAACCAGAAGAACAATCTGCACTGGTCATCTTAAAGAGAGACCATTAATCAGGGGTGTTGAGTTTCCATTTAGAGCACATGAACCATAGCAAAACAAACAGAGAGAGAAAAACAGAGAAAGAGAGACCTAAATTCAATTTCACTAACTAACCAAATCTTCTTCATATTCTGTTTATAGTTTAATTAATTTTCCAGAAAGCTAAATAAACCAGCTCAGTGAAGCAAAACAGAACTGCTGTTGAAAAGAGGAACACATTTTGTCTATAATTTGAGTGACGGGTTGAGATTAAAATGATATAGGAATTTCAGTTTTAAATTTAGTACTATTATATATATATATATAAAAAACATCAAAGTCATTAAACTTTCTGCTTATTTCCAGATTTGAATTAGATTTTGAATTCCAGATTTTCCAAGGTGGTTTCATGGTTGGAGTTTGAACCCCACTAAAGTAAAAGACCATTCAAATTAAATTTTGGTAACAAATGTGACTGGCGGGATTACACTAAATGTAAGCAGCATTTGGTCATATTCAGTATCTCTCGCTTCAACATCGCATTGCCTCACACACTCACCGATCAGCATAGAAGCAGTCAACAGTTTGGGATCATATGGACTCTTTCCACGGCCATTTTCAAAGTTTGACGACCCAAGCCGAAACATGTTGTCCTGGATAGAAACAAGCACACAATCAATCTCTAGTGATTGGGTAACAGGGAGGAGATATTTTATGATTAAGTTTATGGTATTATCTGTAACCACTAAATAATCAAAAGTGACAGAATAATGTGACAGAAGAGAATAGCTGATAAAGATTAACTGATGTGACGTGTTTACCTCTGGGCGTTTTCCTACTTCCACATAAGCACAGACGGGATGGAAGGCTCCTGTTCCACACACATACAAGTGCGTCTGATTAAACGGCTGCAGAACCTTTATGAAGTTAGAGCACTCCTTCTGCAGAGAGAGAGAATGACTCAACATTTAATTAATTTATCATTGGAAAAAAGCATTTATATTTATGTAGCCAATATTTTACAAACAGAAACTTCAAAACAACACCTTGAACTTGACAGAGAGAAAAGCAAAGTAAATCCATGGTATATCAGCATTTCTTGATTCACAGTCATCACTGCATTCTCAGATAATAAACACATCCCATCTGTGTCAACAAATGGCAACAGATACAGACAGCTTATCACCAACACACATGGACACACGGACACACACACACACACACACACACACACACATACAACATTTCCCAAAGACGGAATTAATTTTATACTATTAGTAGGATTTATATGCATGCGGACCAAACATTGTTCCCCATAAAAGGACCATAAAAAATGTCTACATTTACTCGTATTGGTATACTTGTGGGAACATTTGATCCCCATAATATAGTCACACACACACACACACACACACACACACACACACACACACACACACACACACACACACACACACAGTTGAACAAGATAGTATAGGGCCCTTGCATAGGTTTATGTTGCATGACCACATGTGTTTGTTACACTGTTTTCTTTGGACTGACCCAATAATTTTTTTCTACTGTAATAAATTATCTGATTATTGTGGCAAATATACTGTATTAAATTTCTGTATGCATAAAAATGCTGCTTTCTCACACATGCAGCAGAATTCCACACACAGCGGCACAGCTGACCAACACACTCCCACAAAGCACTTTATTAAAAGGAAAATATTACAACAGCTGGAGTTGTTTTTCAGCAGGGTGTTTAGTGCATTTGCAGGGAAATCCTGTTATGGGCGTCCAGAGCTCCCCAGTGGCCTGTACTCACAGGGATAGTGTGTGTGTATGAATGTGTTTGTGTTTGTCAGCTTCACTGTAGCACTCTGAGCTGGGATTTTGCCTATGGAAATGTGTGTGCGTGTGTTCAGAAGCTCCTCAGTTGTGTTAAAGCCACGTGTCTGAGCAAGCCTCATCTGGAACAGACTGAAGTGACTCATCTGATGTGTATAAGGTTTTCAGAAAAGTAATATATGAGTCAAAGATATGTCTTCTTCTACTTCATCAATATTGTAATAGCTGAAACTAAATCTGTATAATAAATTAAATTAACAAAAAAATGTTTTTCCAATCTCCTATCCCACCTAATTTGTAGATTAAATTCTCGGTTATGACTGTAAACATGGTTCCCTGAAGAGGGATCAAGACACTGCGTCAAAAAGGATTTGGAGCCTGTTTGAAGCCGTGAAGCACGTTTGAAATGAAACCAATAGTGTGAGGGGACATCAGAGGCGGGTGACGTCACGAACCAAGAAACTATAAAGGCATGCCAAACACAAGTTTGAGAAGTGAGTCTCTGACAGGCATGCATGAGGTATGGCTGTGTGACACAGCATCTCGTTCCCTCTTCAGGGAACCAAGGTTACAGTTGTAACCCAATGTGTTCTCTTTATAGGGAACTTGCGCTGCGTCAAAAATGCTTTGGGAATGTCAGCACCCACACTGCTATAGTGACAAGTATCTGTCCAGTGTGAAATCATATAAGGACAATAACATTTGTACCCCTTGTGCAGAGTCCAAGACTAGGTTGTAGAGCCTTACTAATGTGTGTAGTAAGGACCAGCTCACCGCACCACTAACCTCTTAAAGAAAGACAGCCATACTCCTAGTTGAGTGGGGTCGAGTTACCAAACATGAGTTACCAACATGGCTGACTCAGAGGCAAGTGAAATAGCCCTTTAATAGAGGTCCCAATGCCACTGTTCAGATTACCCCACCATGTGGATTTAAGCAGCTTTTTCTGGCTCTGAAACGAGGAGGACAGAAGGCGTGGAGTATAATGGATCTAGCCACATTAGTGGGGATGTAACCTGGCCTAGGGGGAAGAAGCCATTCCCATGCCAGGTGCAAATTCCAAGCATGAAGGGCTACCGCCACCCTTGAGTACTAACTGTGCATGCTCTGCTCCCAAACAAACAACACAAAGATCGTGTGTATTCTCACGTGTGATGTAGGGAAGAACATACAATCTACATCTAGATGGCATCTACAATTGTGCTTGCTTGCCATATTTACTTTTCTTCCTCAGATGGTAGACAAACAACGCCAAATAAGACACGTATCTTACATATAGTGCTTACTGAAGACACAGAAGCTGCTATTGCTTGTGTTTGTAATGCCTTTATAGTTTCTTGGTTCGTGACGTCACCTGCCTCTTATGTTGCTTCACGAATCAAAGCGTTTTTGATGCAGCGCGAATTCCCTTAAATGGGAAAACATTTTAATCCAACATTATTTACACACCACAAAGTCCTACATCGGGACAAAAACACATGGTTTTAATTTTGGTTGCCCGATCAAGGTGTTGCTGGTTTTGTTAATTTTGCATACATGCATCTTGTTTGATAGTGAAATTGCACAATAAGAACCAATAAGAAATCAGTTTGTCATTTGTTAATGAAAAAAAAAAAGATTTTAAAAGGTTGCTTTGTCCATGCACACTTCTATCTTGGTTTCAACCAAACCATATCTGTAATGTCATGTAATAAAATAAAACAGTAATTTAGTTAATAATAAGCATTTCAGAGTACTTAGACGCATTTAAAACCCTAACAATATGACCTAACATGCAGCACCGCCGGCAACATAAATGGATGTATTTGTGAAGACTTATGTCTAGTGTGCATTGATCTCACTCTTTTTTGTTTCTTACAAATTGTGGCTGAGATCCTTCAACATAACCAGCAAGTTCTGCCTTCATCATCCCTCAAAAGGGCCCTACATTGACATTGTCCCACTTCACTTCAAACAAGCTTGAGTCAACCTCTCTTTGAGCAAAACAAGCCTCAGTCAATCTGTTTCTTTTCACCGGCACCCCTCTCTTCACATAAAAGCCATCTTTCATTGAGCACCCCGCTATTCATCTAGACCATGTTTACATCAAAATCTCACACAATGCATGTTATTGCTATTCAAATAAGCGCCATTGAGAACCAACCAACCTTATGGTTTCTTTATGATGCTAACAGGACCAAGGGTTGCTTTCTATGGCTCTATATATTTTCAAGGGAGCGCCTCGGGCAGGATCTGCATTGGAATTTATGAGAGCAAATGGCAGCTATGCCTGGAAAGTGTTCAGTGAAATTTTCTTTTTTATTATTCGTTATTTCGTTGACATCTGCTGACCTGATCTTGTGGGAGAAACTTTCAACTTTGTTTGTTGAAGCAAAAGATGGATGACAGACAAGCTCAGCTTTACTTTCTTAGAACGAGAGGCTCCTGTCAAAAGCAAACCAACCCTGTCTTGTTTTTGGATCCATCTCAAATATTACATTTACTTTCAATATAAAACATATAATGGAAAACTGTATTTTGCTCTTTTGAAATCTGATGTACTATGCAGTATTTGACTATTATATGATTTATTATAATAAGGTGGTATTCAGGAATATTTTTTACTGTTTTTGAAGTCTCTTAAGCTCACCAAGATTCTATTTATTTGACTAAAAATACATTAAATCAGATATGTTGTGAAATATTATTGCATTTTAATTTGTATTATTATTTTAATAGATAAAGTAATTGTCAGCATCATTACTCGAGTCTTCAGTTTCACATGATCCTTCAGAAATCATACCAATAAGTTGATTTGTTGCTCAAGAAACGTTTCTTATTATTATAAATGCTGAAAACAGTTGTGTTGCTTTATATTTTTGTGGAAGCCATGATATTTTTTCAGGATTTCGTGATGAATAGAAAGTTCCAAAGAACATCTTTATAAATGCTTACTGTCACTATGGATCAATTTGATGCACCCTTTCTGAATAAAAGTAATTAATAAAGAAAAAAAAAACTGACCCCAAACTTTCAAACAGTAATGTACTATTATTTTTGTACTACTATGTTACAATTCAAAGCTCCCTCAAAAGTGGGTTGTTCAGAAATTGTTCACATATGGCTGCCGCTATTTACATATCGTCTATTATTCAGCTGGCCTTGACAGACAACAGTGTGAACTATGCCAGTACATTGTCATACATTGAGTTTACCTTGTCATAAAAGTGGTCATTTACAAACTTGACTTTACTTTACAAACATGACTTTTTAAGAATTTCATTCCAGAGGGTCAGAGGGAAATGATTATATATTAATTCAGTAACAATAAAAATATTACTATTATAAATGTTTTGTTAAAAGGAACATTGACTAAGATTAAAGTGGAAAGTTCTTGTGCATAATATGGCCCCTTTAAAACACTGTCAGAAATAATAGTTTTGTTCAAAGCTAGAATTTTATGTAAACATTTTTATAGTTTCATATTGCTAAATACAGTAAAATAATGGCTACAAAAAAAATATATGAGAGAAAAACCAGAGAGAAGTGGAATGGAACAGACAAAAAAGCAATTCAGTGCAGTGGTGAAGTCTATCCGTCAGATCTCAGGGTTGTGGAGAGGACAGAAAAGAGAGGATAGGGGAGCACAAGAAAAGCACTTACCTGGACGTCCTTCCCAGCCCACTTGCATTCATCTCGTCGAGAAGGCGAAGAAGGCCAGGATATCTAGCAGCCAGAGAGAGAAAAAGAGACACAAATTTAAAGGGGAAAGAATACTGGGAAATCTGTTGTTGGAAGTTGCCAGTAGTAATCTCCTTTTTTTCCTTAAAGCTTATCTCTGGTTGTCTCTTAACCCTCAGAGACCCACAGTAGCAACTTACTCATTTAAAGCTAATAAATACTACATATTTTTTCACAGAAAAATGGGTCAAAATGACATACAGCAGTTCACTCGATGAAATGTAGCATAGCAACAAGTGTAGCAGGAAAATGTTTTCAATTAGAATCCCCCAGCATGCCACACAAACTTCACATGAAGGTCACTTTTTACTGATACCCCCGATACTAACTATTTTAGATCAAATTTAGCAATCTTCAAAAAGTATTTGAAGTGTAACATAATTATATATTATATCCATATAATATAATTAAGTTCACACTTTATTTCTCAACATTTTATAGGATTGCACTGAGATTCTTCTTTGTCAAAGACTTTTATATCAAATCATCTGCACTGTACGCTTCTAATTATGCATTTTCATCTACTTTACAGGAGGGTCAGGAATATTCCAGAGTCATTAAACTTTACAGAGTGTCAGAGAAATGAAAGTTAAGATGTTTAATGTTAAGATTTAAAAAAAATATATATATAAAAAAAGGTCTCCTATGCTCACCAAGGCTCCATTTTATATGATTAACCAGTAAAAATAGTAGATTTTTGTCAGGATTATTTTGTAAATATAAAGAACAGCATCTCTTTTTATTTAAAATAAAATTTGCTCGTAACAGATGTAAGTCTTTACTGTCACCTTTGCTCAATTTAATGCACCCTTATGAATAAATAAAATAATAATTTTATTCTTCCAAAAAACTAACTTTCCAGATGTGTAAATCCTATAAATTGTGTGCGAGGTCTTCAGTGGAAAGAGTAATGGAACTGTACAAGTGGGAAAACAAGGTTTCTATGGGACTGCTGTCACAGCTAGTTATGTTCTCCCTGTGGCTGGAGAGAGTTAAGTGAGCTGTAATATAGCTCCTGTCTCATGGCTGTGAACGTGTGAAACTGCATCCTGATCAGATAAGCTCTGAGTGAAATTGTGTGTCTGTGTTTCTAAGGGAGACAAAGAGAGAGAGAGGAAGAGAGAGAGAAAGAGAGAGAGAGAGAGACAGAGAGAGAGAGAGAGAGAGAGAGAGAGAGAGAGAGAGAGAGAGAGTACTGTAAAATACTGTAAAAGTCAGAATGCAGGATGAAAGTTTTCTTTGGTAGCGATACATGTTGCCCTCATTAGAACCCTTAGTCACTGTTCCTGACAATAGCTGATTTTTTTTTTAGATCATATTTTAGTGGTCATGGAAAATTTTCTCCATCACACAAACATACAACAATATTCAATTTACACACACATATTTCTGTGATTCCAGAAATAATTATTTTTATACTGTACAATTATTTTTATACTGTACAACTATTTATTCTTTAACTTAAACCTAAAACTGCCTCTTAACACAAACCTCACGTAGAACTTTCTGTGTTTTACATTTTCAAAAAAACATAATAACTGTGGGCGGCAGTTTTGCCCTGACACCGTTTGTCTCTACTTCCCGGTGTTTATTTTGTTCATTATTTATCCAGGTGAATGGATAGCATCTCTCAGCCAGACTATGTGATCAGTATGACAGCTTTACTCTGAAATATTCATACTCTTTTCCGTAGAAACAGATCCCCCTGTGTGCTGATGTGTTCGTGTTTGTAGGTATAAGGCGAGAGAGAGAGAGAGAACAAGAGAAAGACAGAAAGAGCCTAGCAAAAGTAGTCTATTTTACATAGAAATGTTATGTCTTTATGAAGTATTTTAGCTTTAATTTTTAACAACATCCCTGAGAAGATTTTTGAGTGTTGTTAGCTTTAGCATGCTAACTGTTACACTAAAAGCAACTTTTAACAAAATGCTGTTCTCTAAATCTTGACCATTTAAATCACAATCACCACAGCTATTAAAACACAGCTTCTGTAACAAGTTCACAATCTCTAACAATAACCTACATGACAGTAACAAATCAGATTCTGCGAGCAATGTTTTGGATTTTAGTCACTGTTTGATTTTTTGCCTAATGGACGTGACCCTGAACCAGAATAATTATGCAAGGCTTCGTCTATTACTAGGTAGTCAACTTGTAGCTCAAACAACTTACCATTTCCACAACTAGCAAATCTACATTAATTTCATTTGATTTATGTCCCATGTGTAAAAATTGGTTTAATAGCTGTTTTAACGCCATCTTCATACCTGTTGCTGGTCCATGTTGATATCCACCAAGTTGAAGGACAACACATGGTCTTTTGCCCCCACAAAAAGCCGACCTCTCTCCTCATCCAATAAAAAGGTGTGATAGGCAGAGCTGTTGGGCAATCCATTGAAAGTTAGCAGGTTGTTGGACTCCAACATTTCTGTGGGGAAAAAGTGAAGGATATAGGACTTATTGAACATTTGAGAAATGGTCTCCAACAAACTTCAAAAACAAACGCTGACAGAAAAATTAACACACATTTGCTGAGCTTTCAAATATGGTCAAGAATATGCAAAACCTTGATGTTTTTCCCAACCTAATCTTCATTTGAGACTTGTAAGGCTGATGGGGTGACTAAAAGATGGACCTTGGCACTGACAGCAAACAGCTCAGCAGGGACGTCGACTCTGCTCTAGTGTGTGTGAGACGTGACTGTGGTTTTGGCTAAAATACAGCTGGGGAAGCTGGCGGTGCTCATGGATACACATAGATATTTGCTTGTAGATTTTTGTTTTGTTCTTCATTTAGTTTTTTATCTACAGAGCTGAATGAAAGCCATGAAAAACATCTGTTTAAAATAGTTTCAAGTAGCTTCAAAATTTCTTATTTTCTTTATTTCTCTCTTTATAATGGAATAGTTCATCCAAAAATTACAATTTTGTCTTAATTTACTTGTCCTCGTGTTCCAAATATCACTCTGAAAGAATTATTCTACAGTGGATGTCCAGCCACAAGAAAGCACAATAAAGATAACTAAATGAAGTAGAAGACTTGCAATAGAGTTTTGTGTGAAAACGAAGACTAAGCAGTAAATGACATGACAAATATGAGTGCATGTGTTGTATGGAAAAACTTCCATGGTACTTTTACATCCTTTTCGGAGGACTTGAGAGTACTTTTGTCATGCCATATGAGCACTGAATGGAAAATAACACTGAGAACACGCTGCCTGACGCCGCCTTATATATTCCACAGAAGAAAGTAAGTTATACCATGACATGAGGGTGAATAAATGACGGCAGAATTTCTATGGGTCTATTGGTATTTCTTTAATGAACAGCAAGCTATAATTACAGCATTTGTCCTTAAGGGGAAGTAAGATTTTCCCTTCCGTCACATTTAAATGGCTCTCCAGAGAGACATTAAGGGCAGCAGAGAAATATGGCAGTTTATGGACAGTTTTTGTAACCTGTGAATGTGTCTATGTGTGTGTGTGTGGAAATATGTATTAGGTTATGGCAAGAAGGGCAATAGATGAATCACATTCACAGAGTAGATACAATGGCCAGCAAAATTATTCATATGCCATTAGTACAAAATAGGTTTCAAAGCCTGCTGCTGGAGTACTGATCATAAAAAGTAACCAAAAATAAATATACTGAAATTAATCAATATGGTCATGAATGTAACCTAAAAGGTCTGTTGATGACAATATTAATTAATTTTAGTGTTTGAATTTAAGAATATTTATTCTTGGTTTTATGTGTGCTAAAAGTACATTATATGTTTGTGATTATGAAGATTTACAACATACAAAATTTGTGTTTGCCCTAGTAAGCACTTTTATTTATAGACAGATTATTTGTGCAATTATATTTTTCATATGTATTTGTGTATTATATTTCCAAAGTCTGAAGAGAAAAAGAGGAGGAACAGGATAGAGGAAAGAGTGAAAGGGGAAAGTGTGAGAATGGAAAGACAAAACCTGTGAAGTAGCAAAGAGGAGAAGAGAAGAACAGGATGACGAGAGATTAAGATAATGTTTGAGATGACTTAAAAGTGGTCAGTGAGACAAGAGTGTGCAAAAAGAGAGAATGACAGTGAATCTCTCACTTGGGTTTGGAGAGCTCATTTTGGAGTGCCTGTGGCATTTCAGTTTGGCACCATGACTAAAAAACACTCAGAATGCCTTTTACACACTCAGATGCACTTGAAACACCAGGAATTCATCTCACCATCACTTCAATGTGCATGCATGTACATACACAGGCTTTTCTAAGACAAAACGGAGCCTTGTAAAATATGAATTGAATCAGAAAGCTACACTCCTTCCATTAACCAAAATCGGACACTTTTTTTCCTACACTATCTCTTTGCTTAGAGTTAGCACATCCAAAAATAAAAATATGATATATATGCATATCATGTCATATATTATTGAACATAAGCCTAATTGCTAGTTACTAAAAAAAATGCATTGTGCAATCAAGTTGACAATTCATTGCACTTTTGTAGAGTATATGTCTACATATTTTGCCAAATGTGAGGAAATAAAGAGCACAAAGTTCAATGAGTGTTCCATCTGAGCTGTATGTCATAGATATGACCCCTTCTTCTTCTTCTGGAAGTGTAAACAAGTGACTGTGTGCATTTTGTGGTATCACATCAACTGACACAGGCGGTCTCATTGGATTGTCAAGCGTCTGCTTGCATAATGCACTTTTGCAGGTAAGAGGTCTAATTAAAACAGACATACATACACATTCAGCAAGCACACACACACATACTTTAGAAAAACTCAAAATGACTCCAACAACAATGACGAACACTCACTTTTCAAGAGGAAATTACCTGTGCACTTGATCATTGTTAACAAGAACTTTTTTTAAAGCAGTACATTTGAACACATAGTGTGTGAGTACACTCTGTGTACAAATGTGTACAATTTTAAATAGTGTGGCTTTGTTTTTGTGTGATTTCTGTGTGTCATTATCCAAACAATAAATCAATCATCGTCAAACAAGTTTTTAATCAGTCAAATAGGGGAAACAAGGTATGGTGTAATATTTACATTTATTAACTGTTCTGTTATGATCCAGACAGTTGCCAGGGCATTAACAAACACATAAATCAGATTCCAAAGGTAGAATATCATGTAATTAGTACATCATTCTGCTCATTGTGCGTGTCTTTGTGAGCATGTGAACAGGTTGAGGTGTGAGAAGTGCATTTAATTGGGCTTGTTAATCAAATGCCATCAAGTTTCCACCCTTGAGTAAAAAACCTGATCTTGTGTCAAATACGAACGTGAGATTTATTATTTAACTGCCTGTTAAAAAAGTGAAAAAGAGAGAGAGAGGGAGCAACATTTTGCAAAATTATGTTAAGTTGCATCCAGTGAGTCCTTTATCATGACTTGTGTGCTAAGGGATTCGTATCAGAGTGATTTGCATCACAAGAGTGAGCAAATTAACTATGTAAGAAAAGGCATGAACAGTGGTCCCTCGTTTATCGCGGTTAATGTGGACTGGAACCCCCCCCCCCCCCCGCGATAGGTGAAAATCCGCGAAGTAGGATCAGCCAATCAGCTCACGGGGTACATCCACTCGTGCTCTCATTCGTCGATCTCGCGCCGGGAACCAATCACGTGCCTCTACGGGGTGTACAAAGCCTCTGAGAGAGTTTCTCTCTTTGCCTGGCATGCTGGGAAACCGTTTCACTCGCGCATCACGATAAAACAACGATGCTTTCCGCAATATGGCTGCCGATATAGCGGTAGTTTTGAATTTGTATTTTTCGTTGAATATTTTTGAAAAATCCGCGATGCACTGAGGCCGCGAAACTTGAACCGCGAAGTGGCGAGAGATTACTGTATTTATCGATGAGCCAAAACATTATGACCAACTGTATAATATGACGTTGATGCATGGACAAACCCCCTGTGAACACCTTCACTCTCCATCACATTCCTTAAACCATTCCTGAACAATATGTTCATTGTGGCAGAGTGTATAATCCAGTTTAAAGAGGTCACTTCCCCCAGGGAACACCATTGCCATAAAGAGTTGTTCACAGTCTGTAACAATGTTTAGATAGGTGGCATTTGTCAAATTTACAGCAGAACACTGAGCAGACCATCACACTCCCTCCACCAACTTGTCGTCATCCACTTTATGTAAAAGAAAATGAGAATCATCAGACCAGGTGACCTTCTTCCACTACTCCAAGGTCCAGTTCCAACGCTGACATGCCCATTGTTGGTGCTTTTTGATGCAGCTCCAAAGCAGAGTGGAATGCATTGTATGTTGTAAGACATTTCTTCCATAACATCATCAAAACTTGTGCCACAGTAGATTTTCTGTTGGGTGGGACCAGATGGAATAGCCTTTGTTGCCCTCATGCATCGATGAGCCTTGGGCATCCCTCCTCAGATCTCTGTTGGTTCTCACCATTCTCACCACTGCCGGCTGGGAACAACAAATAATCCTTGCCATTCAAGAGACACTCTGATCCAGTCGATAAGCTTTAACAATTTGTTTCTTGTCAAAGTTGCTCAGATCTTTATCAATGCTCTTGCATCCGACACATTAATTACAAGAAATGATTGCTTGCTTACCATCAAATCTACCCCGACCTTAATATATGGCCTTGTTAGGAAAAGATCAATGATATTCACTTCACTTGTGACTGGTAATAATGTTATGACTCATTATAGAGCTTATTATGTGATGCATATGTCAAAATGTATTAGTTTACAAAGCATGCACCATGATAAAAAAGTATTTTGAAGTAATATAATATTGAAGTAATTTCATAATATAGCTCAAAATTACATCTTTATTAATCGATAATATGCCCCTGCAATCATAATTTATGTCAAAAAGAATAAAAGTTGATAGTGTTTTTCTGCCACTAGTGTTCGGTTTAGCTGGAAATTGCATTGTATTTGTATAGGAACGTTTTCTTTTGGAGTATTGAAGAAATGTAGGTTGAGGTATGCTTTTTCAATGAGCCTAAGTTTTGTTTTTGACTGGTTTCTCTCAGATTCAACTTTAGTGACGGTTGCTGTGTGAATCAATACCACATGAGCTGTAATCATCATTTAGCCCAGAGTTATTTATCTTTTACAGAGAATAGAACACCCTGAGGAACAGGTTCTCAGAAAAGGGTTTGAGCTGTCAGAGACAAAGACAAGGAACACCAAACAGTTTCAGTCTACAAGGATGTAACCAAATATGCAAGAAATTGTTGGGATCAAATGTAAAACCACTGTAATCACTCTCATCAGAATACTGATGCTACGGAAACACATTTCAGTTTCTAGCATATTAAGATTAGGTTTGTTCATGAATTAATAAATGGGATTTGTTTGAATTTGTCTGTTTCATCCTGAAAAGAATCCTGAAAAAAATACCACAAAATATATTCCACAAAAATACTAACCAGCACGACAGCAACTCAGCATATCAGAATGACTTATGAAGGATCATGTGACACTGAAAACTGCAGCAACAATGCTGAAAGTTCAGTTTTTACAGGAATAAATGACATTTTAAAATGCATTCAAACAGAAAACAGCTATTTAAAATGGTAACAATAGTTCATAATGTTACTGTTTTTTAATATTCTTGATATACTTTGTCAAATAAATGCAGTGTTGATGAGCAGAGTTTTCTTTTAAAACTTACCAACTTTCTTTGAAATTTACCAACCCCAAACTTTTCAATGTTAGTGGATCATAACTTAAAGCGTCAGTACAAAAACAGACCACATTTTTTGCTTGAGATTCCAGAACATATGGTGCCCTTGGCTGGCATTGTGGGTAATCTACAGCACCAGCACGCAGTCACACAGGAGGAAGTGGCTTTAGACATGCTGCTAATCTGAACCTCACCGGTTTAAACAGCACACAAACAGGCTTACGCCAGGAGAAGAGCGAGTCTCATCCTCTTCAAACCACAGAGACCATCTCTCAGTTTCTTTCCCTCCATCTATTGTTGTGGAAAAACATCTAAGAGCACAAGCAATGAGGGGAGGGCAGGTGGAGGCAGAGAAATGGTCCCATCTGAGGCTGATAAAAATAAACTTCCCTACCCTACATACTGCCAGCACTCTCTGCACTGTAGGGCATGTGTGTGTGTGTGCAAATGAAACATGAATCCTATACACACACTCACCTTTTTTCCATTCATCGCAGAATGCATGTCTATCTAATCAAATTTGGAGTTCTGATTATTTACGTCCGTGATCGTTTGAATCCTTTCCAGAGCATCCAAAGATGATTTTAAAGGCAATCAAATACCTAAAATCAAATCTAATCCAATTTTCATAATTTGTTTTGCTTTCCAAGGGGAAAACTGTGTTATGGCATAAATGTTTTCCATTTCACAGGAATTTGGCGGAGGGTTGTTTTAGGTGTGTGCTCTCTAATGCTGTGGCTTAATTTCTGAAGAGGATTCAGAGTTCACATGCTGCAAACGCAACCCAACACCAGATTCTTGGCATGTTTGTGAATTAAAAGCTTAATTAAAGTGAAATAAAACTTCTCTCATTCCTTCATGAGATTAAGGCTGTCTTTAAAAAGTCATTTCGGAATGGGATAGCTTCACACCAAAAACATTTTTCCACCACACAAATTTGCCACACACACACAAGCTAATCTCTTGTTTCTATACTAATTGCACTACTTATTCGAGACAACATGCAGCCACATATATTCTCATGCTGTTTCCACTTCACTTCACATTTATGTAAAGGTGTTATTGTTAACCTGTCCTGGGAACGTTCAGCTCAGAGGGAACACTGATACCACCCTTGTGAGGAACAGCAGATCTCAGTCAGGACTTCCTCATCGGTAGATTGCTCCCCCATCACACACACACACACATGCACACCCCTCCATTCTGATGATGGAAATGCAGCTGGGGGACTATACATCAATGTTTTTCTACAGATTCTGTTGTACATACGTGTGAGGGCTCCATTTAGAAATACAATTCTCACAAATAAATTAAAACACTTCAGAAAAGAACATAGGACATTTAAAGTGTCCATCCAAATTTGAAAGGCAATTAAAGTCAAATCAAATGCTTAATTTGATAATGTCAAGCACTTTCCGTGAAGATTAGTATAGTAGATAATATTTTCATAGTATGTAAACATACAAATAACGCTAAACTAAACACAAGTTAAAAACAACAACTACAAAAAATAAAATGTATTTTTGGGTATCAGCTAAGATAGAAATTGCTCCTTAAAGTAACAACAGAATACGTTACCTTTTTACAGTGTACTTTGTATATTAATACTAATTTACAAATAGCATTAACATATGGAAACTTTGTTTATAGCTATTACATAGTTCTGGCAGTAAATTATAGATGGCTCATTTGATAGCGATCACATCATTATTTGCATTGCGCAGCTTACTGGTTGTTGTTGTGCCAGTGACCAATGAGCTACAGATCACCATTCAAACAAATATGTGTAGTGTTCCTATTAGCAGTCTGCAACGCACTCAGAACTCATCTAGAATCAACATCTAAGAAAAGTGAATCATGTTGTATTCAACATCTCTGCGCATATTGTGTGGTCTGGTTATTAATTCCTAAATGGAGCAATTTTTACCAGTTTTAAATTAGCTTTATGTTAGAAATGTTTTAAAATAGCATCATGTCAACAGTTGCATGAGTGAGTAACTGAAGCATATAGGTAGCAGTATTACATAGTACGGATATAAAAACAGTTTAAGTCAGATAAGCAGATACTCTTGAAACAGAGTTCACCATACTTCACAGTATAACTTTATTGATGCTTTCATTTAAGAGCAATGTTTTCCCTGGTGAATCCAGGTGTGTCATTCATTCAGATGCCCATTGTGTCTAAATCGCACTAAAGGAACAATCAATACAGTTAAACTAAGCATCATGTTTATATTCATGTGGAATGTTTCCCTAAGCATAAGCTGGCGCGTTACACAGTTGTGTCTATTCAGCAGAAAATGGTCTATTGTTTGTATCAATTTGAGTATAAACAATGGATGAAAAGGTTAAAGTAAAATATGCATTCACATTCAATGGGGTTACATGTTTAACTTTTATTTCAAGGGTAATGTTTTCAATAACTATGCTTAACATGTTGATGTAGCATCAGAGCTCATGTTATTCATTATCGCTCCTAATGGTTTTTCATTTATAAGATAAGAGTGTAAGAGTTATGTAATCATTATTAAACAACTTAATTGAAGATTTAGTAATACCTCGGGATACGAGCATAATCCGTTCTAGGGCAGAGCTCGTAACTCGAATTGCTCGTATCTGGAATCATGTTTTCCCATAAGAAATAATAGAAAACAAAATAATCCATTACAGTTCCGTAACAATACACAAAAAACATGTTTTTTTATTGGTAGACACACAATTATAGGAAATGTATACAGTATAAGGATTTGTGTGATATCAAATAAAATGTGGTTCTACAGACAGTAGCGGCAGGTGCGGAGGAGGGAGGAAGGGGGTTGGTATGATTAAATTAACATAACTGAATGTAGCTTACGTATTTTTATTTTTACTTTACTTTCTTATATTATTGCTTTGCTTTTTTCGATTTATTTTCTTACCTTTTTTACCTTTTTTCCCCTGACTACCCTCACTTTCACTTTCACTTGGCGCAGACCTTTTTAACAAAATACCCATGGAGGGAGATTTATTTCTGTCTCCCTTTAAAAATGAGCAAGGTGCGTGTCATCAAAAAGCGCTGAAGCACGACCAGTAGACGATTTATCAGGGTGTTTCTTTTCAATGAAATCAGAAACCTTCTGCCACAAAGTCATCACTTCCTTAATTTCACTTGTAGAAATGTTTTCCTCTGGTTCACCCTCCTTCTCCTCGCTACTGCTGAGCTCTTGCAACACCTGCGTATGTTCACTGTCTGCAGTACGTCTGCACTAATGTTAAGAATGTGGACAAGGTAGTCAAGACACACGTAAACTTAAGACACTAGTGTTAAGCCAGCCAGTAAGGTAGCCAAGACACACATAACCGTAAGACACTGGTATTAAGATTGTGGACAAGTTAGCCAAGGCAGATATAACCTTAAGGCACTATTGTTAAAACTGTCAAAAAGGTAGCCAAGGCACATATTCATCAACCCAAATCAATTGCATGATTAAAAATAACATACCTCATCCATTTCAAGACTCATTCACAATGTGAATTTTCTTTTCCAATCCTACCATAATATACAGAGATAACTACTGAACAAGAAACCCATTCATAGGATGGATTCTCACAAAAGCAGTAACACAATAAAATCTCTGTTTAATTTTTGATTAGTTTTGGAAGAATACCTGTTTGATCGACCAATAAACAAACAAATAAAACAATATTTTTGCAATTCCATTTGGTAACAATAGTGCTAATGAAATTACATAACTCATCTTTAAATAAACATAAACACAATAAATCTTCGCTTGGTTTGAGTAGCTACGGTAATTAAAAAACCTGCAGAACATAGTTCTAAAGACAACAAATACATACTCCCCATAAGTAATTACTTCCACACACCCATATGCATTTTAACTGATGAAAATTCAGCAAAAGATGAGTCAGCCAGACTGTGGTGACAAATGTTCACAGGTGTGTGAGTTTGCTCGGGTGCTGGTGGATATCAGAATCAGTCTTGGCATTTCAAAAAGTCATGTTTCCATACAACCAGCATAAATCGCAAACACGCATGCACAGAAGCACGTATGTACATATATATTCCCTCTCTCTCCATCTCCCTTTGTCTCTTCTTCATTGTTTTCCACACAAACAGTGTGTGCATGCCTGTAGGTGTCAGTGTTTGACGAACAGCTCTAGACGTGTGTGCGCGCATCTGTGTTCGGGCAGAAGAGAGCTCTGGGTACTTAAGAAGACCCCTGTGTGTTTGAGCTTGTGTGCGTGCTGGATCGAGCATGTCTGTCGCCTGACAGTCACACACCGTGGTTCATATAGAGCTCAGCTTCCACCAGCCAGCTAATGAGGAGCTGTCAGTGCAATTAGAAAGCTGGCAGAGAAAGAAATGGCTCACTTTCATACAGCCATCTGCCCTGACTGTTAAACCTCTCTCTCTCTCTCTCTCTCTCTCTCTCTCTTTCTGTCTAATTACAGAGGGAGGGTGGAACGAGCTCTTTCATTTAAACACTCTTACAGTGAATTCTCTCTTGACAGCTCACTTCATCATGAACACCAACTGGATGAGAAGAGTCGTAATGTTTTAACAAAACCACATTGTTAAAAACAGCCACCTTGCGTTATACAGTCTACAATTATAATAACACATCGTATAAACAATTTACTCTAACTAAGCAACAAAAAGCGAAGAAAAGTTCAGTGCATTTGCACTCAGAGAAGAATATGAATGATCAGTGGTTCTCTACAACCCAAAAATGGTCAAGTCGGTTCTAATAGGGTCACTGCATATTTATCACTGTAAAATAAATAGGTTCTAAAAGAAGAGATACTTTTTCTGTTATTGACATAAAAATGATAATGCTATTAGTGCTATTGGCTAATGCTATTAATGATATTATGGTTCAAATTTGGTATCGCTACGAATAACAAATGGCATTTCGTTGGGTACTGAAGCAAAAACACTGTGGTCATTTACAGTTGATTGATATTTATTAAGTTATATGTGTAGGATACAAATAAATAAAAAGGAGTTTAGGCTGTATTTTTGGCATGTGAACTGTAGGAGTTTCAGAGAAACAACGAATACCAGCAGTTTAAACATTCCCACCTGGGCATCCAGAACAACGCATTCAGCCCACAGGTTCAGCAAACACACACGCACGCTCACCTACACACACACACGCATACGCATGCAGAGACCTGATGAAACTCAAATTAATCAAAGAATATTGTGGGATGCATAATATGTATATATAATGTTAAGCCAAAATGGTTTAATACATGTAGTTGAACCCTTCCTTTTAATATACTGCTATAAATTAAACATCTAAAATGTAACAAAATCAAGTCAAATATATATTTTTTAATATTACTGAATTAGGTTATACCATAAAAAGTTATATTTTAGGATCAGATCAAGTAGAAATAGTGTGTAAACTATCATGAAGATGCACATTTTAAGGTTAAATGTCACAAATAAAAAAAAAAAAAAACTGTTTTACCTCTTTATGTTTTTATTTTTATTTTTATTTAACCATAAAAAAAAAGAATCACAATAAATCATCTGGTTGTGCTACTTCAATCTGTAATTTCACCCCTCAGCACCAGCCGAACACAAAACACCATAGCCTATTACTTTCAATACCACCACTTTCGTTTTAACATTTTACTTTATTAATTATGAAAGAAAACCTAAACGTAAAACTACATGTACCCCTTTCTGTCACCTTGAAATCCAGCTCTTTCTCATGCTTTCAAAAACATCTTTCTAAATTACCCGCCATGCATAATTAAACCATGTGAATCATATCAATGAAATATCCCCCAAGAAGCATCCAGAACAGTATGCCAACACTGGACAAGAAAGCCTCTCCAACACAGACTGAAGCTATAAAACTTTAACAAGCCTGATCTGCCCTTCTTAGATTCCTCAATGATTTCTCCGCTTCCCAGAATCACAACAAAAGGAGGTGACTGACCTTTATACGAGAGTTTGAGCCGGGGCACATTGTTCTTGCTCCTCTGCGCGTCGGTTCCTCTCTCCGGCACACCGAGCGCCCACAGCAGCAGTACAATCCCCCACAGGTAGTCCATGTTCTTCCCTGGCTGTGTGCAGTCTCGTGGCCCCCGTTAAACACTGTGTTGTCTCAGCAATCCAGTCCTTCGGAACGCCACCTGAGGATGGAGCAGGTGTGTCTGTGTGTTGAATAAGTCAGCGTGCGTGAACCACACAATGATCACATCTCTCCTGGTGAAGCAGCCACAGCCTCAGGAGAGGACCATGAGTGTCCAAACCACTCACTGTTCCACTTTCAAAGTGTGTTTCTTCTCTGCCTGTGGTTGTTTATCTCCTAGATGTTGTCTCCTATATTATCTCCTATTCCTCTCCGACTTTTAAATAGTAACTTGGCTGAGACCAACTCAACTAAAGCTTGGTGAAGCCTTAGGCACTCTTCTGTTGCTTTCTCTCTGTGTCTCTCTGCAAAGCTCAGCACACACACAGTCACAGCCCAAGACTGAGAGAGAGCAGAGCCAGCTGAGAAAGACTGTGTGTGTGTGTGTGAGTGTGTGTGAAAGAGAGAGAGAGAGAGAGAGAGAGAGAGAAGGGGAGGGCTGTGCTTCTAAGTAGAGGATCCTCTAGGTAGACTTTTTCCCCCTATACTTCCACATCCTACACGGTATGGAAGCTTATTTCCACCAGGAGGAAAATAAGAAGGTAATTACAAGTCTACATCTCACAATTAAATAAGCTCACAATTCTGAACGCATCTCTCATAATTCTAAGGATTCAGATCTTTCTCCTCAGAAAATTTAGATATAAACTCACAATTTCAAAAATTGTGAGATGCAATCTTGCCATTGTGAGGGGGAAAAATGAGCCTTTAAGCCATAAGCCTTTTGATTTGTTTTTATTCTGTGGAATGCACAGTCAAAGTTGTACTTACTCCGAATCATTCTGAAATTGGAGAGTATGTGCGGAGTATTTTACATTTAAATAAAGATTTAAACTTGCAATTGTGATAAAAAAAAGCAATCAAAATTTTGAGATAAAAGTCGCATAAATTTTTTCTTTCCACTGTGGAAACTATAAAAAAATGTGTGAGATATAATTTCATAATTGTTTATAACTCAAGAATTGCGAGATATAAACTTGCACTCACAATTACTTTTTTATTTTTTATTCCCTGGCAGAAACAAGCTTACACATACACACACATACACAAACGCACACACACTGTACTCACTTCACACGAATCAATCTGATACTGGAGGGCACGCGTTGTGGTATGGAAGATTTTTCCTAACCTCACAGTCCCAAATTCACTCCCCCCACCCCCCACCCCATCTCATACAAGAACAAAATTTACTTTAGTTACACAACTTAGGAAGTTGTCCCTTCCTCTCCATGTCTCACACTGTTTTCTGCCGCCCAGGAGTCAAACTCCACCCTCACACCAGACGTTTATTTTTAGCACGTCTTCTCTTGTGAGGTATAGGCGTGTGGCAGGAAGGATGATATTCCATGTTTAAAGTGATATAGGGAACTGGAGGTAAAGGGATAGTTTTTAATTTTCTCACTTTCATAATTCATGGTCATTTATGTTGTTAAGCTAGAAAATATCTGCATAAAAGTATCTTACAACTTAAACCATATAACTTTGTGTGCTATATTTTTAAGAAGGCACTTTGTGTGAAGACAAAAATGAATTTATTTCTTTATTTCTTTTTCTTATATATATATATATATATATATATATATATATATATATATATATATATATATAAAGAAAAATATAAAGAACATTAAAAAGAGTGCCCTGGGACATTCCTTCTCTTTTCACATTTCACAGAAGAAAGAAAATAAGAGGGAAAGGGTGACACTAGGGTCAGTAAATGTTGTGCATGTTTGATTGGCACCAGTTGCTGTGACTGCCCACTCCATCCCAAAACTATTGACCTCGTTATCTATGATTCTTCCCCCCACAAAACATACCTCTTCTAGAAGACAATGGAGAAGTCCTTTCAGCCTGATCTCTTTTTAATATCGCACAGACATGATGCTGACTATTGTAACATGATAATGTTGAACCACAGGCCACCAGACTTCTCTTCATATTTCTGTTTGGCACAAACCACACAGGGCATGAATACTTCAGTAATTGGGATTTAATAGGTTTTGACAAATGAGCTTGCGATTGACAGGACTGTCCAAAGCTCTCAGCAACTGTTGCCATATGATAGCAAAAAAGAGACAGAGAACACTGGGAAAATCTCGCTCGACATGATATGATTATTTTCTATATATATATTGTGGCGAGTAGAATACAAAAACAGTGGGAGTGGTGACAATTAAAGGCGTTTCTTAAAGAAACACATTGTTCAAACACAAAATAACAGTAAATAAAGTGTCCAAACAAATGGGAGAGCTGATGTCCTCGTCATGCTTGGGAATCGTGAAGGAGGGGTAGTGATGAGATAGGAAGGGTTCAGGAAAGGGGAAAAATAATGTGTTTAAAATAATAAAAGAGATTGGCCTTCCATCAATTCATAGTACTCAAAAAAACATGCTGTTTCTCGAAGACAGGCCTCAAGATCTGTAGTTTGGGTTAGCGACAGGGTTTATCTCATCTCTGTTCCCATCAGTCAGATTCAGTGTCTTTCTCCCGGACTTCAGAAGCCTGCTCTGCATTTACTTCTGCTGAAGTGGAGGCGCCAGTGCCACAATTATCCAGCTCCGAGGAGATATTGCTGACACCAAGGCTGAGATGAGGGTGGGAGCTTGCGAACTCAGATCTCAGGGGCTGCTGAGGGGGAGCATCCACCGAAATTCCAGCTCCTCACACTGTGTCATACAAAAAGACCCAATGTCAACGGCAGTCAGATTATACGGTGCCTGTTTACTTCAGTGCCATCAGGGGGCCCCAGCAAGTGCACGTCTCAGTGTCCATCCAGAACCGTTGTGGCACCGGGACGATCGCCCCTCTGTGGATGGCCCCTGAGCTTCAAGTTCAGTTGTTCCTGTCGGTACTTCCTTGGGTCTCGCCGAGCCAGATTTATTGAGTTCTACTCACAGTGGTGGCCCTGAGCAGGCTCTGGTTACAGAACAGAAAGTAAAGCTCTGCTGGGATAAGGGGCCATAGAAAATGCACCCCTCTCAGGCAGAGAATCAGAATTTTAAAGCAGGTACTTCACTGTTCCATACAAGGTTGACTTTGGACCTGCATCTGCTGAATGTCTCAGTCTGCAGTGTAGGCTTGAATGTTTCAGGTGCGAGGACTGATATGTGGTGGTCATTTATCCACAAGAAGTCCCTGAGTTCTACATTTGGGGGAAAATGAACCAATATAGGGTTCTTCCATTAGTTCTAGCTACCTCCTTGGACTTTCAAATGCATGGACACACTGGAACCGTTGCAGCTCCAAGACATTCACATACTGAACTGCATCGATGATATGTTGATCTTTCTCAGGCAAATCTTATAGCAGTTTGACATCGAGATGTCGTTCTTGTTTATATGGTAGTGTTGAGGTTTAGGCTGAACTCAAGAAAGGTGTGCTTTCTCCAGTTTTGAGAACCACTTGTCCAGGCATGATTTGGGTTCAATTCAGATGTATGCGTCGAATCAGTCCTAAAGGCTATAACAGATATCAGTGCTCACCTACATATCACCAGGGGCTTTGTGCTCACGTCCAACTGGCGTACTAAATTATCCTGTGGTCCCAAGGGAATCTGCTCTCAATCAGGACAGATTTTATCCCCGAGTACCAAATTCAGGGAGCAGACATCCTGTTGAGGCAGGGACTGAGGCATGGGGAATGGTGACTCCACCCGTAGTGGTGGAGCAAATATGATGTGGTACAGACTTGGGCGAGGCTTTGTCCGTACACATTTCCCCCCCGATTGCTCTTCTCCCAGGAGAGTTCACAGAGACAGGGTCCATCTTACCTTGACCGCTCCACTGTTTGGCATGGCATGGCTTTCTACGTCACCCACCAATGACGTCACATGAAACTCACATGATTCGTTCGATTACACACACATATATATATATATATATATATATATATATATATATATACACAGTAATACCTCGGTTTACGAGTTTAATTCATTCCAAGAGCGAGCCCGTAAACCAAAATGCTCGTACACCAAAACAATTCTCCCCATAAGAATGCACTAAAAATCAATTGATTCATTCCACACGACCATAAATGCCCATTTTGAATATATATATATATATATTTATATTTTTTTTTACCCTATTAATTACAGTTAAAATAACCATTAATAACTGACAATTAAACTCTAAAAATACTTCAGCTTTGAGCAGCGTGCGGGGAGGAGACGAGAGTATGGGGGAGCGGGGAAAGCAAGGGAAAACACAAAACCCGGATTCAAGTGCAAATGAGTGAATTTATTATAATAGTGCAGAAAACAAACGAAGTGATAATCCAGAGTGAAGGTCGTAGAACGAACACACGGGAGCCGCGAATGAACGACTCGACAGCACAAGAGTGGAGAGAAGTGAACTAAATAGGCAGATGATATGAGAATCATATGTGTCAGTGCTCAGTGACCACGACCTCTTTCACATACACACACACACACAGGCAGAACTAGGAGACAATGAATTCATGAACCGTGACAGTTACTTCTTTGAGGTACTGTACATGCATATTTCACTACGTGAACAACAGCGATCACAATTAATGTTAACAACACAAGGTTAAACTACAGTGACATCGCTGGCAGGTACATCACTTATAAAAGTATCACTGTGGTGAATGATGCAACCAAACCAAGCGACGCTGAGAGAATGAACGAGTTAAGGGGTGATAAAAGGGTTGGAACCACGTGACTGTTATGAGAGGCTGTCATTACGATATTTCCAGTACAAATGCGCGCGAGATGCTGAGCGTTAGGACTTTTCCACACAAAAATTTGCGTGGGTGAGGGAAAAAATTTCTCGCACACCGATACAATGCTCGTACACTGATTTGCTTGTATACTAAGTCGCTCGTAAACTGAGGTATTACTGTGTATATATATATATATATATATATATATATATATATATATATATATATATATATATATATATATAGTGCTGGAATCACTATTAAATCACTTCAAGAAAAACTAGAACTTTCTAGACAACAACTAAATGTTTTTTATCTCTACTGTAGAATCAGTTTTGCTGTCTGTCACTCTAAATTCTCAAGCTCTTTAACGTCTTTAAAGGTATTTTTTAAAGGTGGATTTGTGTTGGCTGTCTGACGATTATTTTATCGTTCATCAAATGAAAAAACAAAAGTTTTGAAAATGATTGCAAATTTGTTATTTCTCTTTCCTTTTATCAATATATATGTGGTATGGACTCTATTCTTTTATATTAAGAATGATTTTAAGAGCTATATCTTTATTGTTGTAGTTATCGCCCTTGGTGTGAACGGTCCCTTTAGCATTTTGCTAACAGACAACACAATGGTTTGTTTACTGTTACTTTAAATACCATTTTATCATAATGAGAAATGCCAGCTGTAAGAATAGGCATAGGAGACTAAACTCTGTTTATTCAAATTGATGTGGAGTCATGATAAAGTAGCAAGTGTTTGCCTGCTATATAAAGGTTTGGACAGAGAATCTGCTAATGGGTAAATAATGAGGCTGGCAGGCAGAGCGAGAGAGGCAGTCTGCCAAGATAGTTTTAAGTGGTGTTCAATTTTCATTAAAGTTGCCCACTACTACAGTGAGCTCCCCACTGAGTGCCATCTAACTGATGTCTGCTTCCAGTGAGAGACACAAATTTAAGCAATAAACTTCACACCTAAATATACACATCAAATTTTACTACTGAACTAAATAGGCTTAAATTGTTGTTTTATATACATATATTATATATTCTGCAGAACCATATTCCTGTAGACTACAGGGTCAAACTATTACTTAATTCAAAGCCACTCACTAACACAAGGCCAGTGAGGCATCATACAATGTTCTGGTCTTTTCTAGAAAATCTCACATTGGAATCAGATGACCGAGGGCCTGAGGTACATAATTGTAATATCAGATGGGAAGGATGAATGTCTACAGAAGGCAAATACAGAGTATGCTGTCACATGTGGCTCCAGAATGCTGTGTCATGTGCATCGGCCATGCATAGGTTAGCTGCCTCGGCAGACGGGATAAACCTACAGTAGTGAGGGCAGCTGACAGGTTGAAAACACTGTGAGTTTGTCAAGACACCAACATCAGAGTCCTTGGAGTATGTCACAAGGCATCAAAGGGCATGGTAAGGAATCAATGCAGTGTGATATTCCTTCAGCTCAAGAAAGAAAGAAGCTGTATCAATCCCTCAAATAAATACAAGGCGTAAAGGAACATTAAGAAGAGCATGAGTATCAATGAAAAGAGATTGAAGGCTGCATCAGCAACAGCAAGAAAGCATTTCAAGTCTTTAAAGATCTCACCAAGGAGAAGGAAGAAACAGTCAGCAGTATAGAGAACAAAACAGGAAATTGTCTAACAGAGGAAAAGGAGATCAGGGACATACTGAGTCTGTCATCTGTTGCTCTAAAACCACACAGTTCAAGGCGACTCAGGAACCAGTCCAGAAGAGGAAGATGACATCCCCAGCCTCCGTGAAGATTTGGAAGCAGTGATAATATCACTGAAGGACAGAACACGCCAGGAACCAACAACATCACAACTGAACTCATCAAGGAAGGGGGAAACATTATCAATGCTGACATGCTGATTAAGATCTGTAACAAGATCTGGTAAACAGGTCAGTAGTCTTCCACATGAACCCAATTGCTGATAATAACTTGCAAAGAACGGCAACATTCAGCATTGCCAAAACCATCATATTATCAGTCTCATCAGCCACCCCAGAACAGTAATACTCAAAATCCCTCTCAACATACTGAATCAACAGGCAGAAAATATAATTGCTTAAGAGCAAGAAGCTTCAGAGAAGGGAAGAGCACAGTCTGACAAATCTTCAACCTTCGTCTACTTATCTGAAAAGTACCAGCAAAATCAAAGAAATCTCTAGGTCATCATTTTAGATTTCAAAAAAGTGTTTGACGGTGGGGTATGCACCCCTTGGGAACTCCATGAGAAGATATAACATGGACGGAAAGCTTGTTCTCACAATCGAACAGCTGTAAAACAGTACCAGCCTTGTAGTACATCTCAACAACTCTATTGGTGAATGGTTCTGAACCATCGTAAAGGTCCGTCAGGAATGCCTTTTCAACCCTCTTCAACATCATCTTGGAGAGAATAATGATAAAAGCACTGGAGAAATGCAGAGGACCAGTCAGTCAGACAGCATTGATGGGCTGGCAGGAGAAGGAAGAAAAAGAACTGAAGGATCTGGTGGAACACCTGGATAATACATCTTTCAAAAATGGGATAGAAATCAGCTCCAGGGAAAAGACCAGGTAAAAAGTGGGCAGACACTGTCAAATAATGGACTGGGTAATAAAGTCCAGATCAAGAACCGGCAAAAATGTAAAGAGCTGTAGTTCAATCGCTGTAGTTCCCTAATGATCCAGTAGATTATGGGATACGTATCGTGTCAAGTTTGAGAACCATTGAGATGATATCCTATCATTCCTTTTTATCGCAGTCAAACTTCAATGGTCCTTATTCAGTTTCATTTTTATATATATTATTAGGCCCTATAAACTGCACAGACCCAAGCAGTTGAAATGGTAGCTCAAATAGGAAAGTTTGTATCTTATTGTTATATGCTTAAAATAAATAGCATCCTTTTGAGAAGAATGGAAGATCCAGAACTAATTCTTTTTCAAACATTCTCAATGATATGAAAACTGAAGTTCTTGAGAGTTTGTATAATAAGGCTGGAAGAAAAACCTTCATCTGGGTGATCGTTTGGATATTGCTTATTGTCTTTGCAAAGTAACCCAGCCTGATTCTGTAAATCCTCCCAAGCCATGTGTAGAGCTAACTAAAGGCCACATCATGGACTAAGGACCAATTCATGAAGCCATTTATTCTCACTTTTTTGAAAGATATTAATAATTATATTTGGCAAGAATTAAAGATTTTCCTTGGACTACTTTCTATATCACCATTTTCACCAAAAAAAAAAACATTAAGCAGCTTACTTGTTTCCTACAATGATGATAAAAAGTGTGACACCGAAGACTGCAGAACTAGCTGTTGAAAAGTTCAGCTTTACCATCACAGGATGAATTACATTTTAAACTTTTGAAATAGAAAAATATGATGAATATTTTGCAATATTGGAGTTTTTACTGCATTTTCATTAAATAAATGCAGCCTTGTAGAGCATGATTTAACTTGCCATTCTATTAGCATTCCTTAAGTAATAACTGACTGAGAGTTGCTACTGAAATATTTACAAATTGAACTAAATCATTTGGACAAGTTCAGTTATCAAGTTTGAAACTAACTGTTCAAAAGCCACTTCTCACATATCATATGGTGTTTAATCATGTAGTTGTACTAAATAAAATATTGTTCTTCTCTTTTTAATGATCTATTAACATACACAAAGTGAAATAACAGAGAATTTATACAATACAATACATTTTTACAATACAAACCCTCTCATCAGCCCACATATAACCCTCTCCCATCCATAAATCCCCAAGGACAAAAAGACATGCCCACACCCACTCTGATGCCCTCATCTCTATCATATATCCATGACCCTCTCTATACCCTTTCAGGCTATATCCTTCCTTCCTGGCCCTCTCTCGACCTCCACCCACTACTGACCACTTGGGTGGAGTGTTCAAGCATCATCTGTTTTACCACTCTGGGAAAGTAATCCCATAAATGAGGCTGTTTAGCCATTTGTTCAAAAGCCCACGCAGAGTCTGTCCTGGGACTTTGGGACTTTATGACAGGTGTGAGAAGATGCATAGGGAGGCATTATGAGTCATTGATGAAAGAGGAAGTGAGGAATCTTGCTTTAACTACTCTAATAATGGTACTGTAAGAATTCCTAAATCCTCACAAACACCAGACTTAGGAAATCAAGCTGTGCAAGCAAATTTCACTTTTAGAAAAATAAATAAATAACAATCAAGCAGGAGTTGAGGAAGCTAGTATCAAATTATAAGTGTCAAAGTTGAATTTTTTCTTAAAACAAGAAAACAATATCTCGGCCAATATATATAATATATATATATATATATAATCTCGGTCAGAAAAATCTAAACTCAACCGACTTGACTTCACTAACTTGACTGACTATACATGACAACAGACGACAAAAGAATTAGACAATGAAGGAGCACAGGACAGTAAACATGGGGAATAAATAGGGAACAAACAAGGCAGGTAATGAGGGAGGACAGGTGGGGCAAATCAAACCAATAAGGAAACAAGACTAGCAGGGTTACACAAAAACAGGACAAAAGATGACATTAACACACAGCCATTGAGATCTCAAAAGGTGCATGTCTACACAAAACAAGAAGACATGATAGCATGCAACCAGTAAAAACACAAGCTGCACACAACACTACACAGCACAAAACAGAAATGAAAGCAGGCGGCTGATGTAAACATGAACCCCGTGTTACACAATAACACACAAGGAAAAGAGCTTGAAACTCGAAACTGCACGCATTAACAGAACGTGACAAATCGCACGAGTGAATACTCATCATGCGCTCACAACTGAAGACAAACACACGTAGCATGAATGTCCGAATCCCGACCCAAAACCGAAACTGAACAAGACTGAAGTGACGGGATACGAACACCATGCCCTGCACACAAAAAAAGTCACAGACAGGAGAGCGCGTGACTCAAGAACACTCGAAGCCGCACACTCACAGGAAGACATGACAATAGGGCAGTTTTTGGGATACTATTGGCAGATATTTGTGCTTGTTTTAAACACAAACTTATTAGTTACTTTTTTTTTCTCAAGTAAAGTTATGATGAAATAAGAATGTTTAGATATTTAACTGGAAAACAAAACAAAAATGCTGAAAAGCATTTGTGCAGTGCACTTACAAAAAGTACCATGGAATTAAGGTAAATGTCATATCACCTACAAAAAGTACCATAATATTACTACGTTTTTTTTTTTACATGGCACTATGGCAAATGCCATATCACTTAGAGTACAAAACGTACCTTGGTACTACTACGATATTTCGGACACAGTTCTCACAAAATGGACCATGGTACTGTCACACATGGTATCATGGTAAGTGTCATATAACTAACAGTTATATTTAAAAAAATGTCACGGTGCCCCTTTACATCTTCTAGAATACTTTGGCAGTACATTACTCCCCCGTTTATTGCGGTTAATGTGGACTGGAACCCTCTGCGATAGGTGAAAATACGCGAAGTAGGATCAGTCAATCAGCTCACGGGATACATCCACTCATGCTCTCATTCGTCAATCTCGCGCCAGGAACCATGCCCGTGGGCGTGTAGTCTCTGAGAGCGATTCTCTCTTTGTCTGGCATCCTGGGAAACCATTTCTCTCGCACATCACGATAAAACAATGCTGTTTTCCTCAATACGGCTGCCGATATGGAGGTATTTTTGAACTTTTATCTTTCGATACATATTTTTGAAAAATTCGCGATGCACTGAGGCCACGAAACTTGAACCGCGAAGTGGCAAGGGATTACTGTACCATGCTATACTGCAGTGATGACCGGAAATGCTCATACTATTAAATTTTATTGGATTTAATTTACCGTGCTATATACAGTATATTATTCTGCCATGGCACCATGATAATTAAACATCTAAATATTTTGATTTATGAATATGGTAGTTACACAGGTAGCAAAATAGGGGGGTATCAGACGTACATCATGGTACATTTTGATACTCAATGTTATATTTGACACATTTAATATATAAAGTATATAAGCCTCTATCATAAACCATTAAATAGAATCCACAATATTCTCAATTGAAAAAGTACATTTAAACAGGAGCAGGAAGAAAGAGACAGCAGAAAGTGGGGTAAAGGGGAGTGGCCTATTTTCAGAATGTCCCCTTGTGATCCAAACACAGGCTGTCGCCTTCTGGGTGTCTTCAACATGCCCTAACCAGGAGCAATTATTTACTCTATAAACATTTCATGGTAGACTCCTGGCTGAGACCGTCATGCAGTATTAATGGACAAGAACACCACGCCGTGTGAGTCAGTTTCTCTCTCTCAATAAAAAATGGATGGCAAAATAACGTGAAAAAACCACAAAGCCATGAATAAATTACTTTGCACAATGTGCTCGCCTTCCCATCGTGCAGAGGTTGACCCACCCTTCCCTTAAGTGCCACCGAGCACATGGTGAAACTGGGACTTCACGGTACTGACCTTTAACACAGCTGTTAAGTTGCACAGAAGCTGCACATGTGGTTCAAATCAGATAACATTTCTTTCAGCCATTTTGCTTCATTTTACACATAAATGTAGGTGTATCAGTATGCATGCGTGCTGAATAGTCTTTGAACTCTAACATGCATATATGCATATACGCTACTGTTCAACAGTTTGGGGTCAGTAATATTTTGTAAAAATATTGTTGCAATTGAAGTCTTGTCTATTTTTTTTTCAAAGTCTAATCTATTTCTATGACAGCGAAGTTGAATTTTCAGTATAATTATTCCAGTCTTCAGTGTCACTTGATCCTTCAGAAATCATTTTAATATGTTGATTTCCTTTGATAAATAGAAAGAACAGTATTTATTTGAAATAGAACTCTTTTGTAACATTATATTTACATTTACTTGCACTTTTGATACATTTAATGCAACTAATGTACTGATCAATCAATGCATTCATGCTAATAAACATACACATTTCTTTAAAAGAAAATGCACAGAACCAAAACTTTTGAATGGTAAGTGTAGTTAACCCCTATGAATCACTTAATTTGGTTTTTTGAGCGATTAAAACACAGACACACTTTAAGGAAAATTCTTTCTAATGATAAAAGACAAATAAAGATGCCATGACCATTAATTATAATTACAGTATGCAGCATCCATCTTCATTCAAACAACCTGCCAAAGAGATGCATTCTGGGACATGCACCACTGCCTACATAAATTTGTCATCACTAATGAATTTTTCAGACTCAATCTACTTTGTATTAGAATAGAAATACTTAGCAACTGTCATGAGAAAACATGAGCTAGAGTTTATCTGATTTCTTAGGTCAAACTATAGCAGTAATGCAATTTTTGAATGTGCCTCCATCTCAATGAGCCTCAAACGATCACTTTTAAACCTAAATATGTTTCTGAGTCTGAAACTAAATCCACATTCCTGCAATTAACCTCATTTATGAGAGCTAAACCCAATTACGATGCAAATTCCCAGAGACTGAGAAACTCCTACCTGTAGCTTAAGGCAGGCACGGCCTTAAAGAAGATTTTACCCAACAGCCTCAAGTCTGCTGAGGAGGATTAAAGCAGTTCATTCAAATCGTTCAGCTGTGGACAAAAGCAGGTTTTTAAAGCACTATTCTTGACGCTAATCATTTTCCTAACACACATACACGATGGCCCGTGCCAACCTCAAGAACAGTGAGGGAAATACAACGACAAGCAGACGGAAAAGGGGATGTGAGGGAGTTTGAGGAGATGAAGGGATCACAGCAGAGTCTATGTTTTAAACTATGCAAAGCTCAACTGAAAAGCACCAGAGCTGAAAGAGATGTCACTATTTTACTCATTTCAGACTAAGAATTAACTCCTTTAAAAGCATATTTGACCGATTTTCTTTTACAGCAGTGCATTCTGTATTTAAATAACATTTAGCCAAAAATAAAGATTACATTAGTAAGTGATGTTAAGATTAAAATTAGTTGTCTACTTTTTGCACCTGCAAGCATAAGCAATATGAAAATCTAAAATACAAGTATAGCACGGTATAGTGTATATTGCACTGGAATAGGAACAACATAAGCGTTTGCCAAAGGGTCTTGGAACAGTCTCACTATTTTGGCATCCATCTCATGTCCCATGCCGGCACTTGGTCTTGGTATGGGGAGGAAAAATGGCTGTAATTTTACAGTTTGTACTTATATAAACTAGATACATAAGCACTTTCAGTTTTTTTTCTAACCATGCAACCACCAGCCCCTGAAAGTCATCCATCATCTAGTTAACATATGCAGGCCCACCTTGATGTCAAAACGCAAAACAGTCATGAATGCTCAACCCTTCAGAGAAGCTGTTCTTGAACTAGTTCACACGCATGTTTATTCACATCTGTCAATGTCACAGTTATGTCTCGCTCCTCCTGTGTTTCCGTAGATTGTCTTGTAACACTCCCCCTTGTTATGTTGCCAGCTGTTCCTTGTTATCCCAGCCCATTTATACCGTCATGTTTCGCATTGTCCTTGTCGATTGTTGACGTTTCATGTGGTTTCGTGTGGATGTACCAGTTCCCGAGTTTTTGCACATGCGTGCTATTTCTGTTGATGATTAAAGTGTTTTCAGTTTGCATCTCCGTATACTCCTCGTTCTCCGCATCGCACGCCAGCTCGCGTGTTACAGTCAATGCCATTAGCAGTAAACAATAACAACTTAAAACCAACCAACCACTTTACAATAATTTTCTATTTGTTAACATCTAATATGAATAATATTTTTAAGTATTTATTGATTTTGGTAACTGTATAATGTATAATGCATATACAATTTTTTTTTAAATATTAATATACAATTGATTAATTTCAATTTTCGTCACACTTTAGATTAGGGTCCTATTCCTACTTTTAACTAACTATTAATGATGACTTGAATATCATCAGAATATGGTCATGCAGAGTAAGGCATTAAAATGTGCTATTAATAAACAGCCAATATCCTAGTAATATGAATATGAATGCTAAGAAGCAACTAGCTAACTGTCACAACTTGGAGAATGTGTGCGATGCGAGGAGAAAAGGTTTTCAAGGAAAACTTAACTTTATTCAAAAACGCAAAACAAAACACTTAGTGCAAAACCTGGAAACTAGGAACACTTGGAGATAACTAGGAAACGGCATCCACACACCAGGAGACATGGATACGACAATGTAACATAGCAGAATCAAAGTTAACAACTGACAAAGACCAAGAAACAAGAAGGCTTATAAAGACAAGGACATGAGACACATCTGAGGACACTGACGAGATATGTGATACAAAACAGGTGTGGAAGGATCTAGAAGGGCCCGGAAGTGAACAGGAAGTGTTATCACGATAGGCAGGAAGTGACAACAGGAAGTGAACCCATAACCTTACTGACAGGGAAGTGACAACAGGAAACACAGACAGGACAGGACCAAGGGTGACACTAACAAAATAAATAAATAATTGTATTTTTATTAACATTGTCCTAGATCATCATATAAAAATTCTTTCCTCACTTTCTAGCCCTCATTTTGTTTGAAACCTTTCCAATGTGGACCCAATGACTTAAAAAAAAAAATGTATGATCTGCATAAAAACCTAATGTTATTGAATTGAAACTTAATGTAAAGTGTTACCATAATTCCATTAGGAATTTGAAAAAAAATATCAATGGTAACTGTTAAATGAATGTATTTATAACAATCAGAATTAGCAATTCTTCTGTCAGTTACTAGAATCTCATATTAAATAAACTCCACTGAGCATGTCAGTATACTGTTATCACGAGACCACAGAGTGACAAAGAATTATGGATACCCTGACACATTTCTGTGGAAAAGACTCCAGAAGGGCTTGTCAAGGCTGGCTGAAATCATTTAACAAAATACAGGGAGAACGTTTGAAAAGGAGAGAAAAGAGGGTGGACAGAAAGTGAGTGGCCTGCATGTAAGGTTACACCTCCACAGAGTAGTCATAATAAAAAACTTCACCAAATCCATAAAGCCTGTTCCATTTTCCCCTATAACAGCGCCCACATGTTTGACGTGTCACAAAAATCTCCAAGTCATTTACTGAAGAGTTCAGCACAAAGTCAGTAAAACACTTCTGTTCAAGACAACATAGAACATGATGTTCCATTATATATTCAGCCTTATCAGATCAGTATTTGTAGCTATTACTGTCAGTTTGACACATACATTTGTTTATTGCTCGTTTGGATAAACACAGGATTGTATGTGGATGTATTTTTAGCATCTAAAAAAATAAAGTTTTTATTTGCATAGCTTTAAGAATGTAAAAATTTACAAAAATATATTTTTATATTTATATTTCACTTTGATATAGATATTTTGAACCCACTCCTAACTTATAACTAACCACTTCTAAACAGTATATGATATGTAAGTGGTAGATAAATGTAGTCACAATTATTTTAGTAACAATATTATATAACATAAAACAAAGATACAAAATCATTGAAAATACTATGCTTTTACTGTATTTTTGATGAGCATTCACCAATGAGAGAATCCTTTGAATCATAAACTGTCAAATTAATTAAATACATTTGAATGTAATAGAAGTTCACCTAAATCAATACAATAATTCCATGAATTCTATTCTATGAGCCTAAAATGATTTTTGAACAATAGCATGTCTCTAAAGTTCTTAATACACAAAATGCTTGCATTTAAAACACTGTAAATCTTCATAATGTGTTTGAAAATGAAAATATATGCATGCTAAAACTATAATTTATATACAAATAACTGCCTCAATGTTTCATATGCTTTACACTTGTAACCAAGTGTAACCAACATAAAGTAGCAATAGATTTTATACCTCAACATTTCACTGAATGGAAAGGTGGTAAAACACTTAAAATTATTACAAAAAGAAAGTTCCAGAACATGTTCATCAAATCCTTCTGATTACAACCCAAAGAATATAAAAATCCTGCGACAATTCATCCGGCAACACCCACACCCACACACCACCTCTTCGATTTTCCTATTGCTATTGCTAATTAAGTCTGGGAAAGAAAACTTAGAAACACTTCCATGGCGGACAACACTCACCAGATACCCTGTGAACTCATGAAAATATTATAAGACTTTGGAGCTCAAAAGTGGGTAAATTACTTGAGACCCCAACCATCTAAAACTCAAAGAGAACCTTGCATCAGAATTGAAGATGATAATCTCCAAGTGGGCAGCAGCAGAAGGTAGGATGGATCCATTAAAACCTCATTAAGACTGAATGGGGGAAAGCCCTTCAGGTTTCTTTGATCACCAATGGGAAGCTCAATGATTGCAGACATATGCCACGCAGCATTAGGTGCGAATGCCTCCTTCATAAACCCAGAACAATTGTGGACTGTAAACACTAACAGAGAATAAGAGTGACCGAGAAAGGTTATGCAGGTCCATCCCGGTGAGAGTGCTTCCGCTGGACTCTCTTGTTACAGTAGATTGATTTCACCTGTGCACGCTTTCTCTCTGCGTCATAAATCACAGCAAGTTGTCAATGCAGCCTGTATTGTTCCAAAGCAATTATTTCCTAATGAGTCATTTGAGTAAAAGCCACAGTGACAGAGATTGATATTGTAGTAAAATGTCTGAATGTGCTTTTCTGTGACCCACGGTGAAGCCAAAAGTCAGATAGTGCTCATTGCTCAATGTATTTGTGAAAATGTCTCTCCTGTGGCATTAACCAACTCATAAACTGACTCTTAATTGCTTCGTAGACAAATTCAAAGTTGAGGTTGCAATGAATGAAAGCAAGTGCCTGTGTATTGGTCAGAAGCCAGATCAATGATGGAAAAAAAACATCTTTACAGTTGGAGATAAATCAAAGAGATGAATAGCAGGTTGAGCTGTAGACAATTAGCCATCTTATCAGCCACCCAACAGGAGGAGAGTAGTAATGAATGATCAGAAGAAGAAAAGAGCGTTGCCATCTAACAGTTATTTAGTCACAAATACATGAGGGAATTATCTCTTTTATTTGTTTTAGCGGTCCTTATTTTTACATTTATGCATTTGGCAGACGCTTTTATCCAAATCAACTTACATTGCATTTAAGGAACACATTGAATCAGTTCTTGCTTTCCCTGAAATCGAACCAATGACCTTGGTGTCGTAAACAACGATGCTCTACTGATTGAGCTACAGGAAAGCTGTCTTTTAAGCTGTCTTTGCGTTAAAAAACTCAGACCCTTTTAAATTTCAATGTAGTCTGGTTTACATGGCCATTGCAGGTATACTACTGTCACAAAGTGATTATAATAATTATTGTTGCACGTCAGCCAGTACCAAAAGCACACACTAGGGAGAAAAGTTATGTAAAGAAAGATTTATAATGAAGATTCCTACAAATTGATTTGTGGTTTATAAGATCATGTGTTTGAAAGATATCAAACACAGTAAAAATTGTAATATTGTGAAATATTACTAAAACAAATAAAAAAACAGTTTTCTATTTGTATATATTTAACAATGTTTAGTATTAGTACTACAGTCTTCAGTGTCACATGATCCTTCAGAAATTATTCTAATATGCTGATTTGCTGCTCAAGAAACATTTCTTATTTTTATCACGGTTTCCAACAGTTATGCTGCTTAATATTTTTACCCCGAAAAAAAGTTAACTATACTCTTGCCCAATAAGATGTTAAACTGGTCATTTAAGCTGGTCACCAGTGGAACCAGCTAGTTCAGGCTAATTAAGTCAGTAAAGCCATTTGAAATACAGAGCAATACAGCACAACTACTTCATTAAACTGTTTACAAGAAAATGCTTGAAGATATTAATGAAATGTTTACACAATAGCATGTAAGATGTAAGTGTGGCGAGCAGGGCGGGACCAAGTTCGGTGGCGGGATTGAAAATGAGCATCACCTGCATGCCACATCTGACCTCGTATCTCGTATTTTATTTTGTTGGTATTTATTTTATAATTAAAGTTGTTTAAATGTTTTCCGGTTCCCGCCTCCTTCTTCCCTGAACTTGATACTTCAGTACAGTGAGGATGCACTCGTTTTGCTGCTGGTCAGGTTACAGCTCACAGTTCTGTCCGGTTAATGATTACATTGTGTAAGTGATTACATCTTTACATGGTCTCACTGACATTGATAAGGTGGTGTATTGATCAGAGCAGTGTTCTACATTGACTCCAATGAGTGAGGCTGAGGTCACCTCTCCAATTTCAGGAGATCCTGGATAACAATGCATTCCAGTAATCACCTCTAAGTTTTGTGCGGCTGGATCACACAAATTAAAACAATATGTGGTAGAAGACAATAGTTGACTTTGGACTTACTCACATATAAGAGGGAGAGATCAGACAGAAGGGTGAAGAGAAGTATGAGTAAACTCGGGTTAAGTATTTCATTGACCAAATTTTAAAGGAATGGTTTACCTCTTATACTACATGCGGTCACCAACACCAACGCACACGAACACACACAAGCCCAAATGATAAAAGACAGAGAGAGTGAAGGGTTCTATACCATGATGCTGTTCTGTGTATTCATTCTCCTTTTTATTATTGCTTTTAATGGATGAAAACAGTCAGGGAACATTGCACAGCTTTTACAGCTCAACGAATGACAGATGCTTTCCATTCATGGACCTGACCAGAGTGCATAGTGCTTTACCATGTGAGCTCCCACACACACACACACAAATGTTGGGTTTTCATGTTTAATGGGGACTTTCCAGAGATATAATGCTTTCTATGCAGTACAAACTGCATATTCGATCCTCTAACCCCAAAACCACCTCTAAACCTACCCATCACTGAAAACATTGTGGATTTTTACATTTTAAATAACATTAATTATACATATGCTGTTTTCTTGATGGGGACAAAAAATGCCCCCGCAAGATCCAGGATTTTGGACATTGCCATTCTTGTTGTTTTTTGTCCCCTAATGTAGAGTTTACCAGGACCACACACACACACAGACAGTTGGGTTTCCATGTTATATGGGAACTTTCCATAGACATAACGATTTACATATGGTACAAACCGTATAGTCAATTCCCTAATAATACCCGTCAGGGAAAATTTTCAGAATATTTTTACATTTTCAAAAAAGCATCATTTTTTATGATTTATAAGCTGTTTTCCTTGTGGGGGCCAAAATATTACTGGTATTACAGTTATTTTTTAAATTGCTTACACACTAAAAGTGGTACTTGAGGTCCACTTAGTGAAGAATATTTTTCCTAACATAATCTTGCGACCAAGTCAGCAAAATGGCAAGCACATTATCTGCTTTACATTCAGTTGGCTGTTGTAAAATAATTTTTTTTATATAAAATGCTAGACACATGACTAAAAACTAACAGGTCTTGGGTTTCATTGGGGAAAAACTAGCATTTAAATGACACACTCATTTACCGATGATCTACACCCAACAATGTATGAAAATACTTATACATAATTCATTCACCAAGAAATCTAAACTCATTGTTTTGATAAACAAATACAATTTTCCACCCTTGCATTTCTGTTTATTTTTTCAAAAAAATACTGAATTTGCATGCAAGTCAAGTTTACTATTACTAATGTAAACAGTCAAAGAAAAAAGGCAAAATATATAGTTTTATAATGTTAATGTGATCAGGTAATCCTTCAGTCATGTAATAACATGTCAATCTCTTTCTGTACCCTTGGGCAGAGTGGCCAAACAGACACTGCCAATTTACTGCTAATTAGACTGGAGGAAATTGCACCTCGTTTTAATTTACTACTCGACAGCAGCCGATATTTGACACAACACACCCATACACCATGTCTATCCAGGTGTTGTGGAAAAAGGAGTGAGAGAAAGAAAGAGAGAGAGAAAGAGAATGAGAGAGTCCAGACAGTGATAATGTGCATATGCCCACTTTCTAGGTTTGCATACAAACAGTTGCATTGCAAAACTTTTTCCTCTCCATCCAAACAAATAAATAAATGTATATATATTTATACATTACTATAATGTTACTATAATATATATATATATATATATATATATATATATATATATATATACATATATATTTGAAAGCCTAATAAATAAATCAAAACATCTGTATATCAAAAAAAAAAAAGAGAGATGTGACCTTAGTATATAAAACGGATCTAAAATTACCTTAAAGTTGTATTATAAAAATAGCAAGACTCGTAATCTAAGTCATATGATAAGAAAAGACCAAAACTGATTCAAATTCATATTCAAATATTGAAACTTGGTGCAAAATTCAAGCAACCTGTCCTCATGAGAAGTTACAGTAAAAATTGAGATACAAAATTTAAAAAATCGGATTGTATAAAAACATGCAACTCAAACCTACCCAAACCATAAAAAACAACCCCTTAACAAGTTTTTCAACTTTACAATGTTTGTAACAGGAAAAACATTAAAAAAGCCAAAGTCATAAAATAACTTACGATTTTGCCACCTTATAAGTATTCATGGGACATCTGAATATGAGACACACTGAATGGCTTAGAGTTACCTATGTAATCCTAATTTGCAGCTTCAGTTGCTGGCTCTATGGGGACAAATCCTGAGGAACCCGGTGTCTGAAACACAAGTGAATTCACGGCAATCTTATTGGTCAACAATGGTCCGATTGCATCATATGGAGTGCTTGAGTATACAAAAGGGTGTCTGTCTGCATTTCATGTCATCTGATTTGAATTGTCTGAAGAAAGATATGCAGGCATGTCCAAAGCATGGCAACACAATGCAGCATCTCGTTCCCTTCTCAGCGAACCAGGGTTACATATGAAACCCTAAGACGTTCCCTTTTGAGGGAACTTGATCAAGGGGATTCAACCTCTGCTCACATTGACCCTCCTTATGCAAGAGAGACACTATGCAAGCTGAAGAAAGATCCCAATGTGGAAATCTGAGAGGAACGGAAGGCTCCCAAACTTATATATGAGGCAGAAAAAGAAAAATATTGAAGACATCCACCACAACTGTTGTAATTCCTTAGAACTAGACGACACATAATATGTTCTCAACTGGGTCGGAATTGGCTACAATGTGGGATTGCTGAGCCAACATAAGAGAAATGTTTCTTAATAAATCTACATTTAGGATCGTAAAAATTCGCAGAGCAAGCTTCCATATCCAAGAATGTGACTTGAGAGCAATGGAGCTACAAAGAGAAGTCCAAATAAAAGAAACATTTATCAGACATCCCACTGAAAATGCATCACTATGAGTGCATCCAAATCCCTTGGAAGACAAACGAAATTCAATTCAGATGCTCGAATGCTATACCTCGATAGAAAATCAAGCAAGACTCGTATCTTCACATGCGCATACAAACAAAGCTGCTTCCTGAAGACAACAAAGCTGATGATGGCATCTATTTGTACTCTCATGTATTCCATGTGACATCAATCTTACAAGCTGAATCAATCATTAGCTAGTAAGACTGGCTAGAAGATTTCTTATTATGTGTACATATTTGTATGAAAATAAAAATAGTGAACAACTGCGACATAAACTGAACAAATTTCAGACATTTGATAAACAGAAATGTAATAATGAGTCCCTGAACAGAGCAGAGGGGGAAAATTAGCAGTCGTTAACTAGTAGTCAATTTGTGGTGTAGCCACCAGGTGCTTTAAGTGTACCTCACCATTTTGTATATTTTGAGTGAGCTATCCCGATAAATTTAACTTGAATCGGTTTCAAAGTGCAGCTACTTAATACAGTCCTGCTAAAAATCCAAGTGGAATTTGAGCATTTCCAGGTAATCTTGCGCTTGCGTTAAAGGAAACCGAATCTGCCAAGCCACTTAACCCCAGTAAGCCTCGATCCCTGAACCCACTTGCATAGTGTTATTTTTACCAGAAAACCCTCAGCTGCTGTAACAGACAGACAAAAACCTTTGGAATTTGGCCTGGAAAGAAACAACATGCATAGAATAAAGGAGTAATCGTCGCTCAATATGCTGACCCATACCTAACTGCAAAAGACCCTGTTATTCTGAGGAGAAAGTATAAACACACACATACAGATCTCAGATATCCGATTACAGCCCTGATAAGCAGAAACACTTTCCCCCGGCAGATCAACTGATGTATAATACCTTGAGTGATGGTTTCCACAACCTCCTGTCATCAGGACCCTGAACATATTGAGCCATACCTTTAATGCCCAACCAGAAACTCATAGCACATTAGTAGTCTATGGCAAGGCAAGTGTCCCAGTGCCAGACTGAGAAAAGCCTCATTTGTGGGGAGAAAGGGAAAGATAAGGATAAAGAAAAGGAAAGAGAAAGAAAGCGGAAGCTTCAATCTTCTTTGCCCATCTACTCTATGTACGGCTGTGTTGTAATCGTGTGACAGCCAAGTTGGTTTACCATTCAAAGAAGGGGCCCCTTGGTTCAGCAACCTGTTTACCACAATTACAAACGATCACATTCTGCTTGTATCCCGCATTCCCACACCTTCTTTACAGGAAGTCTGGGATATTATATGATTGCTGGTTGCACGATCAGTTGGCCCCTACACAAGTATTCTCAGCTGGTTGGTTGTAACCATATATACATACACACACACACACACATATTGATATGCATAGTGATATACTGCACAAAAATTAAGAAAACATTCAAACAAAGATGAAATATTTGTTTTAAAAATCTTTATATACATTCTATAATTTGTTAAGAACAAAATTATGTGAAAACAGTCAATGGAAACCAGAATCATCAACACACTGAAGGCTGGATTCAAAATCATACCAAAAACCAATGTAAAATAGATTAAAGGAACATGCATGAAGTTCAAGGAATGAAGGTCATGAAGGTCTGACAATGCCTCTGAGGATTTCATCCCGGTACCTCATAGCAGTAAGGGAATCATTTGCTAGCATGTGGTGGTCTGTGTGACCCTCCAAAAAAATTCCTCCCCAGACCATTAATAACTCACCGCCAAACTGGTTATGCTATGATGATGTTGCATGTAGCATAATGTTCTCCAGACTCTTTCACGTCTCTCACATGTGCTCAGTCTGAGCCTGCTCCCATCCAGGCAGCAAGGGCGAGCAATTCTGGTGTTGTATGGCCAATCAAGCTGCATAAAGCTGAGCTGTGAGTACAGGTCCCATGAGAGGACAGAATCATTTACACCAGTATCCTACTGGAGGTCATTTTAAGGCTCTGGCAGTGCACCTCCTGTTCCTCATTCCACAAAGTAGCAGATACCGGTCCTGATGCTGGTTTGTTGCCCTTCTATGTCCCTGTTCAGCTCTCCAAGTGTAACAGCCTGTCTCCCAGTTCCCCTCCATGCTCTTGAAACGGTGCTAGGAGACACACCAAACCACCTTGGGACAACACATATGGATGTGCCATCCTGGAGGAGAAGGATGGCCTGTGGATCCTGATTGGGTTGTAGGTGCTGCTTTATGCTAAAGACAGTGACAAGGACCCTAACAAAACACAAACCTAAAGACAAATCATTGAGGAAAAATAAGGAGAGAACAATTGTCTATGGCCATCACTTGCAAAACCTTTCTATTTTTGGGGGGGTTGTCTTGCTGCTGTATCTCCAGTGCACCTGTTGTTACTTTTATTTTACTCCAAAGCAGGTGAAACACTCAAAATAACTTATGCTTCCTAACTGTAAAAATGATAAGTAATAATACCGACAGCACGGAAAAAAAGAAGAATAAATGATAAGAAGAAATGAAAGAGATCTTTAATACAGAATTCTAAATCAGAATTCTAACTGTCTCCATTTGCTTTTATAAAATATGAAATGCAAAATGGAAGGATGTATGGATGGATGGCATTTGGCCACACATTTTATTTAGGGAAGAACTGAAGGGATCTTGCCACTGCATAGATACAGTCCTGAAAACATTAAAAACTTTTACATTTACTTTTGTGTGAAAAACTGTTTTGGCACCATATTGTGTTGCCTCTTGATGTCCAATATAAAATCCGGGTCCTGGGGCAAAACCGCTGAGAACCAATGCTTCAAGCCAAATTGTGTGAGTGTTTGTGCAGTGAAGGAGCTCTCTAAGTGTCTCTGAGTGGGGGTAAGCCATACAAAGCCCTGCACCCCCAAAAACAAAGGAACCCTTGACCCCTTGAAACTCTGAATGCACCCAACTCAATAATGAGATGCGGCAGATAGAGGGGCAAATTGTTCTCATGATCGTTTGATGTATCTATCTAGAGTGAGGTTTTTTTGGCAATAAGTAAAGAATTAAAAAGACAGAACGAGAGAAGTGTTAGACCATGAAAGCTGTTCATTAGGTTGCCTAACGATAGAGTCAGTTACCAAAAATAGCATTTTTGCTTGAAGCAGATACATTTGCATGACATTACAATCACATGCTTTAATCTTTTGAAGCACTACTTTTGACCTCATTGCCAATTTTTCTATTTTTCAGAGCAATTAAACAAACATGCATGGAAGCTTTAGAAATGGTCACTGGCAGTTTAAAGTCTGACATACTGTTGCATAATGCATCAGAAAGACTGTGTATCTGCTGTCCCCAGACTGTGCTCTCCATCTTGCTCCAGTCTCATGAACTTTGCCAAGAACCGTGTCTTTAGCTCACATTAAGTGGGTCATGGTGGTTGTTTTATTGTCCCAAGGTCTCAAACTGAAGCTGGTTACGTGAAGAGTCGTAGAAGGGTTGCTCACGCGATGAGACCTATAGTCCAACTTTGAGAAGAGACCAGAGAAGACTCTGCAAATACTTGTCTATCGGGTATGATCCACCAACCACAGACTTCATTCTCTTTTGAGGTATGATGTTACTGTTCCACACAATTAGACAATTTTCACCTAGAAAATTATGAAAGAAGAGAAAATATTGCATGGATTCAGATCGATCGAGACCAAAACATCATAGAGACTTCAGACTATCACACAGCAATGCCTGTAAACCACAGTTTGTCGTAATGCAATAAAGTTGGAAGACAAGAAATATTTTTAAATAAATTTCTTCAGTATAAAATAAGCACAGAGGCTGAGCGAGAAGCTGTGGCAGACGCAAACAGAAAAGATACAATAGTTCCTGATGACAGCACTCTAACGAGGGTGTTTGATGATTCAATTGTTCTTATCTAAATTCAATTTTACATTCATTAGCGTTATCTTAATTAGCTATTCATCTCTGTTATCTTAATTTCTCTGCCCAACATACTCTGCATTTAGGAAATGAAGTGTTCATAATGAACTCATGGTTTACTTAATTAAGATAGCTTTTCTTTTGTTTTTGAAAAACCTTCAGCAAACTTTAAATTTTCAAAATGTCTGCAACTACATCCTACAAAATGACAACGCTATTAAGAGTACTGTGTTGATAACACCACATCTTATCTGTTAGAATTAAGTTAATCCAGTTAACCGTGTTTTGAATTTCAAAAAAAGGGGCTGCATATGGCGGCACTAAAAGGTTGTTTACATATATATATACACACACACACACACACACACACACACACACACACACACACCGTCACATGTCTGATTACATTGCACTAATTAAAGAAATCAAATCAAGGTGTATAGAAATTTTATGGGAACTAAAATCAGCTTTAATAAACAATTTAGCCATGTAGTTTAACAGTGGGTCGATGCATAAAGTAACATTCCCTCATCAAGGTCACAAATTTGTAGGATATTATATTAACTCTTAAAAAAATCAAGGTTCATTATTGGCATCTAAAGTTACATGAAGAGCCATATACAATTTTATTTGCGGAAAACATTATATGTACTGGAAAAAAATATTTTTAGATTATTAAAATATTCTTTGTAATAAAAAAGTACCTTTTAAAAGCTCTTTCAAGAACCTAAAATTAATCTTCTGTCATCACTTCTTCATCACAACAACAACAAAGACATTTGGGACCTTTATTTTTAAGAGTGTCTGACAATCGGAAAGATATTTTAAAAATAGATTTTTGTCAGGGTTCTGCCACATTCGGTCTAGTAATCTCTTGTTGTTGTGGCAGAGCTCTGACACTACCTACACGTCTTGAGTCTTGTGTGTGGGCTTCGAGGATTCGAGCCGCGCACGCGCTTGTCTGTGTTACGTCTTATGTGCGGGTTATGATGTCTGATCCCGAAACTGGTCTTGTCTTGTTTCGGTTTGTGTCACGATTCGGAAATTCATAACCCGTGTGTTCGTCCTTGTCATGAGCGTGCGAGCCGAGTGGTTCCTCATTTTCGTGCGCTCTATGTTTTGTGAGTGGGCGCGGTTCAAGCTCTGCTCGAGCCGCATTCTCTCAGGTCTGTGTGCAGTGTTGTGAGCACACGGTTTGTGTTAACATCAGCAGCGTGCTTTCATGTTGTGTTTTCGTGTCGTCTCTTTGTTTAATGTAAACACGCGGCGATGCACGATGTTCATGTCTCGTCAATGTGTAACCCTCCCACCTTGTTTCCCTAGTTAACTTTAATTTGCCCCAGCTTTTTTCCCATCAATTACCCTACCTCCTGTGTGTACTTACTCCCTCAGTGTCCGCTGTCTTGTGCTGTTTTGTCGTCATTTCATGGCTGCTCATTCTGTGTTTTAGTCCTGTGTTAGTCCTCGTGTTTCAAGTCTTGTTCTAGCCTTGTTCGTGTTCTTAGTCTAGTCTTGTTTTTCCCCCTTGGGTGGTTTTTGTTGAGTTTTGGTTTTCTTTTGTTACAAATAAATCCCAATTTTCCTAGCAACTTTGAGTCCTCGCCTCATCCCTTCTACACCAAACCTGACAATTTTTAAATGAATAAATAGGTCTTTATTTTGAATAGTATATTTACAGTTTTTTTTTTCTTTTCTCAAAACATTCATTCACAGTTTTTTGTCTGATTTAAGTGAGCAAATATTTTGGGGGGCCAAAACCTGATGCATGTCCCCTCTTTTGTTCTGAGAGAGCTGAGCAGATGCAAAAGTGATCGATTCTGCCATTGCTGGTGGAAGAAATGCTGACAAGATGTTTTGTGGTAGCTTAACTAACATCTCCGGATCAGGTGGAGAGACTAAAAGGAGGAGATCGGAGGTCATTCTGGGTGATGGCAGTCACACAGAGCCAGAACGCAGCTTTGACACAGGCTTTGGAAAGCATTCACCCCAGGTTGACCCTCCCCTGTCAAGACACGAGGACCCACGGAGGTGGGCCGCACATTGCCGGAACCAGCCAGCCTCTCCACGCTCACTGCATCCTGTCAAAGAGCAATCTGATACTTGCACAAAGTTTGCAAACAAAAGCAAGGCTGGAACAGGGGCTACCTGCAGGGTGATATAGCAGCAAGAGAACCGTGCAATGCATGTGCTATATCATTCAGACACAGAGAGAGAGAGAATGAACGAGAAAGAGTGGAGGATATGTGAATATATTATTAATTTAATTTATTTATGTGATGGCAAAGCAACATTTTGCTTGTAAAAATAAATTGTTTGTAACTACAAATGTCCTTGCTGTCACTTTTAACCAATTTAATACATTCTTGAAGTAAAAAAACAAAAAACAATTATATTGACCACAATCTTTTGAACAGTGTATATGGATAATATTAACACAATTTCAGACAATAAAATGGAGAAGAATAGATTTTCTCCTAATACACTCAACTGTTAATGTACACAATTAGCAAACATAATCATATATGGATTCAGTATTGGGATAGCCTGATATTAAAAATATATGACAAATTATTAATATTATATACACAAGACAAATTGATGATCAAAAAAATTAAATTAAACAATTTTAAACACTAAACAACAATTTCGCATTACTAAAATATAATATGCAGTATGAAATTAAAATGATTTAAATTGGATAATTATTATATTTAACAGTGTTTCATTAATGTTGAGAACTTTATAGAATGTTACTAGTTATAAACATGCCATACAGCAATTACACATGATACTTCAGTAAAAAAATTACATTGTCAAAACATATGAAAACGCAACATCCAATTGAGCCTAAAGAAGATTTCTGTGAAAGCCCTTTTGTAAATTTCAGCTTAACCTTTATATCCATTACTAAAATCTTTCTAGGTCATCTTATAGTAATTTAAAAGCTTTTAGGACTGGTATTTTAAGAGTTACCCTTATTAAAATTCTAAAAAGTAACTAATCCTGCCACAATCATGTGCTTCATGATTCACATCATTAGGATTCCACATGTAGGATGTATGTGGCGACCAGAAGCATTCCAGCAGTACGGCTGTGTTTGGTAGATTGTTTAGGAGCCGTGGGGCGAGCAGGTAGGCAGTGTTTTAAAGGAAGTCATTTGTTCAGGCAGACTGGAAATGTGGAAGAATGGAAACCTGAGCATTCTCTTAAGATGACCTTATAGATACAGCTAGACCTAAAAGCTCTACAATGGCAAAGCTTGTGCTTTTAATAGCATACGTGTGTAGAGGAAATACTTTTATTCAGCTTGGGAACAACTCTCACAAAACTGTCACAGAAATGTAGAGAAATAGAATAGTTACAAGGAAAGAAGTTTTAAAATGCTATTTTGTAAGGAACATGTTACAATTCTGTATTTATATATATTTATATATATCTTATTCAGCAAGGAGGCGTTAAATTGATGCACTGAAGAGACAGTAAAGACATTTCTGAAAATTCAACTTTGCCATCACGTTATTCACATAAGTAATTAATTACATTGTAATAAAACTTTAAATATTACAGTTTTGTATTTTGATTATATAAATGCAGTCTTGGTCAGCTTAAAGACTTCTTTCAAAAACATTAACAAATCATTTCAACCCCAAACTTTTGAAAGCTAGTGTAGATTTATATCCATCCATCCATCTATCGAATGTCAATAGGAGATTATCCTTCTTATTTTAAATATTAAAAATAAAGAATAGCACACATACAAATAATATATTTTTGAATAAGTCATTTTTAAATAATTTTTTACATTTTTAATCATCAATTAGAGTGAGCTTTACACTCTTATGCATTGTTCTTTCCTTATTGGGAAGCGCTCATACAAATGATCTACATTTGAGCAGATTACATTTGTGTTTTTCATTGGTTTCACATGGATTACATAACTTCGATTTTAAATTATTTAAATTTCCAATTTTTAAGCTGTCTATAGATATAATTCTTATCGTGACTGAGGCACGTATACACTAAGTTTCAGTTCAGATTTCATTTAAAATAATCACAACACAGCTTGAGTCAACATGAGCATGGGAATTCACCTCTATCCTAGTGGCTTTTGTCATCTTATTATCAGTTGAAATATTTCTAAGACTTATTGTGAGAGTCCTGTAAAATATGATGGCATGTTGCTCTGAACCAATTTCAGTTTTCTTTCATTTAGCTAGCTGTAGTTTTCACGTTGAAATTGACTATTGTGCTTTGTGACACTATGAAGAGCAATGCATGGATTAAGGCCACTGGAACCAGTATCATATTTTAAACATGCAGTGTCATCTCTAAGTGGAAATCAAAGTCCATTTCTGATTTTATAATTTAAAATGCGTGTTTTCTTAAGAATTTTAATTAGTTATTAGTTAATAAGATGATTGCAAGAGACTAATTACCTTATTTATGTTACCAGTCTTCATGTCCGTTGTGTCATTTGTGCTCTTCCTGTCTGCCGTGTCATTCTTACACTTCTTGTCACAGTCATGTCACGTTGTTTCACTTCCGGGTCACTTCTGTGTATCTTCCCGTGCCCTTCCTGCACCTGTCATGTTCATCAATGCCCTCGTTAGTCTCGTCAGGTGTTCCCTATCTCCTCTTGTTATAAATACCCTCCTGTGTTCCCATGTCTTGGTCGATTGTTGTCGTGCTGTGTTTCCATGTGTGTGGATGCATGTGTGTTTTGCAAGAGTGTGCTGCTTTTTGTTTATATTTAAAGAAAGAGATTTGAGAGTGTTGGAATCTTGCTTCTCTTGTCTCTCCGCATCGCACACCAGCCCGCTGCGTGACAATTTAATTAGCATAACCTCAGATCAATTAAAATATACACTTTTAAAAGAATAGAGTAAAATGTAAGGGAAATTTTAAGATGAAATATTAGAAATGAATGAAGACTAAAATAATGAAATTATTTAAAAGACTGACATAATTGAGAGACAATGATGTAGCTAAAGCAAATGCTCATTAGAAACTGATTTTCAACCAGTGGTCAGCTGTCAGCAAACATTTCAATGCAATCCTCTATCCAGACAGAAACCACAGAGGTCATTACCTTACTGTTCAGTAACACAACTCTGAACTTTCAGCAAAATGAGACAGGCAGCATACTTTCTACAACAATCCAGAGGTCTTTTCCTGTCACGAATCAATTACCCATGTGTGCAACTGCCCATATGCCATTTTAGAAAAGTGGAAGCAATTACATGGAATAGTTTAAGTGACTCCATACGTACAACATCTATGAATAATACTAATAAATCTCACAAAGGCCACGTTTAAAAAAACTCCCAAAATTCCGCTGTAATTCACTGCAATGAATATGTCTTTCATGGGACCAAATTTAAAGTAATAGTTTGGAAAGAGTACTATAGGTAATATTTTCGGGAGAAAAATGCAACATACTTTTTGTGACAGTTTTAGAGCTTGTTTTTCACTGTCATACCTATGGACTGTTAATATGAGATATAAGATTTTCAGGGAGTCTTATGGCATCCCATTAATTCTCAAGCAACTTGAAGAAACAAAATATGCAATGTGGGCAATTTTTTGAAGATACATTTTTTTTAAAGAAAGAGTAAAAATAAGTTCAAAATTAATCACTCAGATTTTAATCTTTGGTTTCAGACTGTCCAAAGAATGCCTGGTGGATATGGTAAAAGCATTTGATAATTGGCAATCTGATTCAATGGCTTACTCTGAGGACCCATCCCAAATGCCACCCTCAGCTATCTCAGAGTACTTATGTGACATAACACCAACTAGATTGTTACGCCATACGCAGAGACAAACTACCAAGAAGGTAATCTGACATTTTGTCAATCCATATTGCAATGTGGAAGTCAGCCAGACCAGAAACCAAGTACAGTGTAGCATGTAACATGTTATTAAAACTATCGTTTGATTGCTTCCTTCCTAGACAGCGAGTTTGAGTTTTACAAGAAGTTATTTGGAGCTGTATCTAATGCAAGACACTCATGGCCACATGTTAGTGGCCAGCTCCATCTAATGAAAGGTGTAATGTTGCATTATAAATCTACACATGGAAAACACAAGCACAGAGTCTGAATTCTGTGGTCATTGGACGTCTGTCCAACATGCACACTATTAATGTTTGTACTGCTGTTGTTAAATGTGATGCTTACCAATTCTAACGACCTCAACAAATTTCCATCAACACCCTTAAAGCCACAAAGAACCTTAGCAACACCATAGTAGCCAGTCAAATTGTTCTAAAATCTCTCTAGAAACCATTCAGAACCGTAGAAACCCCCTAGCAACCAACCAAAATGCTCAAGTATCTACCTAAAACCTTTGAGGAACTTTATCAACCCAGCAACCACCCACAACATTCTCCAACAACTCCCTAAAAACACTCAGAACACATTAGTAACAACTTAGCAACCCTCTAACAACTACACAGAAAACAATCAGAACCTTAGCAGCCACCCACTATGCTCTAGCATGTCCCTAAAAGCTATGCAGAACCTTAGTAATCACCAAAAACAGTCAAACAACTCCAATGAAATCACTCATGCAGCCAGCTTGCAACCCCCTAGCAAACCCCCCTAGAAACAACACACAACACAACATTCTAGCAATGATATATAAATATGTTAGGAAATGTGATTTGTATATAAAGAACCAAAAAAAAACCTAGCTATGTAAATATGTAAAATTGTACCATAAAAGTTATTAAATTTGTGCTATTCTGTAAAGTAAGCATTGTGTAACTGCGCTTCTATTAGAACAGTGAATATATAAAGTCTTTGTGAAGTCTTTGAAACCCGGTACAGTCAAATCCCCTGATAGCTATCTGCCAGAGCAGCGCTTTATAGTCCAACTGTGTTGAAAGAGGCGAATGGGACATTTGTCAACATTAAGCCCTCAGAAAGCAAGGTCAGACATATCTCCACAGCGCTACTAACAACCGTCTTTCGCTTTTAATTAAAAAGAAATGCACAAAGGGAATGGTGGACATTAAAACCTCGCAGTGACACGCACATTCAAACATCTCAACAGCTGGTAGATATGTATTTCTGCCTAATGGCCCAGAATTTAGCCAGCAGGCACAAGCGAGCGCGTTCAACCTTAACTAGTCCCTCTGGAATAAGATGATCACATAGAACCGTCCTACTGTCTGTCAGCAAAACCATTGCTCAATGAGATAATCACCGTGGCATTTACATTATGATTCAATATGCGTGATGGCTGAACAAAGTCACACTCTACTCCAGTCACATTGCATGATATAAATAGCACAATTATCTTGAACAACAAAAAAGCATCTAAGAAAGATGGTGTCATACATATGCATGGAGAGCAGCTAATTTATTTTCACTTTCTTCAATTTCTAACACACTTAAAGAGTTAAAGTGCATCAAATTATCATAAAATATACTCTTTTTTTTGCAAAAACAATTAACAATTTGGTTCTGTTTGTTAATGCATTAGGTATTATGAACTACCAGTGAAAAATAATTCTGCTGTATTAATTCAATATTACTTTCCCTATTAGATAATAATGCAGACTAATACTAATTTAAAAACTCTCAAATTGTAAAAAAATAAATAAAACTTTATTGTATAATGAATTAATAATGAACAATACTACTTGTATAACTTTAAACATTAAAAAAAAATGCATTAACTATCATTAATGCGTCAACCAATTAGTGTTAGCCTATCTGAAAATGTCGTTCATTTCTGCTCAATTAGGATAAGTTCATGCAACATTCATGCAATGGTCGCAGATTGAACTATTTTCTCAGTTTCTCAGTAAAATCCAGAATTTAACCTTTTCCACAGGATACTAAATCATAAGTTCGCTCAAAATAAAGAAAGCACTCTTGCTCACTGGTGTCTATTTAGTATGAATACCATCGCTAATGTATTGCTTCTCCACCTGAACTATGAGATTGCCTATGGGTATTAACTTACTATTATTGCACGTCTGAGTGCACATCTACTCTCGGTCGGCCTGCGGGGCTTGGATATCCCTGTGTCATCCACCTTCATAACAGCTGGATTCACCAAAAGCTCTGATGTTCTCTCTGAGGAGCAGTCACAGTCTTGTAACTGGGGCAATATATCTCAGACAAAGACAAATAAAACAAACGGTGCGAAATCCAAACCCGACAAAGAGTAAAGTCATTATAAACTGGGCGAATCAGAGAGTTTTAACTCACAGTGGATGATGAGACCCGAGACACACCATCCAATATCCTGTGAGAAAAAGACACGAACCTGAATGAGAGTACAGCTCATAAAACTGCGTGTCTGATGGTAGTTGTGTTCGCCACACCCATTCTCAATCTCACACACAATAGAGAAGGGGATCCTCCTAGTTACAGATCTAAATTGGACACGAGGATGCAGGTCTCAAGGGCTGATGACGGAGTAACCCCACCGGAGTACACGCTGGCGTCAAGGGATTAATATCAAACCCTCAGTGTGTTTGTGCATGAGTAAAGGGGTGGTGCAAATTGAGCTTTGTAGAAATGTGTGCATTTGTTCCATTAGAATAATGTCATGTATCACATTTGCAATAACGATGCTTCATATGGGAGAGTGCAATTCCGGTGATGTTTGCCAGACTCTGCAGGTGAGAGCTCGTCTGGAAGGCCTGTCTGCGGGCTGAAGGGGGGGCGAAAGGAAATGTGCAGTGATTAGCATGAAAGTCAGACAGAGTGGGTCCGGTTAACTTGAATGTGTTTTATCCATTTTCATTGTTTCCTTAAAGATTTGCAATAAATATATTTCAAAGATCACAGGGTTCGTCATCTGGAATGTTACACAGAAAAGCGTTCAGTTCCAAGAGCTGAGCGGAGGCGCGTCCAAGTTAAGCATTCCCATCACATAGAACACAAAAGTGTTTTATTGCTTGTGCACGGTCAGTAAAAGAGAGTGCATATTTAAAATGACTTGACCTCTATGTGTTCTTAATAAAATTTATATTGTTTAACAATGGGATGAAGAACAAAAGTAAATAAACGATTACTGCCCAGTGCTACTTCACTCACAGTCATAGCACATGCACAAAAGCGCCAGTATAACCAATACAAATATCTACTGTCATCATCATTTTGATTGATTTAAATGTCGTATTTGGGAACAGTTGGCACTTAGCTTTAAAAAAAAAAGATTTTAAAGGGGACCTATTATATTTCTGGTATGTAAATACACCACAGATAATTTTTATACCATGATGTAAATGCCCATTTTTATTTTTATTTTTCATGCATGTGTTTTTAAATGCAAATGAGCTATGCTTTTCATAGAGGGCGAGGCCAGTATTGCACAGCATACTCTACCATAAACTATCTCTATTGAGGTCATGTGACATTGCGGTTCTTCACCATCATGAATGTTTAGTATCTGCATGCTTTTTAATGCTGATATATGGTTTTCTGAGTGCGCACACATGAAGCACAAGCATAGAAAGTCAGACAATGAATCCCGCTGGTATTAAACTAAGTTCTCTTTCATACAGTATAGCACTTAAACTGTCAAATATACACAAGATTAAGTCAAAAACACATAGTTCACATAAACACAGTCGGTTATGTCTGTTAACGTAAACAGTATGTAAAGGATTCACATGTGTATATCAGATCCATGTAAGTGAAAGAAGCACAATATACAGCACCCACTGCAATATATGCTGTTAATATGAATCAAACAGCAAAGGAAACACAGAAAATCACTCACTGCTCTTGATTTAATAACATTAGTAGCTTAAATAAGAATACGTTTCTCACTTGAATGCTCTGGTGAGGAGATCAACATGGCGGACTGTGGACTTTTCACTATGGATGGGGTCTGTGCAAATAGGGTAGAGCAGGGGTGCCCAAACTTTTTCCTATGAAGGGCCAAAAATCAAACTTGATTGAGAGCCGTGGGTCAAAAGTAAATTTTGCATCATAAATCAAATTGTATTACATTAAAGTTGCTATGGGTTTATTTATTTCATTGTATTTAAAATAAATATAAAACAACTTTAATCTGATTCACTAATGCAGTTTTATTTGTAAAGCTTTGCTTTTTAATGAACAATTTAAATGGGCAGCAATCCCCAAGTGTTCAATGTAAAATACAGTTCAGTGCCAAATACACAATCAATAATAAAACCATATGTCAGTGACCTAATGAGAGATATGAAGCTGGTCCTTATTTTTCAGAAGATTGGTCTGTAGCTGACTAACAGACAAAGACAAGATATTATGTAGGTGAGAGTCAGTTATTTGGCTTCTTAGTTTACTCTTGTTCAAGTTCATCAGACTGAAAGTCTGCTCGCAGAGGTAGGTACAGTAATCCCTCGCCACTTCGCGGCCTAATATTCAAAAATATTAATCAAAAAATAAAAGTTAAAAAATACCCCCATGTACAGCCGTATTGCTGAAAGCAGCGTTGTTTCCTCGTGACGCGAGAGAAACGGTTTCCCAGGATGCCAGACAAAGAGAGAAACTATCTCAGAGGCTTTGAACACGCCCACGGCACTCAGACAAGACACGTGATTGGTTCCCAGCGCGAGCTCGACCTCGGCCAATGAGAGTACGAGTGGATGCATCCTGTGAGCTGATTGGCTGATCCTACTTCGCTGATTTTCACCTATCGCGATAGTTCCGGTCCTCATTAACTGCAATAAACGAGGGATTCACTGTACTGCCAAACAGAGACCGTATCACTGATGATGAAGGAAGATGCAGCACGCTCTGTTCAGATCGAATTCCAGCAAGCAGCTCGTGAGCCTGCTGTTTTGCGTCTCGCCGCTGTACTTTGAGAAAGCTGCACAATGTTTTGTTTCATAATGACGACGGATATTGTACTCATTTAAAACAGCAACAGACTGTTTGCAAACTAGACATATTGCCTTTGACTTCTGTGAATAAAAACTCATCTTCCCCAGCTTTTAAAAAAAATATCTCTTGTCGGTGTGCCACTGCCTTGATTTCTCCATTATTGCGTTTAATTTGTTGACGTTTATTGACGTCATGTGTCGCAAAGCACGCAGTGCTGCGCCTTGAATTGCGCATTTACAATAAATTTAATAAATTTACATTTAATTTCAGTTTACTCTGTTGTAGTTCAACTATAAAACAAACAAAATTGTTATGTAAAATTAGAAATGACAATCTGTGTCGAAGGTATCTCGCCCTCGCCCTCTCTCTCTCTCTCTCTCCTCGGACGGTTCGGCGGGCCAAATCAAAGGCCCTAGTTTGGGCACCCCGTCGTGGACGGGGCCTGTACAATGTGATGTCACAAATGCTAGAATTTGTGAACAGCTTGTTTGGAGACAGTGCTTATGATTTATGAGGATTCAAAAAAGAGTGGGTGGATTTTTACCATTGTAAAGGGCCAGTCACACAGCTAATCATGCACGAATCACTCACAAATCACGCACAGATTGGGTTTGTGCGTGCTTGTGCGTCGAGAAATTGACCAAAGTTTTCCACAAAGTTTTCGCCCGACGCATGAATCACTGACGCAGCGCGTCCAAATACGCATACTTCGCGAACGTTCCACGTACAAGCACTCAGAATTCACATTGTCAGTGGATGTCAGTGGAATGAACGTGATACGTGCACGGTTCATGCGTGATATGAAGGTGGGCCGTCAGCGGACGGACGTGGACGTGCGCAGTTTCGAAGCAGTTCCGACGCATAAGCACTGACGGCCGACGTGTGTCCCACGCATAGTCACGCATACTCGACGCATAAACTACGCACGCAGACTCATGAATAACGCACAGCGATGCAGAGTTGCGCGTCTGAAAAAATTTTAACCGTAAAAAACTCAAAATCACGCACAAACCGCCTTCGAAGCACATCCACTTACAATCACTGACGGTCCACGTTAGTTCCACCGACGAATTATGCATACGACGCACGCTCTGCGCAGGAAAAATCTGTGCGTAATTCGTGTGTGATTCATGCGTTTTCGCTGTGTGACTGGCCCTTAAGGTGGTTGTGTACACACACTGCCGACATATATTTCTGTTCAAACACCATGTAAAAGTGAATAATGCATAATAGGTCTCATTTAAGTAAAAAAAAAAATCATTTGGCTTCAGAAGTCTTGCACACTTGTCCATTGCAATGTAGCACAGTTAGTATGGACAACTTTTTTTGCATGGTTTTTTTGGAGTTTACAGTCAAAAACTCTCAAAGGCAGATGGATATTCTCTTAATCATCTCTTTTTGTGTTTCAAAGAAGAATTATATATCAAATGCATTATGACCAACATGAAGAAATGTTCAGTATAGCAAAACACAAACATGGGTTTCACAATTATTTAGGCCATTTTATTTTCTAATAAAAAAACATTAGCATGGCCACTGACACCTCAGGGGCTTTTTTATTAATATCCAAGCCCTGGACCTGATCCTTTTAATCAATACAAGCTCATTTGAACTTTATAAAAAATTTATATGCAACAAAAATCATATAACAGTCTGTTCATTTTTCATTACAACAACTGGGGAAAGCGATTTCCTTCAGAAAGTGTTTACTGAGAAAATATTCCGAAGCTACCATATTTAGCCACAGTAAACAAACACATCATCATCTACCCCACCATTTTTATGGAGTGATGGAACAATCTATTGCAAAAATTGCAGAGCTAGTCTACAGAACACCATTAAAGCTTTATTAAACAGATTACTCCTGGAAATAAGAAAAGGACATCTGGCTTGATGCCATTTATAAACGTAAGACGGAAAGAGTTTTATGTATGGTTTAATCAAACGCACATTTGGTATACATACAAACCCACACACACACACACACACTGAATTATTTCAGGGTCATTTCCTGTATTGATGTAAAGCTGCACACACAAAGACATGACCTCTCTGTTAATGAACGAGGAAAAAAGGGTAGGAAATTATTTTTCAGGTTGAAAATATTTGGAATTTTTCAACAACTCTTGGCCTTGGAATATTAATATGAATTAGTGTGGCAATACTAACTGAACGTGAACATGTAATTTTTTTTCTACCCCAAAACATCCATCATTCCTGTGGCAGACCCTCTAACCTTGACTTGTAAACAGGCAGGGGGAAAAGCTGTCCTCAACTAAAAACGTACGGTTCTAGATTGAAGGGCATTTCTACGCACAAGCAGCATCACCTCGGGTCATTCGATTTGGATTTCTTTAAAGAGCTGTCAGCCTGTGAGGAAATGCATTTCCTTTTTTTTGATAGATCATCTGCATTTTAAAATATACGTGTCCTTCTCCACCTTAACCTTTAACCTTCATGAGACATTCTACAGGCCTGGGAATTTAATTTAGTTTCAACTTTACTTAAGTTTTGCATGCAATGCCATTTTTCCCATGATTCATAGAGCCAGCTTCCCTTGATGAAAATAGCAATTATCACGAGTCAACTGATAACCTCATAGCGAAAGTTCACCAAAAAAAGGGAACAATTTGTCATCATTTATTTCCCCTCACGTTGTCATAAGCCTACATGTAGAAATTGTCTGAAAAAATAAGTAAGTAATAATTAAAGAAGAATGAATGATTGAATATTGACTGATAAGGGGAAGATAATAAATGATTATCTAAAATATATGATGACCCATCCCTTCATTTAAGAATGGAGAACTTTGAATTATGTCCTTTAAATTTTTCTTGGGTGGGTTTCACAGACATGTTTTAGATTAAGCCAGGATTAAGTAGGATTAAGGATTAAGTCTTAGTTCAATTAAGATGTTTAAGTAGTTTCTATAAACATATCTTATAAAAAAAGAACAGTACTGTTGTGCATCTTGAAACAAAAGAATGGTGCTGTCATATATTAAGTTTATTTTAGTAGAAACAACTCAAACGTGCATTTTTGGTCTGGGACTAGGCTTAAGTCTTGTCTGTGAAACCAGGGGTATATATTTTATATGTCCATATGCAAGTGATTACATTAAAAAAAGCATGTGAAATGGAAAACAATAAACCCTGATATCCTCCTATATTCAGTCCGAAGCAATTGCTCTGTTTATTATTGCAGGAAGTCAGGCAATCAATGATGGGAAATAAGAGCTGCACTGTCCAACAACATAGTACATACAGGCCCAATAAGGAACTGTCGTTGTGATGTGCGTTTATAGATTGTACATCCAGAGATCGTAAAACTTAACTGATCTATGAGTTATAATTACCACATGAGTGAAACAACCAATTATTCATGATATACATTTAAACACAGGTATTCCTGAGATATGTTCATAGAGACTAGTTAGAAGTAGAAAGGATGAGTCCAGTTGGAATAGCAGGAGAGGAAATGAGGACAGAATTTTCATTTTTGTGTGAACTACTCCTTTAAATTAAACTAACGTTTCTGGGAAATTGGAAGTACCATTTACAGAAGAATTCCTGATCCAGCAGAGATTACCTGTCATATGTTCTCTCCCATCCCTTTACCTCTGTCACAGGATATCCTAACACAGGAAAAGGCTAAATGTTGCCTTGACAACAGTAGCATGAATCACCCAGGATTTCTGTAGTATCCTGCTGAGGGCTTCCTGTACTGGACCATCAGGCTTCAGTCGATGACCTTTTGTCAACGGAACAGCATGACGGCCTGTGCAGTCTTTTATTGTTCCTCCTGTCAGCACAGGGTAGACATCTGAATGTATTCAATATTTATATGATATTTGCTCTGAATTTGTGAATACACAAGGAAATTACAATTTATTGTAAGAAAAGATCAGACTGGAAGAGGAAGTCAGGTCAGGTGATGAGTAGCCTAAAAGGAAATGAGAGGGAGGAGGACATATGATGCTGTGACAGCAGTAAAATGAAAGCGTTTGCTGGAAAGGAAGACAGGGGTGTGAGAGTCATTTGAACATTTGATGTAACTCAGTTACATTAGAACATTAGAAGGATGTGTCTATCAACCGAACATCTCCACGTATCTCTTCTCATAAATATACAACATGTGCCATAGCTCACCATATGAAATCAAATCATTCCAGAAAAAACAACGACTTTAGAGTTCTGAGAATACTTAAATGCATGTTTAGGCCACGTCCACACGATGCCGGCGCGTTCCTTATCCAATCTTTTTTTTCCTCGTTAAAAAAAAAAATCAGCATCCACACGATACCACTGAAACCGACTGAATCCGGTGTAGTTTATATGCCAGACCAGTATGGGGCGCTGTAATTCTGCCACAGATAATACACTATACACAGAGAAGAAGACTTTGACCATGCACATTGTTGTTGCTGTTCAGTGTTGCCAGATTGCTAGTTACCTTTTTGTCACGTCCGACCGGGAAAAATGCATTGGGCTGGTTGATAAAATTTGGGATGGCTTTTGATGCATAAAATCGCTCAACATTTTCATTATTTATAAGAGTACGCACTTTGGGCTGGTATTTTTTTTTAAATGGGAGGGTTTTAAGCTGTAGCTGCGCTGGAATCTTCAGTCCAATCTGGCAACACTGTTGCTGTTACTGTGACGCAGCCGACACGTGATGTCATGACATCATTGGTAAACAAAAAATATACGGATTGGCCGTCCACACGAGACCGCAAGGGTGTCGGATTCAGATCTATCCACTTTAGGACCCGCCTAGTCTCTCATGATTACAGCCTTGCCTTCCTCTAAACTTTATGATCATTGATAAATACATTTTTTCTGTCAACTTTCCTTTGTTTATGGTAAGCACAGTCTTAAATTAGTTAAAAGTGTTAAAGTGCAGTGTAGTTAAAGTGTGAGCATATGTGTGTCAGAGCCGCATCAGGCCTTAACGTGACAGCAGCATAATAAACTTGCTGCTTTCAGTATCATTAATGTTAATCAAAGAACAAAAGAAAAAGAATTCTACCCTTGATGAAACATTTTAATAAGGATACATGTATATTAAATTTTATATTTAATTCAGTGACGACTATGCAGTGTTTGATTATTCAATGTCTGTATATTTACCTGCAAGACCTACCTAAAAATCTTAAAGCACTGTTTACAAAGTTGCATGGGTAAAAAACAATGAAAACAAAAAATTGTGCATTTTGTCAGGGCAAGGAAAAATCTGAACCAGTCTAGCAAAAGCAAAAGCAAAAAAAAAAAAGTAAAAGAAAAAAAAAGTGGCACAGCTAAATGTGCTAAATTACACTGGGTTTATGTGAAGATTCTTTTAAGTTCAGTAAAATTAAAAGTTATCATATTGTACAGCCTATAAAAGAATACAATTGATGGCTTTCAACTATTAATATATATATATATTTGATGCTACATTTTTATTTAAATTAGACAGGAGAGTCAGGGGGGAAAAAAGCACAAGTAGCATTAAAAAATGAATATGATAAAATATTATATTCATAAAATAATATATATCACCAAATATTATTATTCATTTTTCTTAATGTTGGTATTGTTTTTTTCTTATTAATTGCCATTTTATATCAAAATATTTTCTTGTTAATAATAATAATAATTATTATTATTATTTTTTGATGTAATTTAATAATATACAGACACATTAAAAAAGACAGATACACATTATTTTTGCTATACATTCTTATTTAATGATAATAAAAAAAACTTTCCACATGCTTATTACATACTAGTATCATATACATCTAGAATACTTGTCATACTATACTTGTCATACTATATTAATTCAATTCAGTCAACTTGATCTTCAACATTACAAATGAAAGGAAAATAATAGCAGGCATGATTTTTAGGCATCTCTTACTTACTTGCCCATCCTTCATGTTCTATTAAAAGAATTGGTGTCTAATTATCATCTTGGAAATATTGAAACTCTCATTAAGTAATGAATTAAGAAATTGATGGCTGAAATGACAAATGTACAACATATTAGGTGTAAAACAATTCTCAAACAAACTAGGAAAATGTTCCGTGGAATCATATAGTGCTCATAACTGGAGAATTAGTCAATTTAGTCACGGGAGATGGAAAATCAGTCCCTGGATACCAAAAGAAACTCGTATTGTTTTTAGATCAGTGAGGTGTTTAAAGAGGGAGGGGTAAGACTCTCTCTTGAGAAATTGGTGGTATATTGCACAGGTGGCAGTAGTTAACAGCAGGGGTGAGCTGATATGTTTTTACACACTCTCTCTGTTTGTTTTTCGGTCCTTCACTCTGTCTACACAGCTAGTGAGGCAAAACAACTAAAAAATGTCCTCTCTGAACATTTGAGCTTTCTACTGAAATGCATGTTGGTGACTGCAAACACTTCAGACCATTGTTCAATATTAAACTGATACAGTCTAGTTGTTCTTAGTTGCTTGTAATGCAATACAAAATTCTGAAGTAACAAGAGAAAATAAATAAAGACTACAATTTTGGACAGCTGTGTAGTTGATTGGCTTTCAAGCAGGTGTCATGGTGATGATTTTCACAGACAAGGGAACACTGGTCAGTCTGTCTGACAGAGAAATACAGTGGCACTAAACAGCAGCAGGAGTGGTAAAACTATTAGGTCAGTGTGTGTTTGAGAGGGGTAAAGCAGGACTAACGTTATTCTAACAGCTCTCGGGTCATTAGCACTCCGTGGGGAAACCAGCATGGGAGCGTTTCACAAGACCAACCTCAACACAGACACCTGAACTCATATGCAGTTAGATAAAGAGATGACAGTTTGACCATGGATCTCTGAGTGAGAACAGGTCAGGCTTTGATGAAAGCGAATGGAGATTCCATTTGAATGTGTCATCTGGAAAACACAGATGTATACATTCATCATTCAGGGGTTTGAGCATCAAAGCTGTTTGTGGGTTTAAATGCAGGTTAAAGACAGCAACTTGAAAAAAAGTGATAGACCATGATAGAAAGATTAAAATATTTAGAAAAATCTTTCCTAAAATTGAGCATGTACACTCAAAATAAAACAGAATTTTGGTGACCCGAGTTTGTATTCCAGCTCATCCCCTTCCTGTCTACTCAATGGCCATACCGAGTACAACACACACACACACACACACACACACACATATATATATACAGTGGAGTTCACTTATCTCGACTCATTGTTAACTCGCCAATACTATTGTGTCGACTTTTTTGAAGTGGAACCGCCAAACTCCATATTTGGACCATCAGATCCATAAACACTGAACCCCCTCACTTTACCCCCTTCAGAGAAAAACAAAAAATGAATACTTATATATATATATATATATATATATATATATATAGACTATTTGAAAGTGTTCCTTTTAAATTTAGTATCACTTGAATTCTGCAATCTTTCGAGAATGACATTTAGTCTGTAATTTAAAATCTTTATTTGAATATGGCAACATTTCTATTTTAAAAACTATATTTTAATACAGAATCATTTGTATTTTCAAATCTTTATTTGAATGAAAATGAGACCCCATTCTACAATATTTCCATGATTAAATCACTGACAGAGACTCATCCAATCACTATGGGCATAGTTAGTAAGCATGTTGACATCATCCATAGCAACGAGGTCAATCCTTAGCCTTTCCCTTAGCTTTATACTTCTCTCTACTCATCAATAAAAATTGTCTCAACAGCCTTGTGAATAGCTTTTAAGAGAAAACTCTTACCTAAGAATTTTCACTGCTATTTAAGATACAGTACAATGTTTTGTGAATAAGGACCCTGAAATCTCATTTGGAATAAGTAAAAAAAAATAATTAAAAGAAAAAGAAAATTAAACAAAACTTCTTAAAGCTATACATGTTGTGTCTGTCCTGTTATTGTCTACTCCCTGGTTCCACCTGTCTCGTCATCATTCACCTCGTGAGACATGTCTAGCTGTGCCTCTTGTGTATATCTACCCTGTGTTTTCCATCAGTCTTGGTCCATCTTTATCAGAGTAAGCGCCGTGTAGAGTTGTGTTGTACTCACACCTGAGTTTTGGTAAATAAAAGACTGTTCTATTGGATTGTCCTTGTTCCCTGTGTGATTGTATGCGCTACAATTTGAGACATTATATATTTATCAAAAAAAAAAAAATTGGACTATATTAAAATATCTGACATGGATTGTATTGACTACTTTTATGTTTTTTGTTGTTTTTGTTGAAGCCTGACAGCCTGGGTCGCTATTAATTGTCACTTAATAATAAAAAAACTGCATTTTCACTTGACAAATAACAGCATACAGGTTTCTAATGACATGTCGGTTAGTAAATGATGACAGAATTGTCATTTTTGGCTGAACTATTCCCTCTAATGATTAAATGTTACAGCCCATTAACCTTCGTGAAGAAGTCTTTGATATTAAATGTTGATGTAATGCTGCTCATTTAGTCTGCATTCCTTCCAGAGGCATGTTAAATAAACACAACAGGTTAAAGTCTATTCCAGAACATTGCTCCTGCAGCATCTGGATTGCTCAGTCGGATACGTTTCAGTCATTTAAAGCAGCCCAAAATGAGCTCTAGCACAATGGTGCCTGTCTCCTGGCCCGCAAGCGCTCAGACAGAAAGTTTCCCTGACATTGACCATTCTCCTCACATCCTGCACATATGCGTGTTTTCATCCGTCACGCCTGGGCCCTGCCACCAACATCTGCAGTCCTGCGGGAGCTGCAAACACAATATAAACCTTTTTGGAACACAGATCCCTGGAGAACAGGCTACACTTTTGTCCATCAGACCCAGTTTCCTGAAGAGAAATCTTGAGCCCGACCATTGAAACCCAATCTGAGTGTGGACGAAGTGCAGAGAGCCTCCACCTTCCTCCCCATGAGATGCTTTTTTTCACTGGGACTTAGCCAGAAGTCAGTATTCAAAACTGCTCTCAGTGAGTGAGTGAGAATAAGGGGATTCTTCATTTTGGGCTAATTAAAAGATTACTTTAAAAATGTAACTTTTTCAAACTGTGCTTAAAGGTCAAAGGTCATGGTCATGATCAAAAAAGAAAAGAAAGATATAATTAATGAATGATATAAAAATAATACCACTAGTAAATAAGTCTAATTTAGAAAATATAAAGGCTACTGCAAATAATAATTCTACTACCAATGATAATCAGGCGACAGAAAGTTGCACCTAATTTAAAAATCATCTAATAATTATTGCAATGAATACACTCATAGAAAAAATTCAACTTATTCAAGCTCTCATATACAGTAATATAACTATGCCAAAGTCATGCAAAGTAAAAACCACGGCAGTGAACTGAGATATACAGATAAGCATCTAGGTGGCCACCATTCTAAATTTAGAAATTATGTAATAGCTATAGGCAAGATAATATACAACTTACAAACATCTTAAAACAGAGCAGCCAACCAGCTGCAGACCAGGCACTTCACAAATCAAAACAGTCTGGGAAAAAAGATCAAGGAGACGCTCTGATATAAATGGTCAAAATATGTACCAATATAGGGCTTTAAACTCTTCGAATGGAAACCAAGTGATACTGAAGGCATGAAAAGAAATCTAAAGTCACAAATATTATTGTACAGACACACTATTGCCAGCCGGCTCATGTTCGCATCCAGACAGTGCGTCTTCAGAGCTAGTGGGATGGGAATAGCTCTGTCACACTAGTGAGAATATACAACCTAGTTTAAATTACTGGTGTTAATACCAGTCTGCCTAGTAATAAGAACCAGCAATACCACATCTGACTCAGCTAAGCCCTGATTATGATGGACATAAGTACCATTGTTAAAGTCAATGACATCAAATAGCCATGATAACCATAAATTACTTGCATTGCATAATAAATTGCACATTGCATCAGCACAGTTATATGCACTGTTATATGTTGCCTATATTGTATTATATATTTTAAGAATGAAAAAAAAATGCACAAAATGAGCCAAGGATGAAATAAAAATATAGAAAAGCTATAACTTTAATCATAGTTAGTTTTTGATTAATTATCATACAATGAATATCAATGAAGACAGTGATGTATATGTATATATATATATATATATATATATATATATATATATATATAAAAAACAATAAAATAAACAATGTCAGCATAAATATATTGTTTTTACACATAGATAATAATAAAAAGTCCATTAAAATGGTCTTTAAGCTTCATTTGAAGAATCATTTACTCAACAGTGGATTATTTGCCAAGTAACACTCGCTAAACATCGAGTGAAACATCACTAAACAAAATTATAATTCTCTATGAATAAAACATTAAGAGATGTTTTGTCAAATGAAAAGCTCACCGCTTCTCTTGGCTTTCTGGCATTTGTTTTGTTGCTTTGTCATAACCACAGGATCTTATATTACACATTATTGTTGCTTGAGGCAATATATGCTGGTATCTGTGGCATATTTGACCCCTTTCTACGGGTACATGCCCCTTCTGAAGATGGCTCTTGGCAAGCTGACACACTGGATGTGTCGGCTTAAAAACCATATTAATTACCAGCTAGACTCCTGAGTTCTGTTATTCAATACCTTCATCTCTCATCACGAAACAGTCGGCCATACACACACACACCCTGCGGCCAAAAGCCAAACATTTCCATTACTCCATGACCTTTCCTAAAATACCATAATGGAAACCACAGGCTGTTTACATTTGCATACTACACCAAAATAAGTTCAGCCAAGAGCCTTTAACCTAAACACCAAACCTATACCTAGCCACCATGGAAAACTCTACAGTAATTGACAAAACCAAATACAAACCGTGAAGGAGACGTGAATCCGTCCAATATGGGACTGATGTTGTCAAGCAAACAAGTTTCCACCGTAACATCGAGCTACTTTAACCAGGTCTTGGTGATCCTGAGGCCAGGCAGTAAACGGCGCCATGTCCCAGGACAAATACGCAGCTTTATACTGGAACCACAAATCTGTTATTATTCCTCAAGGCCTTCCAAGAGAAATTACAGAAAGGTTCATGTTTAAAGGTAATAATGAGCCAGGCTGATCCAGCCCTTTGAGGACGAAAAGAAAACAACACCATCAAGAATAAAAAGCCAAGAAATAAGTAAAGTTACCTCCACACTTAATAATAAAATAAACAGAAATCTGAATCTGAAAAGTGGTGTACATTGTAAAACCTTCAGCCTTTGTCACAAATATAAATTAAGGATCACCACTTATTGCCACTATTTATTAATATATCATTAACAGCTTTAGTAGCATTCCTGTAGCTCAAGGAACGTCAAGGTCATGGGTTCGATTCCCAGGGAAAGCAAGATTAAATAAAGCTGATTAAAATGTCAATGTGAATCTTGAATGTAATATAAGTTGATTTGGATAAAATGCATCATGTTGCCAAATGCATAAATGTACATAAAAAGCATAACATACCGAAAAGCAAATCTCAAAAGGCTATGTAACTATAATATCATCCGCACTTTGAAAAAAAGTTAATGTATAAGAATGACTAACAAAAATATGTATGTGTGTGTCCGCATACATACAGTACACTCATATAGACTAATATATACTATATTGAATTTCTCAACCGCTTGATTGCTTTTATTATTGCAAAATGTAAACTATATTATCACCCAACTCTAATACAGTAAATGTAACTATTAGGCATGATGATATTAAAGTTGTGAAAGGCGTGATAGTCTTTTCTTTTGATTCAAGAGATTCAAGATTATAAACATTAAAATCATGATTTTCTGCAAAAATGCTTTAAAACAATGTTTTGTGAAAAGCACTATATAAATATATTTTACTTCATGTCATTTTCTGACAAATGAATGAATTAATTAATGAATGAATAGCTTCTTCCTTCAAAGAAAAGGTATTAAGGGCACACTAAAAAACAGTATTTTGAATGGGGTGATATAGTGCAAGTTAGTAAAGATGAGGGCTGGAAATTGCAAGTTGAATGTTAAAATCCCTCATGGGGTTAATATGACAGAAAGTGGCCTTGAACAAGATACCTAGGGATCTTCCGAAGAGATTGTCCCAATAATAATTGTGTTGCAAGTCACTTTGAATAAAAGCGTCTGCTGAATGACTAAATGACCCCCAATGACACATTGGCAATAAAACGTGTCTTCACTTGTAATGCGGGTCATTAAGAGGGTGGTGAGGAAGGTGCCTTCATGTTTTGATGTTATAGAAATGGTGGTTGATCAGAAGGGGTTGGATTGAAGTGTGTTTGAAGTGCAAGTAGAGGCGAGCGGTTCAGATAGCTGGTTGATTTTGGCCTGGTTAAACTCTGGCGGCAAGAGCAAAAAAAGCTCTGGGTGTTTACCCAAACCGTGGCGTGTTTGAATTGGATATCCTCATTGCCCTTCACCGCGAGCCACCAGACAACTGGAGTTTCCCCTAGTCGCTTTCCTCATCCTCTATCATCTAGCAAGAGCGATCTGCCAAGATTTTGTTTTTCTCCAATGAATCGTGGATGTCCAAACAAGCCGATGTGTTATTCATTATATGCTATCTAAAAACCACCACACGCACGAACACAAGTGCAGGGCAAGCTGTGGGTCTCACCCTGGCCCAGTTTCTCTGAGTACCTCAATCTGTTAGACACGCGCATGTGGCATTAGCAAGACGCTTGCTCTCCGTGTGGTCTGTAAGACTATATGAGCATGTATCGGCCATACGTGCCTTACTCAGTTTCACATGGATCTACTGATACTACACACAGCATTCCTTTAGGGAGCTAATGAGCGATCAGCGCTTTATTCAGTTTTTGTTCTGCCAGTACGTACACTTGCATGAATAACTATAAAGGACTCTTTCATCGTATCTGCCATTTATGTATGACTACAGCTGCTACAGAGTTCCTACATAGTCCTATGGTCAAATTAGGACAGTAGATGTACTCAAATATTCCCTGTGACACTAATAATAATAAAAAACAATAACAACAACAACTAATAATAATAGCTTTTTACAGTTCCAAAAGAAAATGTGAGTAATAAAAATAAATAATAAATGCTACAAAGTACACCATTATTCAACAATATATCCAAAATAGTATTGTATTATACAATACAAAAAAAAATAGAAGACATTCAAATGACAATAACGGCGTTTAATAACGGTGTTAATAAAGTATTAGTGATTTTAAAATTTTATTGAAAATTAACAAAAAAGTAATAAAAAAGTATAAAATCAATAGATCTTTACATGTATATAAATTATCAACTGAAAAATATTTGATAATGTATTAACAAAAATTCTTTAATATTGGCTGATAACCAATATGGCACATATTATGTAAGCAGTCTACACTGCGTTGGTAACTACACTGTAAATCACACTTCAATCTCACTGTAAAAGAGAATGGAAAACGTTATAACTATTCACAAGCTGTGAAATATACTATTACAACCATTAATAAAGATCATAAGATGTAGCAGGAAGTGCTAAAGCTACTGAAATCAACTCCAGAGACACCCTGATAACTTCCATGAGACACAGGACACTATAAATATGCAAAGACATGGACACAATCTCCTCCATTACCCTAAAGGTCTTGTGTTCGAAGACGGTGTCGACAGTATCACATTGACTGCTGATTGGACGTCTTCATGTCGGGTGTCCCTATGTCTTCCAGTGTGTCTGTTTCCACTGACTCGCAGGAGGTCACCATGTATGTGTGCAACATCTTATTTTTAGTAGATGTAAACAGTATGCATGGCGCTCTTGTCAGTTATCTCAGAGTTTGAGTGAGGCTCTGAAGATGGACGGGTTAATTAGACGGGTTAAGGTCTCTCCTCAACATTCTTAAAGTGACATGCATACTGCACAGGGTTAAAACTTCACCTTCCACAGTTAGGGCTGATATACTTTTAAAGTGACAAATGCCGAATGTCATCTCAAAGAGTCTCTAGAAAGCAATTCTGTTTGTCGGCAATTGTTTTTAGAATAATAAAGAGGCGTGATGCAGGAAAAGCGACTGCATTGTCTACAATGTTTGTCTGAAACCAAACACAAAAACTGATCTTCTGTCTATGAATTTTAATCTGATTGTTTTTTTAAGGTATCCTTAATGTTTTATTATATGCTACAACCTTACAAGTAAAAGTGGCATTTGGAGCAATACAATAAAAAGTGAATCAATTGATGTATCAATTTACAATGGTAAATAAGCATAATAGGCATTAAATATTTAATTGTAATATTTATTTATTATTCTAAAGTGCACTTGATTTGTTTTTTAGATCCTGTTTATGCTGCCTTGGATTTTAGGTAGATGGTACACCAGGACCAAAACCTTTTTGCATTAATCATAATGCCACTGGACAGCAATATTACAATCAATAACCCTAACCCTTTTGGCAGGCTACAATACTAAAATTACAATTAAAATAAAGACAACTTAAACTGAAGTTAAAAACCTCTGGAAAAACTAAAAATCAAAAGACAATCAGATTACTTACTGACTAAGCCTTAAGGGAGTCATTGGTCTCAGACATAGCCTCTCCCTGTCTGTGTGTGTGTGTGTGTGTGTGTGTGTGTGTGTGTGTGTGTGTGTGTGTGTGTGTGTGCATGCATGCGCATGTGTGTGACCTGTTCAATTATGCTGTGGCGATGTCCAAAATCCTTGACCTTGTGGTGACATTTTGACATTTTTTAGGTCCCCATGAGGAAAACAACTTATAAATCATACAGAAGGATGTTATTTGAAAATATATTAAATGAAAATGCTGAACATTTTCTATGATGAGTATGTTTGGGAGTAGGGGTAGTGTAGGGGAATATAATACACAGTACAGTATAAAATCATTTTGTCAATGGAAAGTCCCCATAGTACATGAAAACAATGTGTGTGTGTGTGCGATTGTTAAATACATTAGCGTTAAGTGTGTGTAGGTGTTGTGTGCTAGGGAGTGCATGATGCGATAGTACGTCTCCTAGAATCGCAGTGGCCAGTTATCTCTATCAGCATGTGTTTGTGCGCTTAAAAGCAAAGGCCTGTATCCCATCTACACCTCTTATATAAAGTGGTTGATGGCGACTTTCAATGGCCAGACATGACATGCAACAGACAAACAACCCTTCTGTGTTTATGTATATAGAGACAGTGAAAGTAGTTGATTAATGGAAAGTCAGGCTCAGATGTCACTCAGGAATCAGGTGTGAGTCTGATAAGTTGACCGCATCCCCTACAAAGCCGTCTCATTTTGCTCTTTAAGTGAGATGGAAAGATGCAGAGGCAGTTGAAAAAGGTACTTCAAATTAATAGAAAAATCAATATGTCAGTTTCTTAGCCATACAAAATTCAGTTAGGATCTTCTACACTGATGTTATTGCTGCTGCTGCTGATGCTGTTGCTTAGACAATAAATACATGACACTCTACTGAGCAAGAAAGACATGCAGCTGCTAAACAATAGCATACATGAATTAACCATAGCAGGTATGGCGCTGTGGAAGGTCATACAACTTGGTTTATGAAAGCGCACTGCAACTACTGCTGCTGACCAAGTATTTGAAGGTTAAGTAGTAACTTGGTAAAAATCTAGTTTGGTCCATTTTAACTGAAACTTTTATAGTGTTTTGGATCCTTTTCTAAGCTTGAAACCTTTAGCCCCAGAGCTTGATAATTATGCAAAAGAGCAAGTAGTGCAATTATTCAAAATTGATCTTCTTTTCTGACCATGGAGTCAGAAATCCATACAGATTTGAAACAACGTGATGGGTAATAATTATAAACAGAATATTTGGTTGAAATACAGTTCTGTCATAAAACTGTAAAATTATGCAGGCTTAGCTCGATCTAATAACAGTCAAATAATTTTCTTACAATCACATCTATAGGGCACAGATGATTGGTTCCTGCTGTATCAGTAGCCAATGAGCTCGCTGCTTAAAGGGACAATCCACCAAAAAGTATGCACTTTGTCATCCTTTATCCATCTTCATGTTGTTTCAAACCTATTTGCAATGCTTTCTTCAGCGTGATATAAAAACATATTTTGAAGATAGTCAACATTTACTTCTATTGTATTTTTTTTTTGCTAGTGAGTGCATGATGCGATAGTACGTCTCCTAGAATCGCAGAGGCCAGTTATCTCTATATGCTCGACTGTTGACGGGGGGGTTGCGCGACTGTTGTGGGTTGCGCGATGCTCAACTCCTAACAATAAAATGGACGGAATTGTATTTGTACCTCTGCTCCACCGAAACCCTGGGTTAAGAACCACTGCTCTACAGAAATTTCTCATCAAATTCTAAACGACCTGAGCTATGTCATTCGTATAGTTTGTATTATGCCAACAGCTTAGGTTAACAATGAAGTTAAATGGTAGCACTTCACAACAAGTTTTAATTAGTTAACATTAACAGTTAACTACAATAGTTTACATCAGTGGTCCCCAACCCCCGGTCCGCGGACGAACTGGTACCGGTCCGCGGAATTATTATCACGCGTTTACCGGTCCGCGGCACAAAAAAGGTTGGGGACCACTGGTTTACATGAACTAACTTTTATAAAGTGTTATCAATAAAACATAAAAGGACTCAATTAATCCTCCAGAGTTTTGAAAGAACAACCTCTGAGCAAAAATTTTACTTTAAGCTTAACAGAACAATGGGGCAGGACATCCAAATGTGTTCTCCATTTCGACGTCGCTGTCCTTCACAACTCGGCTTTAACAATAGGAAAAAGGCAATCCACCATTGACCGTATCATAATGGCCATTTCCTACCAAGTACATCCTATCGTCTACTCAGCCAATGAAATGAGACATTAGATGTCACGTTTCAAGGATCACGCTCCACTGAACCACACAAGTTGCATTTCAACGTGATATTCTCAGAGCACTGTGACATATGACACCATGTGAAATAAAAAAGTGATGATTGTGCCGACTAATTACTTTTTGCATCTTAGCCATGAAGGGCAGACGAACTGTTTAATGTCGTTCATCTGTGAAGTATTTGGCACAGATGAGGACTGGAAAGTTTCTTTCATGCCCATGACTGTATCCTTCATGCTTTCTGGAGTATGAAATGACACTTTAGCCTCTGTTGGAATAATGCAAAAGCTGGAAATGGGTTTGATAACCTTTAACTAAGGGCATCACGGATCAAAACTTTGCTCACATTCCATGTTTTTGACCTTCTGAATGTTCATTTATGCAGCATATGGAATTTGTTTGCATTAGTTAACGACATTTGTGAACATGAACTAACAACGAACAACACTTCAACAATATTAATCTTAATCTATTCATTCATAATTGACAATATTAATGCATTTAAGATCAACAGTGTCTGTTAACAAATGCATGCACTGTGAACTTATATAAACACCATTATTTCTATTAAGTAACATTATATAATAATTGCTGTCAAAACTATATTTACTCATTGTTAGTTCATTGTTAATGCATTACATTTCTACCAAATTTCCTTAGGATCTGCATTGCTTGATTAAAAGAGCTGCATCCGAAATCGATTATGACCAATAAGTTATGACAACATGTTTTTACATTGTTTTAACTCATAAAAATATGTTGTTTTATATAATGTAGTTATACAAGGTTCAACTAATTTTATATGTCATTTTAATGCAATTTCAGTTGAAACGACTTAAACATCAAAGTTGATTGTACTTGATTTAAGGCAGCAACCTTTGTTAAAAAAATTTTTTTAGTGTTGTTGCTTAATGAAGCAATTACTTCTATATAGTAGGGAAGCATGTGATTTCGGATGCAGGCTTGTGTTTTGTCTCCAATCCCAGAATGCATAGCACTTTGCACAGACTGTGTCAATGAGGACATGTCTGTTTTGAACAATCTAATATTATAGGTCAAATTTAAGCACAAATTTACCTTATTCTAAGACTAAAAGGAGTTTTTAATGGAGATGTGCCAGGAAAAATGCAGGTTAACGCAGAACTAAAATAACACGTCTGGACAAGCTTTCCTGTTAAGCTAATGTCGCTCTTTTAGTTAGAATAGCAGATTATATTAAACAGAACATGTTGGTTATACAGCACGGTTAGACCTTTAATCACAGCTGACATCCTGGATGTGTTTCTAGACCTGATTAGTGCTCATGGTTTTTTTGACTCATCCTTCAGAATAGGTTATTTTGGTCATTTTGCACCATGGTAATTTAGCTCTTTTGGCAGGTTAGGCCGGTGTGTGGCGTCTGGATCCCTCATGGCTCAGGTGCTGAAGAGCGAAGTGGTGATGACCATCTGCAGGGACTTCAAACAATCTGCCATCTGCTTCAGATTACCGCAACCAAAGCGGCCCACCAATAAACCAGCCAGCGAGAGAGGTAGAATGCGTACAGGTTTCATCAATCACTTAGACTTCTTCCCACAATCTAACCAGACTACCACCTGTGTCGTGGCTGCATTTGCTATCAAAAATCTATTTTGCTATGCTATCTATTTTGCTTGCTGGCACTATGTGTGAAATAAATGCCATATTAGTTGAATAAGCTATTGTTTTAAATGTATGGAAAAATCAAAAGGTACTACATCTATCGGTCTGCTCTGGCTCATATTTGTCCCAGGGAAGGTTCTCTCAGCACTCACTCAAAATGGTTCTTATGGTGCCATTTCAGGTGCATTAATGGAAATGAAACATCTGCTCGCTCTCAGATGTTAATTAGTTGTGATAAATCATTGGTTAGATGATGATTGGTTGGAGCTCCTCTGAGATGAGATGTCTCATTCTACCAAATCCACAGTCATCAGTCAATGGTTACTGATATGACATTGGAGAGTTAGTTAATGAGGCCACTAAGTTAATTAAAATTACCCAATGTGAGGAATGAAACAAGTCTAAAAACAGACTTTTAACCTTTTCTCCTGCATCAGTGCATTCTATTTGCAGAGATGCAGTAAAGTAAGTTTGTAAGGCTTGTCACAAATTGTACTCTTGATATGGACATGGTAAATTGTAAAACTAACAACTGTACAACAACTAGCTAACTGTCTATAACAGTTTGATGAGACCACAGTATGTTTTCTGAACAAAATATACTTCAAGAGGCAGGAGAATACATTTCTAAACTTAAAATATGTTTAATATATTTTCGATGATAGATCTACCCGACCATTCAAAACCCATTTTCAGGATCACATGACACTGAAGATATAATGAAGTAATAATGCTGAAATTTCAGCTTGGCCATTGTCACAGTCTTGTCATGTGTCTTCACTCTTCATGTTTCCTTCCGTGTGCTTCCTTGTGTCATTCCTCTCACCTCTCGCATCAATCACTTATCTTGTTAGTCTCGTCACCTGTTCCCCATCATCTCTTGTATAAAAGCCCTCATGTGTTTCTCTGTCTTGGTCAGTTGTTGATCTTTTGTAGTCATGTGTGGATGGCCTCCTTGTTCTCCGTGTAATGGTATCTCCAGGATTTGCATGTGTGTGTTTATTTTGTTTTATACTTAAAGTGTTTTGATTTGATTTTGTTCTAATAAAGTGAAGATTTAAATACACCCTGTTTCCCTTGTTCATCCTCCCGCTTCACAATGCTAACAGCCATCATAGGAGTAAAATCTATATTTAATTAAAATATAAAAATACAAAAGTTACTTTTAATCAAATAAATGCACAGCAAAAAAAAGGTGAGATACAGTGATCCACAATTTTTGTACCACATAATTTTGTTTATTAACTGATAAGGATCTGTAGATTTGAAGCACTAAATGTTTTTAGCTACTGTATACGTTGTGTGCTTTACTCAGAACAGAATGTACTGCATGCTGTAAAAAAAAATCCCCCCAGATGTTCTGCTAGGGAAAATAGAGCCATGAAAAAAAAAAACGTATGGACAAAAAAAATACATGTGGGTAAATTGAATAACTTGCTATAAATATAACTGGATAATCTAATACAAAAACCTCATAGTCTGCATCAGAGCTGAAGAACTTTGTACAATGAAGTACAATGAAAGCAGCTTTTTTTTATGTTTTATGTTTTTATGCTTGCCAGTACCTAGCATTTACCTGATTAAACAATGCATGCTGAGTGTTTCTTTTGGCATTGATAGCTCTCGTTTACTCAGCAGGGGTTATTGTCTTATGTAACATTCATGCAATGTCCAGCATTCAGTGGGTTTAAAGTAATTAGTGTTTTTACATGGGCTTTTTTCAGGGCTTTTCACAACAAAACAGAACAGACTATTGTTTCTAAGTGCTTTAAAAAAAAGACTAAATTAAATTGAACCACTTCTCATTATTTGCTTACAAAACATATATAGACAGACAAGCACACTCACTCACTCACTCACACAAACAGCCCTAAAGAGCTACTTAATGTCTTTCTATCTCTTAACTCAGAAAATCAAAAACTTTCAGGAGGCTTTAAAGATACTCAAAACTAGTAGTACAATGTGCATTAGCTGTGAGTTGTGGTAAAATGCTAACAACATTGGCATGTGTGGTGTTTTACCGACAGAATGGGCTGACATCCTAGACCCAGTGGGTAGCCTGGGGTTTGAAACGTTAAATAATTGCAGAGATAAAATGCCTGGGCAAAAAGTCTTGACCCTTATCAGCTGACTAAAAATACATTCGGCGTTCAGCCTGCCGTGTGCTGTCTGATTTCATTACTCTGGCAAAATATGAATGCAACTATTCATGCATGTCGCATGAGCAAGTCTGAGCAAATAAATCACCAAATCAGAGTAAATCAGAGATTATTAAGAGTTAAAATTTAAAATTAAAAAAATTTAAATCTTAAGATATAATGCTGTGTGAAAGTTAAAATTGTCAGATAAAAAGTCAAACTTTTGATTAAAAGGTAAAAAAAATATGAAAGTGTGAGAAATAGAGTAATAATTAGTATCAAAAATACTCTTTAAATAAAACTTTTCCTAAATGACAGTCAAACTAAGCTTTAGCAATATTTGTATCATTATTTACAAACAGTACTCCTGAATATCAAAAGGACTGCCTGCAACATGTCAAAGACATAACAATGTCAATCTTTTTAAGACAATCCTCTTTTGAACCCCTATTTTTGGCAAGGTGAGAGCCACATTAAGAAGCATTGATAAACAATGTTTGGATCATTAGTAGTCATATGAGGCTTAATAAAGTATACCGATTCCTCAAAGAAAGAGATTTACCTTCATTTCACATTTCATGTCAGCTTGTATCTTCATCATGATTGGTGTCCACATGTTAAAAGTCTTCACCCTATTCAGGTGTCAGGTGTGAGGTTTGTTTGCAATCATAACCTCAAAAATGGTCAACTCTGCAGAAATCAAGAAACAAAACAGATTAAAAGATCAAAATGACTGAATGAATGATTTTTTATGTGCAAATGAACAAAATCAGAACATTCAAAGTGCAAGATGGAAGCTAGAAAATAAAATACAAATATCAAAATAAAAGTCTTTACATTTGATAAAAGTAAAATAATATGCTACCCTAGTCTCTTAATAGTTTTACTAGATTCAGGAAAAAGCACTGACATGGTAAGAACTTTTTAATTATGCTTTATAGATAAACAAATCTTGTTGTCAGCTTTTGTCATTGTCATCATACATGCATACAAAGAATTGGTGGAAAGAAGATGATTGAATAAAGAAAATGGATATTGCAAAAGACATAATCTGACTCCAGTTCTGTGGTGTTCTTCAGAAATATGCTACCAGTCAGTGTGCTTTTAATTCCTGTGCAAGGGTGAATTTGATCTCTGACTTGGCCTATAGTGAATGGGGGAGAGTGGAGAGTGTATCAGTGATCAATAGAGCACAAGAACACTAAATGACACATTAAAACCTGTCACAGGAAACCTGGTTTGTGAGTGAGTCACATGTGTTAGTGTTGTGACTCAGTACAGTAAAGACATTTATTTATATATCTAGAATTATATATATACATACATACACACACACACAGACATCTCTTTTATTATTATTTCTCACAATATTGCAGTTTTACTGCATTTTTGATTTTTTGAAATGCAGCCATGGTGGGCATACTGTTAGAGACATATATTATTTGTATAGGGTGTAACAAGCATGTATTCATATTACTTTTGGAATCAACTGATGGAGCGCTGACATGCACATTTGGTGTCAAACAGATGGAGCGCAAAACAATAAATAGTGCAATAATTTTAACTAAAATATACATTTTGCTATGTTTTGCATCCCAAAGTGGAAGCACTTCAGATTTCTTCCTTCATATACAATTGCACCATAAACTGAAGTACATTGCAACTGTTTGTAGCAGTACAATGGTTTTATTGTTGCCTGGTGCAGGGTGATCTCCAAAGCATGTCAACTGATCACTGGGGTTCCTCAGGGTTCAGTTCTTGGTCCCCTTCTCTTCTCCATATACAAAAAAATCACTGGGTCCCATCATACAGGCATATGGTTTCTGCTATCATTGCTATGCCAATGACACACAGCTCTAAATTTCATTTCAACCAGATGATGTCACAGTAGCTGAGTGAATCTCAAGCTGTCTGACGGACATCTCAGCATGGATGAAAGAGTATCACCTGCAGCTCAACCTGGCAAAGACAGAGTTTCCCGTCCTGGCAATCCTTCTCTACAGCAAAACTTCTCTATCCAGATTGGTTCGTCAACAATTACCCCATCAAGGTCAGCCAGAAATCTTGGAGTATTCTTTGAGGACCAACTGATCTTCAAAGACAACACTGTAAAGACAACTCAATCATGCAGTTTTGCACTACACCGCATAAGGTGGATCAGGCCTCTCTTAACCGGGCAGACAACACAACTTTTCGTATGGCCATGGTCATTTCTAGGCTTGATTATTGCAACGCTCTTCTGGCTGGACTTCCATCAAGTGCAATCAAACCCCTACAACGTATCCAGAGTTATCCAATCTTGTGACAAAAAACTGTGCCTAAATTGCAACTGATTTAGCAAAGAAATGTACTGTGTATAAATAAATAATGGTCAACTGAGACATTTGCATTGTTGAAAATAAATAAGCACTTTCTAGCATTATGATACTTTGGAAGGTAATGTTATTTTTAGTCCAGCTCCTGTATCGAAATTTCACTAACACACATGTGGGAGGGGACAAAGTAGCGAATAATGAAGAAGGCATTAATCTTCTTCTGCAGAGGTGGTCTTTCACCTATATATGACATCATAGACGAGCCGTTCTCCGGGCTAGGTTGCAATAAAAAAAAAAATCACCCCTTTAAAGACAGTGACCTATAGTTTGTCCATTAAACCACAGTTTAATAATAATAATAAAACGAAAGTATGCTTTGGAGTTTCCCCTACTGTACCAAAAACGATGAATGGTGACTTCAAAATCATTTGACATACCATTTTTGTATAGGCTATGTTACACCCAATTAAATATAATTTCATGTTCAGTCAGCTTACTTTACAACACAAACAATTTCGAGTAATATTAAAATGTAAAACCTGTGCTGTCTTAAAACATGTTTTTTTATGTTTCTCATTCTTTCTCTCAAGGCTTGCCAGCAGCATTTGACAATTTTGGCCAAATAAAAGAGTTAGATTGATGTTTCTGCCTTAATAGATGTTAAAAGCCCAGAGGACAAAAGAATGAAAGGCAGCATTCAATAAAATGTTCTGTTCTATTGTATTTTCTTTAGGGTGAAAAAAATTTAGCTTTTCTTCAGCAAGCGCAATGAAGTACATATGATATTGTGATTGCATTAAATAATCAGCACAGGAAATAGCATGGTTTACGATAGTAAGACGTTTGAATTGAATTATCTCTGTCGTGCACTGAATATTCCACAGTGCAGCTCTGAAAAATCCACAAAACCCTGTCAAACTGCTAATAATATTCTAACATTCCTAGAGCTTAATCTGGGACAGAGTTTATGCACAACACTGATTTAAAGCTAGTTGCTCATTATGTGCCTAACATGCTTGCTGAGCTCCACCAAACTGTTAACTTAGTTCTTCAGTCTACGGATACAATACAACCAATAAATTAGTAAATTATTAATAAATTAGTAAATTATCAGCAGTGATGGTTTAAATGGAATAAACTAAGTAATGCAGCTTAACTGCAATGCACACTAACAGTAACTGACAAGTCTAAGAAGCTAAATCCCTCTTCTGACAACTTGAGTCTCTGAATTCTCAATTTAAAACAATACATTTCAAGACAATTATTATCCGATGTGACGGTTTGATGTCAGATGTTTTTTAGGTTATATCGGGTAAGTGTCATTACAAATGACATTATTTCTATGTGGTGAGTGATCCATGAAAAAGCCGTGGTGCTCTGCCACAACCTTTTACCCCCAAACTCTGGGAGCAGAGGGTTAAAGGTCAGGCCAGTGGTTTGCTAGTGAATTGTCGGTTCATCTTAAATATTTGTTAGGTGGGCAAATGAACGAAGGGGAAAAACAGATAATCGCAAAAATACTGTTCAGGATTTTAATAGCATTAGATACTGCATTATTCAAACATCATAGATAATTATTACCAAACCTACTTCGAAATTGAGTATTCTTTCATCTTCCAAAAAATCTGCTCAGAAACGACAGGTTTAAGCCAAAAGGCACCCTCCGCCACCTTTGATGTCAGTGACATCAATGGCCTTTTCAGCGCTCTTTCTGACCCTAGATCAGCAAACATTCACACATGATCAAGACGGGCCTGAACTGAATTGAGATCAGTCTGTGCAGAAGTTGTAACTCAATCCCCAACCATCCGACCCTTGACCTCCATCAGTTAAATCAATTCAGGTGATTATGAGACCAGGGAGATTATATGTTCTCTACTGACTTTTTTGTGTGTAAAATTTTATGTTATTACTTATTGAACTATTTTAGTGTAATTTGTCTTCCCCTAATCGTGTCTTTTGAACATTCTCATGGTAGACTAGAAGGAATTCTCTTTAACTACAGGCTTATATTTTTCGTATCTTAAACCTGCGGACTGTAATTTTAGAGATGGTGGTACATGGTAAAATGAAGATGCTGCCTAAACACAGACGTACAAAGGTTTCCTGTGAATGAAGCCATCACTCCACAGGTGTGTGTGTTCAACATGTTGTGGCAGTGCTCAGGTGGAGAGATCCTGGCATAAATCAGGTGTGAGCCGCACAGGTAGTCATTACCCTCTCAGGGGTAACAACTGTTTCTCTCTCTGTCATACATTCCTCCTTCCCTTCTTCCCTCAGGACACTATCAATATTCTTCCCATGTCACTTGTTTGAAGGAAGCGCCTCTCTCCCTTTTTCTATCTGTCAGCACTGCGGTAAACATCTGGAGAAGCGTAATTGCCCTGTAATATTCTGCCAAACATACCTTGTACCTCCTTGATATCTCAATCCTGTACTTTTTTCCTTGACATTTGTTGTGATAAGTCAACACTGACAACTACAAAAGCATGCCTGCGTATGCGTTTTTAACTTATCTAGAGGTAAATTATTCAAATCAGTCAAAGAATATTTTCCACAACAATTTTAAAAATACAGGTGTGGCGAGCAGGGCGGGGTCAAGGAGCGTGAGAACGTCATGAGAGCCAATGGCGTGATTGGTAATGAGCGTCGCCTGTGAGCCATCGGTCCTGTATCTCACGGAGGAGCAGAGGCATAAAAATAAGACAGTGAAGGACGAGAGAGGACATGGCTTGGACTTCATGTTGTGTTTTGTGTGATTGATTGATAAAAACTTTAATTTTAACAATATTCCTGTTTTTACTGTATATATATATATATATATATATATATATATATATATATATATATATATACAGTGGAGTTCACTTATCTCAACTCACAGTTAACTCGCCAACCCTATTATGTCGACGTCTTTGAAGTGGAACCGCCAAACTACCTATTTGTCTTAGCATTTTCGCATCGGTTACATTGATTCTTTTATGTCGCCGAACCCTAGTCGAGCACAAAACAGGGACAAATTCACCACTTCACATGGTTATCTCGTGACACATGGTTACCTAGTTCACTCATGTTGCACGTGGATCTCACGTGAATCTCCAGTGACGCTTCACTCACAGTGCCGTGCAGCCACAGAAGATCTCACGGACAGTGTTGCCAACTTAGCAACTTTGTCGCTATATTTAGAGAGTATTCAGACAACATTTTCAAAAAAGCGACTAGCGAAAAATCTAATGATTTTATCTGGAGTTATTTATGGGGACAAATGGAGACTTTTGGAGAATCTCTGAAGTGAAAGCACATATCGTTCTTACGCTTCTCAACGAGCAGCAAGTGCTGCCGTGGGCTGCTGTGGGCCACCCCCCCCCCCATCCCACATAAATCCCGCCTTCTCTGATTTGATTGGTTTTCTCAAATATTTTGAGACTGACGAGCGGTTACCGACCAATGAGTATGAGGGTTAGAAAAGTATGCAATCTAGTACAACGTGATGACCTCACGAATATGTTATGAGCGAATGTGTGTACACGTGTATTGTGACTGTGTTTACACTGTGAGCGATCATTGTGTTTTTCAATGTTGGAGAATATAATTAAAGGTTTGTATGGAGAATCGAAAGTGTTTTTTATTGTATACTGGTAAATCTCTGCTGTTAGTTGGCGCACATATGCCTTTTGTTGTTAGCAAACATATACAGTGTTTGTACATTTTTATAGCATGCCGATCGCTTCATCAAATAAATCGCCATATTAGCTGTTGGTTATCTCGATCATCGGTTAACTCGACGCTTTTTTGCAACCCCCGAGGCCATCGAGATAACCGGATTCCACTGTGTGTATATATATATATATATATATATATATATATATATATATATATATACACACACCTTCATTTCTTATTAATTCAATAACTTCTGCTTACTGTTGTTCCAATATAACTTCCAAAATAAAATAGCCCATTCAGGCTTTTTAATTTCATGTCTGTTATCACAACGGTGGTTCATGTGCGATATGGGAGGATGCCGAAAGAGGTTTAATGCAGAAACTCTCTTTATTTAAACCAAAAACAAAAGACTTGGGATAATTATAACAAAACGGCACTCTTAGCATAAAACTCAGGAACATGGCGACCTAACAACATCAACATTAACAATCGACCAGGACATGAGAACACAAGAGGGTTTTAAACATGAGGAGATAGGGAACACCTGACGAGACTAAAGAGGGGAGTGATTGACAAGACAGGTGCAGAAAAAACACGGGGGAAATACACAGAAGGTAACTGGAAGTGAAACAAACAGGACACGATTGTAACAATCTGACTTTGGCACTAGACTTTTATATTTTTAAAAGGCCTAAATTTAAAAGTAAGAATCACAATTGTACTCTAGTTTTCCAGTGGGTTTCTGTATTCTCTCAAGGATAGGTGCTTCGATTTGTTCTTGCTATTAAATAAACAATGAACATTCAAAAACTCTCAAACGCATGGTCTGAAATATTCATCAGTTTTGTTAACAAAGAGAGAGCGAGAGAGTGAATGCTCTTATAAACTCAGCAACAGAGACGAGAATAATAGATAAGAAACCAACACAATATTTCAGTGCTAATTTCTCCATTTTCAACACGCAAAACAAAATATTAATTATTTTAGAAACATACAGTCCACATGGAGATTGAGTAATTAACTGTATTCCTTTTCTCTTTTTTTGCCTCTCCACAGGCTTTTGGAAAACCGCATGCTTGCCGTAAGGAATGCGTGAACCCTGTGTGCCGGATGCACTGCGGGAGCAAATCACAGAAAAACATTGCACAAAACTACTGATGATACAACCACAAATTCCTCATATACTCAGATCTCAGCTGGAGAAGAAGCAAATTTATACAGTTATGATAATGCTGCTTAAAATGGTATGTGGTTTTGTGCCAGGTTTTTTAGGTCATCTGTTGAGGACACGGTCATGTCTCCTGCATCCACTGGGAGAAGGTAAGTCACATTAGTCAGTTTGAGTCATATCTGCAAACGTGCACTTTGTGGGATCAGGAGCGGACTGACCTACAGCAATGTCTGCATTATGGCCCATGCACAGCTATATTGTGACACTGAATAGTTTTGTAAACATGTATTTTATGCAGCTGAAGTTATGTGATCATTGACAGTTTGCCACAGACCTAAAGCATCTTAGCGGTAGAATTAATCTAGTAGTCTGTGCAACCCATTATTTATGATGTGTCAAAAAGCCTGTGTATCACATAACATCAGTGTCACAATGTAACTGTGCATCATTAGTTTTGCATGATAACATTGCACTTATATATGGCCAAATATATGGTAAACTTTACATGAAAATAATGCAAACCTAAAGCACATCAAACTGGTTCTGTGTTAAAGTACCAGCTCATTAGAGTGTTCACACAGAAATGAGTTGAAGCTGAAATGAACCACGTACTAAACACAAAGTGGTGATTATAAAACTTTTCTGATCACAGTCCAACCCAACACATGGTTGCTGGGCAAAAACATCTTTACTTATTATGTCCGCAGCCAACATTGATAAAATATGCTAAATCAGCGCCAAGTTGCAAAACTGCATCTCAATTCAGTCCCGAAAAGACTAGAAGTTCTAAAAGACTAGAAGGAACATGAATAACCGAGCCAGCCACACAGATTTTAACCACATCGGATCAGACCTGCTGTTTTATTACCTTTGGAGCAAGTCGAAAATGTCCTATTTACAAGAATACACATAAATACTACCACAATATCAGATATACTACACCTGAGGGAGATTATTTGAGTCATGACTTTGAGTTGAGCATGTGCCAATTGAAAAATCATGGTGAAAGAAATGGGTACTGGTCAAATGAATCATTATTTAATAACTTGTATTGTGTACTGATGAAAAAAGGCTATTACTAAATGTTTTATTACTAAAATAGGATTTAGACAATTTATGAGGCGGCAAATCATTCTCGGTATCAGCATGTGAAAGCTTTTATTTACATACCTAATGTTCATCCTTTGCTCTTTTTTGTTTTAGAAATAAAACGGGATGTAATTATGTAATTTAAATGAATACAAAATTTAAAAGGATAGTTAAAATGAGAAATATTTTATTCCAACCTAAATGACATGAATCTCAGTTATAATTCCGAAACTCATAAGTAGCACATTTAAACGGACTATTATTAGAAAAGACACTCATTAACACAGACGACACCCAGCTGAGCCTAATCTATCTGATTTGAATCTCTTTCTGTCTGTCTGTCTCTTTCTGTCAATCCGCTCCACTTTTGACCTGTAACGGCATGAAGCAGAACATCTCTGTTAATAGATGCTCTTGTATGGTTTAAGAGCTCCAGCAATTACCACTGCAGGAGGGAATTCTGGAGAGAAAAGATCACTTTCTGCTTGTCTTGGCCATGGCAGGAGGTACGGGAAGAGAAAGCGGTATTACTCAAGACTTTAGCACTGATAAATGAGTTCACCCATCAGCCCAGAAACAGTCATTTCCCCTTCATTGCACTCCCCATGTGGTTGTCACTGCTATCCCGGCCGTGCCCTGACTCGGACAGAAAGGCCTTGTTGTCGAACCCACAGCAAAAACGAATCCTGTGTTGGTTTTCTGGCATGATGCGGTTCATTTAAGCCTTGTTTACTTGTGTAAAATGATCACTAATTAGGTTTATAAAGTATTAGTTTCATCCCTTTAAGAAATGAACAAAACAGAAGTTAAGTAATGTGTTTGTTCATGTGCATGTGTGTGTGAGTGTAACCTACTGACCTTGACTTCCTCAGCAGGGCACCACATGCACTATTGACTAAATAAGAGGAGATGAGAAATCCTGATGGGAGAGGAGGCCTGACCTTGAAAACACAAGCACACGTGCTTCAGGCGGTGAGGTTATCTGAGGTCACACTCTATTGTAAAGTATGTGTGAGGAGCTCACTCTCTAATCTGATCTGAGTCAAGTTGACCTCAGAGAAATGCAAACCAGTGATAAATCTCTCAGATCGCTCATAACAGCAGCGCTGTATGACTCTTGTTCAGATGTGAAGTCATGGGATCGGAGATATAATTGTGCCTGGAGTGTGTGTGTGTGTGTGTGCGTATAAGTGCGATTATGAGACTGTGGCAGAGATATGGGGTTAGAATGTTTCATATATATTACATCACAAATATTGAACTTGTGTTTAACCCTTAAATTATTTTTGCAGACATTTGAGAGCATGTGGGAGGGACAGTGAGTGAGTGGGACCAATTTCTGAGATTTATAATAAAATACACTTGGACAAACGTTGTGGTATCAACCCATCTGTAAATATAAAATAACAAAATCTAAAATTAAAAATAATAGGCAATATTTTGACAAAAAAAAAAAAAAAAAAAACATGAAACTGTGCAATTTAACTCCTATTGGTTGAAAATATTATATAGTGGAGTTCACTTATCTCGACTCAAGTTTAACTCGCCAATACTATTATGTCGATGTTTTTGAAGTGGAACCGCCAAACTCCCTATTTGTCTTATTTTCTTGTGGGTTATGTCGATTCTGTTATGTTGCCGAATCCTAGTATCTCGAGCAAAAACGAGGGACATATACGCCACTTCACATGGTTATCTCGTGACTGAGAGTTCACTGCGCAAGCGCTGAGTTTGTGTTGCACGCAGCAGATCCGCCCAGATGCAGACAGAACAGGAGATGTTCACTCCTCCACATGCAAATGAATCGCGCGTGTCCGGCAAGTCGCCGCTGGCTGATTACGCAATGGCAGTACAGGATGTCAAATGTTCTTTGTCTAAAAAATAATTAAATCACTGCACAAATATAAATCGCTGCATTAGTTTGACTCACACAGCCTCAGTCACGTACTCTCGTCCACTGTGTGTGTGCGCGCTTGTCTGTGACAAAAGTAGCTGGCTTGCTTATCATGTCTCAGTCAAAACTGTACAACCAAAAATACAGGAAGGAGTGAGAATCAAACCCTGAATTCCAAGGCTGGTTAAAGCTTTTTGTTGGTGATAATACGCGGGCCTACTTGTTAGACAGACAGAACATGAATGTATGCAATCTAGTACAGCCACACAACGCGCACGCACGCACACACGCACACACACAAACACATCCCTGTTTCTGACACGCGGTCTGCTCGGCGCCGCTGCGGATTGAAAAGCCGAGGTTGTTAAAAGTTGTTAAAATATGTTGAGAAAGCACATTAGGCAGAACGCAAGAAAGTATGCAATCTAGTACAGCGTGATGACCTCACGAATATGTTATGACTGTTTACGCTGTGAGCGAAATTGTGTTTGCAATGTTGGAGAATATAATTAAAGGTTTGTATGGAGAATGGAAGGTGTTTTTTATTGTATACTGGTAAATCTCTGCTGTTAGTTGCTGCACATATGCCTTTTGTTGTTAGCAAACATATACAGTGTATGTACATTTTTATAGCATGCCGATCACTTCATCAAATACATAGATATATTGGGTATTGGATATCTCGCTAAACGGTTATCTCAATGCTTTTCTGCAACCCCCGAGGCGTCAACATAACCAAACTCCACTGTATATATATATACACTGTATATATTTTCAATTAATTGTATTATGTTATATATATATATATATATATATATATATATATATATATATATATAACATAATACAATTAATTGAAAACATTAAGCTGAAGATATTATGTCTGACATTGCAAATTGTTAATTATCTGTTTCTTAATAGCCTAAAATTAGCTAAGTAGATCGATTACTTGAAGGGGCTGTTAAAAAAACAAAACGCAATTCTGTCACCTAATCACCACATACACTTTTCAAATGCTTTCATAACAGATATTGTATAGCTTCAAAATACTTGGAATATAGCGCCCATTACAGGGTCTTATAGGCCCCTTTTATGGGACTTTTTTTTGTCTTTCTGGACAAGACTGTGGTCCCCATAAACTGGCATTGTATGGAAAAAGTAGCCGGGATATTCTGCTAAATCTCCTTTTGTTTTCATTTGAAAAAAATAAATAAATCATACATAGTTTTAGCACCATGAACAGATAAAGATACAAAACCTCTTTAAATAACAAAGCCGTTGTCTTTTCTCCATTACACAGTTAAGTAGAAATAAAAAGAGTTTATTTCAACGCCATGGACACTTTAAATAATGGCATATGCCATACACAAGTTACCTACAGTAAAACAAACTGCAAAATTACAAAAATAATGTATTTTACTCAGTGAAACATAAATGATTGGTTAACTAATCTCAAAAGAGAATTCTATGTAAATAATTCTAAAGCATGCACAATGCCATGTACAACAAATATAAATATTTACATACATTCAACATGAATGCATTTTGATTCTTGGTTAAAATTAAAGCGCAATGAACTGAACAAAACTGGTTTTGAGCATTGTTGTTTAGGTTTATAGCTCTATGATTTTTAGTATACCATAGATTCTAACATTTTTCAAGGCGAGACACTACAGGTAAACATTTTTAACTAATAAATATTACTTTATTCCCTTAGTTGATTCCCCAGTTTTCTAAATTGTTTTTATATGAAAATGATGTATTCTCTAATTAAATATGCACTACTTTACATAATTATAATTTGGACAAAGCCAGTTTAAAAAATTTATTTACATATTTCAGTTAAAGGTTGTACACATTGCATATCTCTTATCACTCCATAAATCAGAAAATACCAGAAACCGGAATTAAATGATATATAAATCATGTGAATGCTATATAAGCAGACCCTTCTGTAAAAGCCTTTTGAAGATAATTAGGGATTAAATTAGAATGTTTGGTTCATGTAGGTTTCTCCAACTAAAGTGGAGATTTTTGGCTCAATGCATAAAAAAAGAGATTTAAAAGTGCATGTTTGATTTTTTTTTTCTATCTACTAGTCTGAAAGAACACAAGATGTGGAAGAAAAATATTCAAAATGTACCAGTATCTAAAAAAAAAAGCAATGGTTTTAGCTGTAGTGTCTAGCCTTAAAGTTTATCTAAGGTGACTAGTCACAGGTATTTTGGCAGAAGGTTTATTTCTAGTATAGAATCAGTGGGTCAGATTTGAGGCATCGGTTAAAACAAAAAACAAGATTAATGTTTAATGGTGAGATTGATGTTTCTGAAGGACAATTTGCTCTGCATCAACAGAGTGGTCAGGAGATGGTTAATTTCAGTATTTGTATTTGGTTTTAAGATTGAGTTCATTTAATCCACATCCACTGGCTCCCGGGGAACTGTCTAAGGTCTAACCTTACACCTGATTCCACACATCATTGGCATCCTTAGTGGTGGCGACGGTTCCTGCTCTTGCGAACCTCTTGGACATGCTTCCATTTTCCCTTCTGCTTTTGCTTCTTTTCTCTGTGCCACAGAGTTTCGCAGTACTCGTCTAGAGAGTGCACAGGGCCGCTCAACATGCGCAAATAGTCCTTATAGCGCTGACGGGGTTCGGTCACGGTAGGGTTTTCTGATGATTCCCGTATAGCAGGTTGGTGCCCGTGGAGCTGTCCACGGTCCAGGACGTGTAGAGAAATGTGGAGGAGGTTACGGGTGAAGCTGTGCTCCTGGGAGGTGCAGAAGTAGGAACCTGCGTCGCTATGCTGGAGCCAACGAATCAGCAAACCTCTCTCGGTTATCAGCACACGCTCATCTGGTTTGATCTGCAACAAACAAAAATATTAGGAATCTGTCATTTAAAAAAAAAAATTCAACCATATCAGTATGGTTTAGTACTTTCTTCAACACACACCAACTTAAATCAAAGCCAAACGATGTGGTTTTGAGTATACTTATTGAGATTATTTTGAATTCAATGAATTTATGCGTCACTTGCTGGGTTTATTCTCATAAATCATTCTGCCTAGGAGCTGACAAGACTCCCTCAAGGTCAGAGATCAGTCTTTAACCTCTGCACTCCGCTTCCTGCTGACCTCACATTACACCATCTGAATGGTCATTAGAGTCTTATTATACAAATTCGACAAGCTGACCACATGTTAATGTTAACGAGAGAGAATGGCAGAAGAAAAAGGGGGGTAGAGAAGGTCTTGAGAAAATACAGGGTCCACTTTCATCTCAGGGTGTTTGCGTGATATGTTGCACTGATCTATGCAAGGTGTCCATCTTTCTGGTCACCTCTGACATACAAAGTGCTCTGTGTGTTCAGTGCATACAAATCAGTTTGTGACCATACTGTGAAAAAAACTATGCAGAAATAGGCTCATGTTAATCAATCAACCCACTTCAATGAAGTGATTCAAAAATGAAATAATTATAATAGAATGAAAAAAAAAAAAATTATATATATATATATATATATATATATATATAGTATATTTTTTTGTATATTTAGTATAGTATATATTTTTTTTCATTCTATTATAATTATATATATATATATATATATATATATATATATATATATATATATATATATATATATATATATATATATATATATATATATAAAATGATAAGAGGGGAAAAAATCCATCTTCAAAACCGTGCTTTTATCCAAGTATGATAATCCTTAATCCCATAATTACAAAATACCCATTGTAAAAACAAATATAATAAGATGTCCTGTAAGTAGAGGGCCAAAAGTAAGTGTGGTCCTAAATACTGCTGACATCACAATCTTTTTTCAATCTTTTTGATTGACTTGTATAAATCAGGCCAAGTTTTATTGGTTGTATAAATGTAGGTGTTCAAGTTTGATGTGGTGATTTAGAGTGTAATTCATATAATAGAATCATTAAAAAAATACCCCAAAAAATATTCACAAATCAATCCTATCCACCAGCTTTAATCATGCTAATATTTCTTTTTGACCCTTTTGCACTCAATTTCTTTCTTCAATATCAGTTTCTCCATCCATTCGCCTCCCTTCCTTCCGTTCCTATCTGCCTATTATTTCACTCCTTTTCTGTTATCTGTGTTTTTGAGCCTGCTGATTTCTCATGCTGTAGTCATGGACTAAATCAATACAGCTGTGCAGTACTGAGAGGTGGGAAACTAAGCTTCAAAGCATACCAAATGCCTGTAAAACACATACAAACTCTATTTACTTGTACTGCTATCTAAAAGATGCTTCAAGAAAATAGTCATGTTTCCACTAAACAACTCTTTAGATTAGTAATTTGAATTAGGAGAATTGACTATAAGTTGTACCCTGCAGAAATCTGCCAGGAATTAGAGGAAATAGAGCAGTGTGGAACTGTTTGCAGCATCTATGACAGCCGAACGAAAGCATAAAGGCTAGGGGCACATGAGTGTCATGATGTAACGTGTGTGTATGTCATGAAGATGTTCTGGTGTGTGAATTTGTTGGAAATGAATGTGTGTCTGTGTCTGTGTTTCGAATCTCAGCAGTATATCACACTGTATAACTCCTGCTGAAGGTTTTACTGAAGGGGCAGGAGGAAAATGGCCTCTGATCACAGAAGCAGGTTTAAGCACAACATTGGTCTAAGAGCCGGGTGAAAGGCATTAAAACTACAATACAAGGCCTCTGTCTCTCTGTGGGCCCCTCCACACACCACTGGGTCTGGCTGTGGGTTTAGAGAAAGAAAGAGATGGTCTGGAACCTTCAGCACAGGATCTTTCTCACATCTCAAATATGAGCTGGCCTGCCGGTGACCTGCTATCCTCTGGGAAATTATATTTAGTTGTAAAAAGAGGGTAGTGAAGAGCATGGAAAAAGGGTAGAGGGATGAAGGGGGAGAACAGTCCTGTTCAGGGCTGTTTAGTGGTACTTTTTCAGATTTTTTAAATAAACAGGAAGGATTTTCATGCTATTTGGTTACGTCTGGTTATACAATGTCTGGAGTATTCCACCTATATGTATCGCACATCATAATAAAATATTCTGCATACTTAGAGGCTTTAAAGTACATTAAAGACTATAAAACGTTGATGCTGTCATGACGATTTGTTTCATGTCAGCCCTGCACAAGAATCAATAATTAAAATGTGTGAAAGAAAATCTTTGCCCCTCAAAAATGAACAATAGTATAGTTTATTATTTATTAAGTGTTTGCTTTTATTTAAAAAAGCACATTGTAAATAGTTTAATCGTGAAAATAGTTAAATTCATTCTATTATAACAGTATTACCATGTTAATACTCAGCATTACAATGTGAAACAAGCAATTAATAAATAATATATTATCTATCTATATATATATATATATATATATATATATTTATTTATTTATTTATTTATTTATAAACCTAGTTATTGTGTAAAACACATTTCACTTTTTAGCTCTATTGCTTAAATCTCTTTCTTGTTTTATGTATGAATTATATACATATTTATCACATATTCAAGTTTATTAGTTTGTGTATTTTAAAACTGTGTAACGCAAATGGATGGAAATTGTATATGTAATTGATATGCAATCTTAAATATGGGCCCTAAATTAAATTTTTGTTAGACACAAATCAATTCAAGGAGTAAGTTCAGGCTTGTCTTTTTTTAAGGACAACTTGTTTTCACAAAACTGTTAATGAACCAAAATCAAAATTGGAAACAGAATCAATAAATTCTTTGTAATATGAAGCATCCATTCCCTTATTGCAACCAGATATCATTTGACTCTGATTCGATTAAAAACTCACACAAGAACACAAGCCCTGTTTTCTCTTCTATCATTCGTTGTTGTCTTTTACGAGATGAAGTGTGGGGTGATATTTTAAGATTGTGCCACACAAGTGAGATTGTGTGTTGCAGGTGTTTTGGGCAGCTGGGAGTCGTTTTGTTCTGTGGGAAAGATTGGAGAAAGAAAGGAGGAAAAGAAAAGCAGGAAGGGAAACTAAAATAAAACAAATGCATCATAGGAAGACTAATGTTTACTTGAGACGTGGGACTGCAGGATATTTCCCAAAAGCAGGATACTGCCTGTTTCTTCAAGAACTGCATCTATCCTGTGACATTTGTGCTGCGATTTGACCTTCTGCAGTCATGCCTTCAACTCGCTCTCTCTAAATACACACTCCTTTTGGGATTAATTGTTGAGGAGACGGATCAATAGAAGGATATGCTGATCTACCACTCCAGAGTCAGGTCTTAGCCCCCATCTATTCATCACAGCTAATAAATATGAGGGACACACATGGTGCAAGGTTAAAATGACCTCTGTATCTGCACTATGAACTTTCATCTACGACACACCGAAAGGGCCAGGCACACAGCTGATCACGCACCAATCACTCACAAATCACGCACAGATTGGGTTTGTGCGTGCTTGTGCGTCGAGAAATTGACCCAAGTATTCTACGAACATTCAACGCAAGCCCGACGCATGAATCACTGACGGAGCGCGTCCAAACACGCATGCTTCACGAATGTTCCACGTACAAGCACTTTCAGAATCCACATTGTCAGTCGATGTCAGTGGAATGAACGTGATACGTGCCCGCGCATAGTCATGTGTGATATGAAGGTGGGGCGTCAGTGGACGTGTGCGGTTTCGAACCAGTTCCGGTGCATAAGCACTGACGGCCGACGCGTGTCCCGCGCATAGTCACGCATACTCGATGCATAAACTACGCACGCCGACTCATGAATAAAGCACAAACTGACGGAAAATTTTTGAACTATTCAAAACTCTAAATCACGCACAAACCGCCTTCGACGCACATCCACTTGCAATCACTGATGGTCCACGTTCATTACGCATACGAATTACGCATACGACGCACGCTCAGCGCAGAAACGAAAATCTGTGCGTAATTCGTGCATGATTCATGCGTTTTCGCTGTGTGACTGGCCCTTAAGTCCATTACTACACACTTGAGTAGACTGCAGTTCACTCATGCTGCACAAAACCGTGACTCAAATAAACAAATGATGAAAGATGAGTGCATTTGTATGAGTTTCTAATGTAAAAAACGCAAACCAAATTCATGACACCCAATAGAAAACAGTGAAGGTGAGATTAAACGTGTAGGTGTAAAATAGTGAAAGAGAGGTGAATCCACCAGTGAAGGTCACTTCTTGACAGTTCTGCTGTGTTCTGTATCTCCATCTTTGTGTTGCCTTAGTTTTCCTTGCCCCCGGCCATTTTCTCGATTACCAACAGAACTGTTCTCTGTCTCTCTGTTACAACACATTGTTTAGTAATATGATCTTCAGAACTATGCTACATCTACTTTTTAAAGCATCAGGGGCTTGAGAGTTACTGTAAATCTGTTTCTGGAGTGTGTCCAATCATAAAAAGCCTGCAATCTCAAAAGACATTGTTATGGAAGGGAAAATATGACTGGGATACACCCAGGATATACATTACAGTAATGAGGAATGAGGTTTAAAACACTGCACTACCACATTTTATGGTACTATTTATTTCGGTGAATCAATTCATGGAAAAAACTGTTTACTTTCAAAATAAAATGTAGTGGCTACTACTTAACTTTCACGCGAGATACAACTATGAAAATGGGTGACTCAAACTCACTCACACACACAGAGTGAAGCAGATGTGTGTTACCTCTTGACGTTGGTCCGTTCCTGGCGTAAGTACGAACCAGCGGATCAAGGCCTGCTGGGATTTAGAAACACACTCAAGAAAAGAGGAGTTACTCTCCACTCCGTACAACACCTTTTCCTCGACATTCCTCCCAAACACTGCCAGAGAGAGAGAGATAAATCAGTAAATAAGAAAGAAAGCACAGGTATTTTTTGGGGTTAGCATTTTCCATTAGTTGAGCCCCACAGGACAATGCAGAATTTTAAAACAAAAGAGAGCTTTTAGAGCTTTTATGCACACGCACAAAGTTGGGTTTCCATGTTTCATGGGGACTTTCCAAAGTCAATGATTTTTACACAGTACAAACTGTATATTCTATCCACTAACCCTACAACTACCCACCCATCACAGAATACTTTATCCATGTTACACATCACTTCACATGCCTCCTTACCATCCTCTGTGTCCCAACAGTGGCTGGATGGATCTCCATGTTTGATGTCCTGCCTTCTGGCTCTTCTGTAAATACACATGAAAAAAGGCTTTTATTTAGATTCAGATTACATTTCAGAATTCTTGAACAAACAAAACATTTAAAGAGCAAATACAGCTTTTTGGGGGATTATTTTAGCAATATTACCTTGTCCCTAATACATACAACGTTTTAATTTATATGTATATATACACTGCTCAAAGATTAAGGAACACTTAATCACAGTATAACACCAAGTCAACCCAACTTCAGCTATATCAATCGGTCCAATTAGGAAGCATATGTGATTATAAATCAGTTTCACCTGCTTTGGTGTAAGTAAAGTGACAACAGGTGCACTGGAGATGCAATAGCAAGCATTTTGCAGGTGGTGGCCATTGACAATTGTTCTCTCCTTATTTTTCCTGACTGATGTATTTAGTTTTGTTATGGTCCTTGTCACTGTCTCACAGTACCTGAAACCCAATCAGGTTGCACAGACAGCCCTTCTCTTCCAGTATGGCACATTCATATGTGCAGTACACAGTTTCTATAGCATGGAGGAGATACCAGGAGGCTGGCACGTTACAAGTGGAGAGATGGTCAGGGATGTAGAAGGGCAACAATCCAGGATCATGACCAGGATCTGCTCCTTTGTGTGAGGTGAAACAGGAGGAGTACTGCCAATGCCCATCAAAATGACCTCCAGCAGGCTACTGGTGTGCATGTTATTGATCAACCTGTCAGAAACAGACTTCATGAGGGCCCAACGTCCTATAGTTGGACCTGTGCTCACAGCTTAGCACCGTGAAGCTCGATTGGCATTTGCCAGAGAACACAAGAATTGGCAAGTCCACCATTGGTTCCTCGTTCTCTTCACAGATGAGAGCAGGTTCACACTGAGCATATGTGACAGATGTGAAAGAATAAATATATTATATATATATATAGACACGAACATGACATATAAGTGAAACATGAAAGCTGCTCCAGGTGATTCAACATCACATCTGCATGTAAATCCTTTCCATGGTACTTTTTTAATTCCATGACTTGCAAATTGAGAACATAACTACAATGTTGCATGGTTGCAATTTCTTTTGCGTTTTAACCACTGTAAGTAGTGATGGCCAAATGAAGCGTTTCGAAAATGGTTCATTACTCGAAGCTTCATTCAGTTAGAAATTGCAGCACCATCTTCTGGTGAAGTAAATGTAATGCAACAACGCTGACAACCATAAAATGCAAGTTGGCTTATATGTTAATGCCCCGTTTATTACGTGTTTACCGAGGCGATCAAAGCTGAAACTGTTAGTGCTGTGAAACTCATTTATGTAGGTGAATTTTACAGACACTGATGAATACTTCATGTGTTCACCTTGATAATAAAACATTAAGCATGATGTGTGTGTGTGTGTATGTGTGTGTGTGTAATTATTTATTTAGACAAGAACAGAAGATCAGATCAGCTTAAAGAACTTTCACATTTATAATAAGTACAGCCGCTAGGTTTAAAGACGTAACATCACTAACTGTAAGTGTTATACTGTTTTTATACCGGAGTTTCACAGCTTGTGCCGCAACTGAACTGTTTGGGCTGCAATCACAGTAACATGGCTGACGGGAAAGCAAAATGTTTAATTTTGTAACTAGTTAGAATAAATAAAATATAAAATAAATGTTAGAACAATAACACTAAAATTTGGCCTGACAACATCTTATAAAAGTAAAAGTGTTCATTACTTAAACAAAGTAAACAAGCAATCCGAATATGGGGAAACACAAAATGCATGACACAAACAATACCGGACAATGACTGAAAGGAAATAAGGAACTGAAATAGACATGTTGATGAACTAAATACAGACAAGTGTGCTCATAAATGAAAGTCCATGACAACTAATGACTGGTGTAAAACTAGAATAAAGAAAACAGGCAATTGAAGAAAGATAAACTATAAGTCCATGAAAATCAAACTAAACAGAAAATCAGAAAAACAAGGAATTAAGTTTGCTGTTGTTGTTTATTAGACTACATACTCCGCAACCCCTAAGACCCACCAGTTGAAAAACATTATATGAAAGAAGAAAAAAACAGTCAACAGAGACCTTACATACTAGACCTGGACAAGTAAATTAATAAATTGTATTACTCTTTTCTAAAATATTTCTTCCATTAGAAATTGAGTGAAAAAAGCATAACTGGCTTATCTAAAGTTTAATCTTCTGAGCAGGAAAATAGATAGACATTAACACTATTGCCATGCTATGTAGATTATTTATTTTCAAACACAAAAGCACTGGCACATTTTTTATGAAAAACACCCTCAGCTCTGTAATACAAACTTCAATGACAGATCTGAATCTCAATGAAGCCACAAAGTGCATTTCAAACAGAGCCATCTGACAGCCAAACAATCTCCAGAACGAACAAAAATTCCTCTCTCTGTGTGGCTCCCTCTTTCTTTCTCTCTCTCTCTCTCTGACTGACCTGGCCTCCTTGCGTCAGTGGCGGACCAGAGAGCTGGGGAGAGAAAGGGCAAGAAAACTTCTCTGGCAGCTCACATACATCATCTCAACAACAAAGCAACTTTAATCAATTTGGCTGTCCAGATCAGTCCCACTACACCCTATGGCACAGGAAAAATCAAATATTTATCATTTTCTTCTCTGTGCTGAACTCCAGGAAACAACTCACCCTGGAGAAGTAGGTCAGAAAGAGGGCACCACAAAGCTTTAACTTTCTGCTATCCCAAACACCTCAGAGAACCAAACTGCACACGGTGCACATCTCAGGGATATCATAGGATACATACAGAGCAGCATTTTTGCATGTGCCGATAAGACCGTTAAACAGAAGTGCTGACTCTGTGAATCAATGTCAAGGCTTTGCATCGACTCGTCTTTGGGACAATGACTTTTTCGGTTCATGTGGATGTGTGTTTGTGTGTTACCTCTTAGAGGCTGGAATGTATCTGGAGCACTGGGTGCCGTCCCAAGCGCAGTAGGGGTCTCTAGCCAGGCAGCATTCCGCACAGCCCTGCCCATAAATATGGCACCTGTGCAGGGACACCTGCACTAACCCGTCGCTTCCTCCAACAAACAGCTGCTGCTGTACACACACAAACACACAAAGTACTAAACCAGGTGCAATGACAGAAAAGTGCTTGCTGGAGCAATTTCTCTGAAAGAGTTATCACTAAATGTCATTTGACTTTTTTGGTCCAACAAACTCTAAAAAGAAAGATGTATACCATATTTTCCCGCATATAACCCACTGGTTTTACCAGATTTTACAGGGGGGGGGGGGGGGGGGTGCATGCAGGTTATATAAGGGTCCGGGCTATATCACACATTTTTTATACATAATAATATTTCAATATATTTGTAATGTCCCTAAGGACGTAAATGTTTTTTTTTGTGGTATTTTCTTTCTGTTTTTCTTTCTTGCGAGGGTTGTTGTTTCTGGCGCTTGTACAATCACTCTGACAGCTGCCGCTGATAGGCTGTCTGACCTGTCAATCATGCAAGAAGATGTGATTGGCTGTGCTGCAAGAGGGCGGGCTCTTCTCATCTCATCCGATGATCAACACCTGTAGAAAGGGCCAAATGTGTCTGTATGTTATTGACACGCTTCTTAAGGGACGTGCTGCTGCACAGCGGGAGAGACTGCTTTTTCTTTTTCTTCTGATTCTGACTTGTGTTTGTTTTCTTATTGTTTGAATTTCGCGCACAAGCACTGTGAACCGAGCCTGAATAGTTATGGATAATTGACGTCATGTGAGCAACATTCGAAATTTGAAATGTGAACTTACACAAAAAGTTCATAAATCTATGGGTGCGGGTTATATAAAGGTGCGGGTTATACCAACACTTTTTACGCAAACCCGTGGGCTGTATGCAGGTGCGTATTATCTGCGTCTACGGGTTATATGCAGGGAAATACGGTACACGTATCGAAACAAGCCCTTAAAGCATCAACAACACACAATAAAAGTTGCTCTTCCTTCTCTTGCAAAAATCTGAAAATAAAAAGTCAGTCAGAGTAGATCTTCCCATATAACACTCATGAAAATGCGAATGCTGTTCAGGTTCTTTTCTAAACCATTCAATGGTTTCAAATGATAGCATTCGCCATAGAGAATTAAGAGGTAGAGGTAAAATGTAACATGAGATTCAAGATTTCATCCAACTCCTGTCTTTTCATATAAATTATTATTTGTACTCTATTGTTCTCTGCTATTAAAATAAAAAAGGCCTTAAAAAGTGGCCCACTGATGTAGCAGCCACCTTTGTGCAGAGAGAGGATAAAAGCTTTAGGGTGAACTGCTAAACTAACCATGAACTCCAATAGATAATAAAAGATAATTAGACAAGTGGGAGTGTAAAGAAAAAATGAAAGGAATGGCTCAAGAACAGAAAAAAAACAGACTTATCCGCAAGACTTTAAACAGAATGAAACAATAGAGGCCCTAACACAATTATTATGAGACTGAGGCTTGAGAAATTTGACTTGCAATACTTAACAACAAATAATAAATAGTTCTGTTGAACCTCTGATATAAAAACAGCAGGTTGATTTATTTAATTTCTGAAATTATGTATTTTATTCATTCCCAAGTGAAAGATTTAGTTTACTAGAACCAAGTTTAAACTTCTGTTCTTACCTGCTTTGAGGAGATTTCAATATTAAGAATGGGTGAGGGACTCTGAGAGACAAAAAAAAGACAAAAAAGAAATAAACCAATGATATTACTAGGTGAACTTGTTTTGTTAATGAATGTGTTGTTTTTCATTCATCCATAAATGCTTATATGTGAATGTTTGTGACAATTACCTTAAACACCTGAAGTTCCTCTAAGATAATTTCCTCTGTGGACCAGTTTTCTTGAGTGATGCTAACAACCTTCAAAACTGATCCCATATCTGTGCAAACAAACATGCACACATTTTTGTCTCTTATATAGATAAGCTCTACTGCCATCTGCTGGTTAATCAAAACTAAACGTTACTTTAATGTAATTTTTTTTTTAACCTTTTGATGCTTATGCAAGGCCAATATTTACTGCATTTCAAAACTTTACTGCATATTAGAACGTTATAATTATTTAGAACAAGTCTGTTTTGCAATAAGCTGTATTTGTAGACAGTTCACTGGGTCATTAAAACCTTTTAAAATATAAAAATAAAATGGAATAATTCTTTCCTGTTTTCCTCAAAATATACCATCATCCGTAGTTGTTACATCACTAGTAACATTTGTGTAGTCTTTCTTACCTGTCCCCAAGAACATGACAGCATACTGTCCATCCTCAGCTGCCACACGATCCACTACAATCCGAGTTAGCCGGTACTCTGTATTGATACGAGTGAATATTGGTCGGCCCGTGATTGGGTGTACGGAGCGGTACATGAGAGGGTGTAATCGAATAAAACTGATGACTTCATCTGGAAAGTCTTTAGTCGTTTTTATATGAGGATCATATGTCAGACTGGGACACTATAAAAGAAAATAAGATGTATAGTTATACATTTAAAATATATAACAGCAAATATTTCTAAAAGTAATTATAAATATGCACCTATATGAAATAATGTAACTCTTTTTGGTGTGTTTGTAAGGTAAAAGGTATGTATTGTGTTATGTCTCCCTCTAGCGGTAACTCCTTGTGCCAATGACTGTAAGGAGGACCAAAAAAACAAAAGAAACGAGAATGGAAGTGTAAGAGTTACTAACAGTGCCTGGTCGTGGGTAGGGGATTCTGCCTTCAAATTCCACCCAGCGATGGTCTGGTCCCTCTTTATGAGCGTACGGTCCATTAAACACGGCACGGATGTCTTGCATATTATAGATACACACCGCCGATCCTTTAAATATAGAACTGATCGCCAAAAAAATGTTACAAAAACTAAAGAAGCTGAATACCATGAGAAAAGGAACTTTAGATAATTCACCATAATTTGAATTGCCTGGCTAATCAGTAAAATATATAAAAACCAAATTGTATAGCATTTTATATACAGTAGGATCTGGTTCTCACCTGGTGGTGGTGAACACGCCATATACCATAGGATTTCTATAATCTCTGCTAGGGAGGAGAAAGATGTCCTCTGTAACACACATACACACCAAGTGCACAATGAACATTTTTTTAAATGCCAAGAAGTATGATAAAATTGAAATATGCGTGGATGAGAGGGAGCAGGAACAGAAAACACATTACTCACGGAGCTCATCAAAGTGTGTGTCCACTCCATCTGGTCCAGGAATGGAGCACACAAGTCTTGCTTTTAGGAATGTTGTCCACTTGTTGGTAAGACTTCTCAACCCCCCAACATCATTCTGCAAGCAAACAAGCGCATATAGGGTCTTTTAATGTTGTTGTTATGAAAGCACATGTTTGTAATTTAAATCTTTAGTTTAGTTATAGGCTTTAAAATAAAATTTAAAACCAGCATTTGCTTCTGATTACAGCAATTTAATTAAGCATGTGACTACAGAACACCACAAACCCCTCAGTACACAGACTTAAGAGGCACAATTGCACACACACAAGGGAGGTAGACAAATAGAGCTCAAGAAATTGAGAAGAGCGAGTGAGGTGAGTTTATAATAACGACCCTCTCCACGATACTCCCAAGAGCAGGTTTATGTCTTTAGATGGACAATAGAGTACTGAGAGGTCTTAGAACGAGAAGACATGCTGAGAACACTTAAATGAATCTCTTCATAATAGCCAGAAGGATTTAATCAAAGGACTCCAATGAAATCAACTACACCCACTTAAAGCAGAAAACATATTCTCCTCTGCCATTGTCCCTGTTGAATAACACACACACACTTGTGAAAGGGGGGGAGGGAGATGGGGCAAAGACCTGAAAGAGGTTTAGGAGTAGTGTTTTCCAAATTCTTTAATCTTCAAAGATGCCCTCTCTAGTGTTAGGCCAGTTATCCAGTGAGGAATCTGGCCTCAGATAGCTTTACAGCTCACTCCTAAAGCAATAAAAACCCGCCCGCTTCAAACCAAGAATTTTGCAATAGAGCTTGGAATTTTTATAGCACACAGCCTGGGAAGATGAATCTACAGCATTAAAAAAACTGCTTTAAATCTTTTACTTTTTATAATTAGAGGCTGACAGCTGACTACCACAGATAATTGCTCAAAATATTTGACTATGCACACACACACACATATATATATATATATATATATAGAGAGAGAGAGAGAGAGAGAGAGAGAGAGAGAGAGAGAGAGAGAGAGAGGAAAAGTAAATAAATCAAAATAAATTAAATATAGCTTTTGTTCTGGGTGCTTTTAATATACTGTATATTGACCACTTAGAATAAAATATTGTAGTGAGCTCTGCAGTTAATATAATTTATATATATATATATATATATATATATATATATATATATATATACACACACACACACACAGTGATCCCTCGTTTATCGGTTAATGGGGACCGGTTAATGACAATCCGCGAAGTAGGATTACTATAATGAGGCCTTTAAATCAGTTCGGGAAGCTCCTCATTTTCAGATATGGCACAGGATCGTCAACATTTGCCTCTGAGAGAGGCGAAGAGGCTCCCACTCCACTCGTGCTCTCATTCGTCGATCTCTCGCCGGGATCCAATCACGAGTGCCGTGGGCGTGTACAAAGCCTCTGAGAGAGTTTCTGTCTTTGTCTGGCATCCTGGGAAACCGTTTCACTCGCATTACGATGAAACAATGCTGCTTTCCGCAATACGGCTGCCGATATGGCAGTATTATTTAATTTTTATTTTTCTATTAATATTTTTGAAAAATCTGCGATGCACTGAGGCCGATGAAATGGGTTGGACAAAATTATTGGCACCCTTAACTTAATATTTGGTTGCACACCCTTTGGAAAAAATAACTGAAATCAATCGCTTCCTATAACCATCAATAAGCTTCTTACAGCTCTCATCTAGAATTTTGAACCACTCTTCTCTTCCCACTGCTCCAAGTCTCTCATATTGGAAGGGCACCTTTTCCCTTTTCCATCTCTCCACAGGTGTTCAATGGGATTTAGATCTGGACTCATTGCTGGCCACTTCAGAACTCTCCAGCGCTTTGTTGCCATCCATTTCTGGGTGCATTTTAAAGTATGTTTGGGGTCATTGTCCTGCTGGAAGACCCACGATTATCGGACGCAAACCCAGCTTTCTGACACTGGGTACCACAACTGGGTACCATTTGGGACACAAATCCTTAATCCTCAGATTTCATGATGCATTGCACACAGTTAAAGCATCCAGTGCCAGAGGCAGCAAACCAACCCCAAAACATCTTTGAACCTCCACCATATTTGACTGTGTGCTGTGTAGGCCTCATTCTGTTTTCGTTAAACAGTAGAATGATGTGCTTTACCAAAATTCTCTGTCTTGGAATCATCTGTCAACAAGAGATTTTTCCAGAAGGATTTTGGCTTACTCAAGTACATTTTTGGAAAAATGTAGTCTTGCTTTTTTATGTCTCTGTGTCACCAGTGGGTCCTCCTGGGTCTCCTGCCATAGCGTTTCATCTCATTCAAATGTTGATAGTTCGCACTAATACTGATGCACCCTGAGCCTGCAGGATAGCTTGAATTTGTCTGGAACTTGTTTGGGGCTCCTTATCCACCATCCGGAATATCATACTTTGCAACCTTTCATCAATTTTTCTCTTTCGTCCACGTCCAGGGCGATTAGCTACAGTGTCATGGGTTGCAAACGTCTTGATAATGGTGCTCACTGTGGACAATGAAACATTTAGATCTCTGGAAATGAACTTATAACCTTGAGATTGTTGATATTTTCCCACAATTTTGGTTCTCAAGTCCTCAGACAGTTCTCTTCTCCTCTTTCTGTTGTCCACGCTTAGTGTGGTCCACACAGACACACAATGCAAAGACAACCTCCTAAAGTCAACTTCTCTCCTGTTTATCTGCTTTCTGGTGTGATTTTTATATTGCCCAAATCGGTTAATTTCCCCAGTTGAGTTTAAAGGATCATCACATGCTTGAAACAGTCTTATTTATCCACAATTCTGAAAGGGTGCCAATAATTATGTACAGACCATTTTTGGAGTTTTGTGTGAAATTATGTCAAATTTGCTTGTTTTCCTCCTTTTTTTGTTTTGCTCCAATACACACAAAGGGGATAAACATGTGTATAGCAAAACGTGTGAGTAATACTTGATTTTTTGGGAAAATTTCAGGGGAGCCAACAATTTTGGCCATGACTGTGTGTGTGTATATATATATATATAGTAAGCAGTATAATCTACAGTCAGTTGATAATTATATTTTCAATCTATTTAACAGTAACATTTTATGATAATAATCAATTGACTATACATTATTCTCATCATAAATAAAAAATAAAATAAACTGAAAAATTACTTCCACCTTCTGTATTCTTTGACGACCTTGTGAGAAACCCTTGTGAAGGGATTTACTTTCTTTAGGAATGACTTTGGCAAAGGAGTTCAATTCCCACATTGCACTTTAAGGGAGTAAAAATTACCAATTTGTGGCAAGTGTGATGATTGAGCTGTTGTTCCCCATCGTTTATTTCGGATGACATCAAATCTAATTTTGACTTAAGTCAAGTATAGCTCCGATAAGTATAACTCCCCCAGCTTGTTGTTAAGGGATGGGCACAATACAATGGACTCACTTTGCACACTTCCACTGTCATCATAAACAACAACTTAGACAGCAATTACATGGCCAGACCTCTGCTATAATTTACCCCAACTGACAACAGTGGTTTGGTCTGCTTTCAGCAGAGGACATTGAGGGTAATATACCAGGAAGCTTCCCCTCCCAGTGGAAGCACATTTAATGTTAGGGCCTGAAGAAGGATCAGAGAGATGAGGTGAGTTTGTCTCTGATCAGGCAGCGTGAGGACAGGACTTACCCGGCAGATCCGGGCGACGCGAGACAGCACACTCTTGTCCGCAGTGCTCCCATCACGGGACGCCTCACGGAAAAAGAAGTAAATCTTGTCATCATCAGGGTTGTAGGTGTCTGCGATGGGATAGGCAGAAATAAACTTGCCCTCTGTGGACACAAGAGAGAAAAGTCGGTCAGCTTTAATTTAGATCTGTTATGCTAATTCAACCATCCCTTTATACGACTTATAAGTAAGTGTGGAAGCCTATTAAAACAGCAAAGAGCCTGTTTTTTTAATCTACTGTTTGTGTGTGAGAGAGAGTATAAAGACAAAACTTTATCCTACTGTTTAGTGTAAATACTAGGCATTTCCTTTTGGACTCACAGCAGACAGTTAATGATTGTTTGGGGTTGGAAATAGACTGTGTGGGTTTAAACTCCACTAAATTGCATCGGCCACTAGAAGAGCTCTAACGTTCAGAAGGAAAATCAAAAGTGAAAGAAAGACAGTAATTAACTCAATGACTAGACAAAGACTGTATTATATTGGTCTCTCTGCAAATGACTAAGACCCAATGGAAAACCAGCAGCTGGTCTATAAAGGATTGCAGCGTTCTGATGAGTCCACATTTAGTTTAATTTAGTAATTTTTCAGCATATTTAAGTTTATTTTTATAAGCTACTTTTATGGGTACAAACTTTTTATGGGTATATCTAAAAGCCTTAAGGGCCAGTCACACAGCAAAAACGCATGAATCACGCATGAATTATGCACATCTGCGCGGAGCGTGCGTAGTATGCATATTTCGTCGGTGGAACGAAGGTGGACCATCAGTGATTGTAAGTGGATGTGCGTCGAAGGCGGTTTGTGCGTGATTTTGAGTTTTGAACGGTTCAAAATTTTTCCGACGCACAGCTGCCGGTGTGCGTTATTCATGAGTCGGCGTGCGTAGTTTATGCATCGAGTATGCGTGACTATGCACGGGACACGCGTTGGCCATCAGTGCCTATGCGTCGGAACTGGTTCGAAACCGCGCACGTCCATTGACGCCCCACCTTCATATCACTCATGAACCACGCATGAACGGCGCACGTATCACGTTCATTCCACTGACAATGTGGATTCTGAAAGTGCTTGTTCGTTTTTTGGACGCGCTCCGTCAGTGATTCATGCGTCGGACGTGCGTCGAATGTTCGTGGAATACGTTGGTCAATTTCTCGACGCACAAGCACGCACAAACCACACCAATGTCTATTTAGTATTCTGTAATGTAAAAAGTAAACCTACAAATTCTGTAAGATGTGTCTGTATGTTATTGACTGAGTGGTGGTACGAGTGTATTCACTGGGCTGGTGGGGAAAGCTGACCGTTGATCCAGTAGTCCTCAGAGATATCTGTGCGAATGTAATGCTGGTCTGGCGGCGGACCAAGAGAGCGGCTAAATGTGGTGTCCTTGCCCAGGAAATCAGACGCTGTGCCAGCGTAGAGATACTGATCTGAAAACAAGGAAAGGGAGAATCTCAGCATTAACATTTAAACATTAATCTGCAGTTAATCAGGCTGCAGGCACAGTTACATGAGCCAACCATCCGTCATCGCTATCATGTTCTCTTTTCCTCAAACACGTGATATACAAGCCCTGAAATCTACACACAAATTACCATCTCTGTGGTATCCATGACAACCAAAGGGGGGTTTATGGTTTATTTTTTTATAATCACTCATTGATTTCTATCATCATCATTGTCATTTGGTGTTTGGGCCTTGTCATCTTTTTATGCATGTGGTTTGGAGCAAATCTCTGCAAAATAGAATGTGCTCTGTGTTCTCCCAGAGTTTTTCCCTATTGATTATGCCTCTGTCAGTGTAAATAAACAAACACATTCAACCACACCGCTGAAGGAGTTCACCCAAAAGTGAAAATTCTCATTTGCATTAATTACTTTAAATTTGATGGGGACAGTAGATATAAATATTTTTTATCTTAAACTTTTGATTTGTTGGGGCCTTTTTGGAGCTTGTCACAATTTGTTTTTGTTCAACAAATTTTCTTCAGAACTCTTGGAATGAGATGAAGGTGAGTAAATGATGACATAATTTTCACTTTTGAAAATTCGTTCCTAATTCAGGCCTTTTCAGGAAGGAAGGATCTGTAATGACTAATGGCTGTAATTAATCAAACTTTGCTCAGCTGGAAAAATTCAGGCTTCAATACAACCCATAAAAATGGAACACAAGAAATAATTGACATTTTTGAAAGTTTACAGCTGGTGCTCTTGACAGGATGTGACATTTCTCCACAATCCTCCACTCCACTGGAAACATAAGGGTCAGTTTAACTTGAAGCAAAAACCAAATGTCTGACAGACATGAACCAGATTTTTCTTGGATCACGTGTAAAGAGTAAAATGCTCTATACATCAGATTTTTGTTTAAAGGAAGATCTGATTCAGTCTAACCTGTGAGTACTGAAGCAAAAGGCTGGTGTGGATCAAAAGGGCATTTCATTCGTCCAGATTCAATAGTGTTGCTGTGGAGGTGCAGCCAGCTGTCCTGTAATCATAGTAAATAAAAAACTTAAGAGAAATTACTTAACATCATGAGAGACCCAATATACTCTGTGTGGAAGCAGTCAGCAATTTAATTCCTTGCCTCTTTGTGACCTTTGACCTCTAAGAAAGCACATATGGGATGGAAGGCACCAGTGCCACAGGCGTAGACATGGGTCCGGTTATAGCTGTGCAAAACTCTTATGAAGTTAGCACATTCAGTCTGAAGTATAAAGAGAAATAAAGAAATTATGAACATGTGAAAAGTCCAAAATGTATTTGGATATTTAAATCACACATACAAATGTATTAATGCAATTGCAATAAATAGCAAAAAAAAAAGCCATCCAAATATGCAACTCCTTTTTTATACAAATAAATGAACAATTTAACAACAACAGTTATATATTGAAAGTGTAAATACCTAAGCATGTAACCAATACTAATGTCTAAATACTAATTGGGGAAACTGTAGAAAAGGACAGAGTAAAAGCAGAACTATATAGTATACACTAACAGTTAAATCTTACCTATGCTTTGGCAAGATTTAGAAAAATGTTTTGGGAAACAATCTTATATGCTCATCCAGGCTGCATCTGTTTAATCAAATAAACACTAAAAAACGTAATATTGAGAAATGTTATCACAACTTCCAAAAACTTCCCTATCAGTCAATCATGTTCAACGTTACATCAGAACTGAACTGACAAATTTAGATCTCATTTATCTTCGAGTGTAACTAAAAGAGCCAATACACGTTGGTATGTGAGATTTGCATCGTGCGGTCCGCTACACGAAGTGGGTATATAAGAACTGCACATTCAGTTTTTCACTTCAGAGCCGAGTGGTTTGTCTTCTGACTGCATGAAATCATTTAACGAGTGAACTTTGAGTCGTAGGGAAGCCACTTCAGTGTGTTGCAGTGAGTCTTTTTAAACATGACATTCCACCCGTGTGTTTCTGGATGCAGTCTTTACCTGGCCATCTCTGGCAGTACGATCACTTCCTCACGTGTCTGGACTTAAAGCACGTTGAGGTGGTGTTCGTGGATGAGTCATGCAGCTATGTGGGAGAATGACCATCTCGGTACTGCGGTCAAAACTCCAATAACTCCAAAACTCAAATTTCCTGATCTATTTCCTCTGCTGGCCAGCAGAGAGCTACTAAGCAGGGTGAACTGAGGATCACAGTGGCGGCAAACCTCGCCGTCCCACCGCAGCAGTGCCTTTCTTTCTGGAGGTACATGAGCAGGTTTCAAATTCACCTTTTTTCTGCCCAAAAACGAGCTGATGCCTGGGTTTGTGGTGATCGCTCCGGTGGAGCATGCAGTAGGGATGCAGTTGTGTTCACACAGCACTGCTGCATGGAGACGTAATCTGCATTTTTCATTAAGGGCCTGGAAGTTCTCGTCCATGTTCACAGCCAAGGCCTACAGAGCTGCTGGACAGGCCACTTCTGCCCTCCATGCCATGGCCCTCCTGCAAGTCTATCAGTCTCAAAACAGTCTGAGATGGTAGTTGACACCATCACTTCGGCAATGGCGCCCTCTATGAGGCACACTTATTCCTTTGAAGTGTAACCTGTTCACCGAGTGGTGCTCTCTGAAAGCCTGTGGAGGGGGCATGCTTTCCATCCTGCAAGAAGGGATGGAGTAAAGGCTGTCTACCTCCACCCTAAAAGTGTATGTTGCCGCTATCGCCAAATATCACGATACAGTAGATGATACGTTTGTGGTGCAGCGGTAGGAGGATTCTCCTCTCATATCATCATAGGTTTATTCACGCCCTCACCTCATACCCTCTTGGGACCTCTCTCTTGTGCTGTTTGCTCTGTGGAGAGCACCTTTTGAACCTCTGCAGTCAGCTAAGCTTAAATTATTTTCAAGCTTAAAAATAAAGAAAGAGTTTGGAATTCATACCAAAGTGACACGTGCCCAAGGTTCCCACAGGAGGGAATAGAGATATTATGTCCCATCACCACAGTTGCTGTACCACTGCGAGCTGTCAGGACACCAGCTTGGCTCCACAGTGAAAACCTGAATGTACAATTGCATACGCTCTTCCTTAAATAATAATAATAATTATTATTTGTTACATTTATATAGCGCTTTTCCAGAGCTCAAAGTGCTTTACATAGTAGGGGGGAATCTCCTCAACCACCACCAATGTGTAGCATCCACCTGGATGATGCGACGGCAGCCATATTGCGCCAGAACGCTCACCACACACCAGCTTAATGGTGGAGAGGAGACAGAGCAATGAAGCCAATTATAGTATGGGGGGGATTAGGAGGCCGTGATGGACCAAGGCCAATGGGCAAATTTAGCCAGGATGCCGGGGTTAAACCCCTACTCTTGCGAAGGACACCCTGGGATTTTTAATGACCAAAGAGAGTCAGGTCCTCGGTTTGAAGAAACATCTCATCCGAAAGACGGACGTCTCGTCCGAAATACTCGCTCAGTGGGGCAGAGCGTGCAATGCAAATCTTGCACTTTTTTAGATACACTCGAAGATGATTGATCTCTTATGCGAGATCCCAATTCGTCAGCTCTATTCTCACGTGACGTCTCAATTTCCTCCTTTAGGGAAAGGGGTTTACAATAGTGACCTAGCTCTCTTTCCCAAGACAGGTTAATAGTCTGTGTATTAAAATCAAAGTCTGAACACAAAGTCTGTGTTCATTCAGCAGACATAAATTCAGACCAATACTTACAAGAGGGTTTTTGCCAGCAAGTTTACACAAATCCACCCTGTCTCTTGGAGCTGGCCAGCTTAACTGCAAGTGAAAAACAGAAATGTTAGGTTTGCCATGTTTTATTCCATGTTCTTCCATTGACATAATGATTTTTATACTGTACAAACTGTATATTCTACCCCCTAAACATAAATCCCTAAACATAAACATCACAGAAAACTTTCTGCATTTTCCCATTTTCAAAATAATAAATATATTATGATTTCTAAGCCATTTTCTTCATGGGGACCAAAAAAAGTCCACTAAGCTCAAAAGTGTCTGATAATACTATCCTTGCCAGGGACATTTGTTTACCACCCCATTCATTAGCACCACTATCATACACACACACATTCAACTAAATTCAACAAGTACCTTACAAAATAAAAATAAGTGTTTACAATTGTCTCTCATGATATTTTTTAAGAAAAGTAAATCAACCATGAAGTGTAAATCATACAAAAAATCTGATTTAGAATGAGATCATCCCATGACTAAATTTAGGGTTTTAAACAGAATCCTTTGTGTATTTAACAGATGAAAAGCTACAAACATGAAATACTGTACAAAGTTGGGTCCTGGGTAAAGCTCATGAGAGGGAGGATCACGTTCAGATAAAGAGTGATGAAGGGGCTGCTGGCCTTGTCTCTGCACACGTGTATTATAAAAGCTTAAATGCTTAGAATGCAAAGGGCTGACCTTTGACCTTGACCTCCAAGAGCCATCTCTATATGTAATATGCAATCCATGATTACACAAGCTCGTGAGACTACTTTACATGACGGTACTTTGAAGATTGTCGTGCCTACCGCAAACTCAATACGCCGCACATCACACATCAAGCATAAGAGCTCAATACGTACCCTCCACCACACAAATAAAAAAAGAAAATGCATGAACAGATACGCATGAAACATGAGGCACAATCACACATGCCCTATATGGACCTTTTTTTTTAAATATATATATATTGCCCAAAAAAAACATTACATATACTTATTATATGGAGTACAAAGTACTGTACAACAATGGAGTAAGCATGACTTTAAAAAAAAAATATATATATATATATATATAAAATGTAAATGCAAAAAAAAATATAACAAACATATATAACTACATGTACGTGAAAAAGAGAAAAAAATGTTTTGTGTGCATTTGTGAGGCTGATGTGGAGACAGTGATTGACAGGTGAGATAATGGTAGGGTCAGTAGCATTGTAGGATGATGCTATAGGAATATCTAGATGTAGCAATGAAATAAATGTGAGAAATTGTTGGAATGAAGTAAACAAAATGACCTCTTATGGCAGAGACATAAATACACTTGAACGCCTACCATAAATGTATTCATAAGCTAAACAGATCCAGACAATCTCAAACCATGTAATCAAGGACTTTTGTGATTAGAAATGTAAACAGTTTTGATTTGTAATTATATTTAATCCAGATTATACTGTTCAAGAGTGTAACCAGTTGACAAGTCAAGAGTTTTAAAAACAGAAAAGGAAAAACACAGTTGTTCTCAATGACAATCCACACAACGATACTCGAAAGAACAGTGTTACCACACATATAGCAAACACAAACAATAACCGACAAACTGACGAGTGAACAGGGAAAACTAAATACGCATGCGGGGATGAACAAATGGTAACAAATGAGTGGTGAGAGAAACTGAAACAAAGGAAAAAGTGACTGAATGAAAACAAAATAGGAGTCCAAGTGTTGTGACGGTGTGACAATATGTAGAATGCTACCTGAGGGATAGAGAGAGAGAGAGAAACAGAGAAAGAGAAAGAGAAAGAGAAAAAGAAAAAGAAGAGCCACCAAAAAGAGCAGAAAAAGAAGCGATAGAGCAACAGACCAATCAGATAATTACAACTTCCTTCACCATATTAAAGCTGTGACAATTCATACCTATAGCTCTTGAGCACTATCAACATCTCTGTCTTTAGGAACTCCAAATGGCATTTAAAGTTAAGAAAGAGGGTGTGGAAAAAGTAACCTGGTTACGTAACTCACATTACTTGTAATCTGTTACCCCAATCACTGATAGCGGATGCACTGCTTTTGAACAATTTTACTGTGGTATGCTACATTTTAATGTTTTAACGACAGCAGAGATTGCTTGCAGCATGAAAATTCCGCTTTAAATTGTGTTCTAAATAGCAAAAGTCATGATCTCTTTAAATATTATCAACTTATAATGATCATGATCATCTACTGAAAATACTATGCCTGGCTGCTTTTCCAAATGAAAGAAATGTGTCAACCAGTCTGAGAGTGAGCAAAGGTTTTTCTAAAGGATTCTATGGAAAGACTTGCTAAGTTCTGCCCAGACCACACATAGCTTAAAGTCTTTACGTGCCTTTTCGGAGACGTGATTCTGCATGCCTGCAGGTGTTAGCCCTTAAGGTGTATGTGTCAGGGTTCTGCCTTCACATTCGGTCTAGTCACTTCTTGGTTTTGTGGCAGAGCTCTGACACTACCGTAATGTCTCGTGTTTAATGTGTGTGCGCGCGGCTTCGAGGATTCGAGCCGTGCGCGAGCTTGTCTGTAACGTCTTATGTGCGGGTTATGATGTCTGATCCCGAGACTGGTCTTGTTTAGTTTCGGTTTGTGTCGGGATTCGGACATTCATAACTCGTGTGTTCGTTCTTGTCGTGAGCTCGTAAGAACAGGTGATTTTACTCGTTCTTGCGAGCTCTATGTCATGTGAGTGGGTGCGGTTTCAAGCCTTGCGCGAGCCACGCCTCCTCTCGTCCGTGCGTCCCATCGGCCGCGTGCGTTCTTGTTGTGTTTTGTCAAGCGCAGTTTGGTTGTCACCAGCTGCGCGTCGTCTTTGTTTAATTGACTGCATGTTCATGTCTTGTCTGTTACCCCGCCCGTCTTGTTTCATTGTCATTAGTTTGATTTTATTCCAGCTGTGTTTTTCATCAATTGCCTTCCTCCTGTCTACTTAATCTCCCCGTGTTTGCCGTCCTGTGTCGTTGCGTTGTCTTTCCTAGTGTCAAGCCGTGGTCAGTCCTAGCACCATGTGTTCTAGCCAAGTTTAGTCTTGTTTGCCCCCACAGGGTTGTTGTTTTTTTTCATTTTTTTTTTTTTTTTTCTAATAAAGTCCAGTCCTCTTCTGCAATTGGGTCCTTGTCCTTCAAATCCCTGACAGTATGTGTTTACCTTTTTGGGGTGCTTATTGATGTTGTCTGGGTCCAGTAGGTAAATGTGGTCTTTTGCTCCCAGCAGTAATCGGCTTCTCTCCTCATCCAAAAGTACTGTCTGAAACTGCTGTCCCTGGCTGGAACCCACAAATGGCACCACACTTCGAGACTGAATCAACTCTGGAGAAGATAAACGAGGGTCATTAATGCAAAAATACACATATAGATTCAGAATCATGACTAAGCAAGATATGTATGTGTATAGAAATCATAAAATATACTTAAGTAGCAATGATATGAACTGGCCTACTGAAAACTGTTTAAAACTCCAAGAAAAATATCTAAATGACCTCTTATGTGCATCCGCTATAGTTTTAGGTATCTCGACAATGTCTCAAACTGTGCTCACATTAGCCAAATTCAAAGTCTGCAGTCAAAAGAGATTTAACTATGATTTCTAACATTTCTCACCAAATTCTTGTTTAAGATTGTTGTAAATTATCTGAACCATACTTTAAACAATGGTCTTATTTGTTAACATTTTAATTCCTCCAATATTTTTTTTTAGTAGAACCGCAATTAAAGTAGAAATGCGCATGTGGCGTACAGGGCGGGAGAAGTGAGAACTTCCAAGGCTGATGGCGTGATTGAGAATGAGCACTGCACTAGCCTCATGGAGGAGCAGAAGTATAAAAGGAGGAGCGATGACAGTGAAGGACGAGAGGACCAGGCCTGGGCTTTACATTGTGTTTGTGTGGGCAGCAGTCATCCATGAGGGACTGCCGCCATTACTTTCATTTTGTTGTTTATTTATTTGATAATTAAAGTGTTTAAATGTTCACCAGTTCCCGCCTCCTTCATCCCCAAACTGTGAACTTTGCTACAGAGCATTAGAATGTTAACTTTAAAAAGGTGTTGACAATTTGGATAAAATATACGGTATAAAAATCATTGTCTATGAAAAATCCCCATAAAATATGAAAACCCAACAACAACCTGATCTCATTTTTTTCTAATGTACTGAGAGGCTCCATTATCTTGATATTCAGTATGATCTACAGTAACTTCCTGTGTGTTCAGTTTCCATCTTGATAAAATACTACCCTCTCTTTAGCATCCGCCCATCTACAAAACCTCACTTCCCCTGCCAAACATAAACCGAGAGCCTCTGAGCTGTCTATAAGAATTCAGCTGGATCTAATTGCTCCAACTATCAATTCTCACATGTCAACACAGAGGCAGATTAGCCCAATGGTTCACTTGCAGTACATTTCATACCTCTTGTACTCTCTGAGGGAGCAATGACAGATTCTGTTATTCTTGCAGAAGAATGCTGGTTAACAGCTTAAACAGCTGAGATGTGGTTGAGATTTGCATTTGCGCATACACTGAAGGTAAGCCAAAAGTTGTCACGATAACACAAATCAGATTAAAAGTTACAAGCTATCAACACCAACATTAGAGAGATGGAAAATCTCTAAAGGTGACGTTGTTAAGCCTTACTCATATTATCTTCGGTGCGTACAAACCAAACTCTCTGGATACATAATTCTTGAGATATTTTTGAAACACGTCATGATGTTTGACTAAAGCACACAGTCTTTGTAGACTTGGACAGAGTCCTAAATTTTCTCCACCCTATGTTCTGCTCTCCATGCACTCAAACATAACCATCTGCCAGCAACCTCAAAGCACAGAAATCTGGCAGTGTGCACTTAAACACTATGAAAAGCAGGTCTGTAGATTAATTTATCTTTTATGATACTCTTTTTGTTTCATTTTAAATTCTGAATTTCACATATACACACACCATTTGCTGTTCATTCTTTATACCTACTGATTTGCAGCTACCTCTCTACATCTGCTGTCTGCCATGGATGCAAATATTGTTTAAACATCCCAGTTGTGGTTGGGTCATGGGGCGTCTAGAGCATCAAGAAGCTGAATAAAGCCCTTACTTCCACTCATAGCATAACTCTATGTAGACAACCACAAAAAAAAAATACTAGAAATTGCAACAGTCGATATGGCTATAGTAATAGAACTTGAGTGACAGTAATAAGACTATAGTAATAGCTTTGAGTGACAAAGCTTAAATGGAAAAGAAAAAAAAGATAAAACACTGCAAAAATGTACGCACCCTCAGGTTGTTCCAAACCTATATGACTTTTTCTACATGGAGCACCAAATTAGCAGAATGTTTGAACTGCTTTCTTCCATTAAACAGATGTGGAAGATAAATCATGGGTTGGCAAGCCAAAGGGACAAAAAATAAAAAGTAGTATCTGAAATTACTTAATTATTCACCAAATATTTGTTTTACAACTGTTGTCACAATTCACTTTCATTGTACATAAGTACAGACATAAATACATTGTTACAGATGAAGCTTCCTCTCCGCCTCCTCCGGATCACCAGAGGGAGCTCTCACCAGAGTACTAACTTGCTATTTGGACTACAATTCCCATGACACTCACCAGAGACTGATTGCTCGCACCTTGCAGCTCATCACACACACTATATTAACACAACACCCACACGCTACCTTGCGTTACTTTGCGTTTATTCCTGGATTACTATTATGTTTCTGACCTTGGACTGTTTATCACTACTTTGACCCTTTTGCTGCCTGACCTTGCCTGTTTATCTGGATTTGTGTATGTTTGCTGCCTGCCTCGACCTAAGCCTGTCCCTCTTCACGATTCTGTTTTGCCACTTATCTGTACTCTGGTTACCAATTGAAATAAAGCTGCAGATGGATTCTCAATCGGCTGACTCTGCGTTACATATATAATTTTGTGTTAAATTAAATAAAAAATATGGGCATTTGCGCTAGAACATGCAAGCATGTTGTCATGCCATCTCAGCGTTAGGACTCTTAGTTTGTTTTCATTTAGTCACGTGTTCCTTTGTTTCAGTTACTCCCGCCACTCATTTATCACCATGAACACTGATCATCACAGCTGTATGTCATTTGATCATCACGGTATGTGTATGTAGTTCTCCCGTCATGTGTCAGTTGTTGTATGTATCTGTTACATGTTAGTGGAGATATTGCTATCACAATCACCCTCATATTTGTGGATTACCTTTGTTTTCATTAAACTAATTTTAAACTCTTCTTCATCGTCGTCTGAAATTGTGACAGAACAACCGACCAAAAATTTGGTAAATGAGTTATGAACTCGTTGCTCAGATTGCAGTGGCTGCACAGACCAGCTGTGAAATGATAACCTTCACTGCCAAATTCTGCTATCTCATCGCCCCCTATCACTTGGATGACGAGATCATCAAGTCAATGTACCTGGTCGGGGTAAACTTTATACGCCCAATGGAGCTCCCAGACAATCTCCGGTCTGAGCTGGGAGGAGGCAATCTTCCGATGTCTGGAGAGCTTCATTCCCCAATCCAGCAGAAGAAGAAGAAGAAATGTTACATTTATATAGCGCTTTTCCAGAGCTCAAAGCGCTTCACATAGTAGGGGGGAATCTCCTCAACCACCACTCAACCAGTACCCAGCCAGACCCAGAGCCCAACCCACGACCATCTTTGACCAGATGGAGAGCTACAACCCTGAGGACAGCGCTAACCCTTGGCCTGGAAGAGGAGCTCCAGAGTAAGTCTGACTGAAGTGTAAGCCTGCTACACCTGTGTTAGAGGGAAATCTGGTGGAGATGGATTGTGAGGACTAGCTGGAAGATCCGTACACGAAAGTACTGCTTCCCACCCTACCTCGACCTGTACCATCTATCCATTCTGATTCATCGCTGTCTCTAGGCAACACCAAGACCACGAACATAACCACCAGGGGAGACGAACTACCGCCACTGACCTCATCTTCTGCACCTTCATCCTCAAGCTCAGCCAGTCGTCCAGCCCCTACTCTGCTGGATGGATGCAGTCCCGCGGCATCACCAGGAACGCTTTGCTGGGACGTGATGCCACAGGTCTTGCCATCTCCAGTCTCGTCTGTTTTTGAGGATCCACCTCTGGCCTCAAATACCTGCGCTCTACCTCGGCCCGTCGACCTATCAGCTCCGCCCCGTCTCCTCCCATCCTCGGCTCCACAAACGACCCTCAACCTGACAGCTTCACCGGGTTCCCTTGTCCCAACGGCTCCCCTCAGTAAGTTGTTGCTTCAACTCCACCATGGACTTTTGCCTCAGTCTCCTGAGCCAATGGCATCACTTGGGTCCATCTGCTCTCCGCCTGCACCCTGGGATCCATCATCTCCATCAGCCATCACAACATCCTGGTTCCTCCTTCCATCGACTCCACCGTGGGCATTCAGCTGCGAGCTTTGGATCTGATGCCTCGACCTTCCTCTGTGGCCACGAATCTTATTGTCCCATCACCATACTGTCACCCGGTGTCCGTCCTCCTCCTGCAACCTTCTGCCCTAGTGGGCCATCCCTGGATCTACCCCTTTCTCCAGCCTTTCACCATCGCCTCTGCTTACGTCACCTTATCTTCACAGCACGAGGACACATATTCCGAGAGGGTGCATTCTGTCACACCTTATCAGCCCTAGGACTCTTAGTTTGTTTTTATTCAGTCACATGTTCCTTTGATTCAGTTTCTTCCGCCACTCATTTCTAAACATGGACACTGATCATCAGAGCTGTTTGTCATTTGTTCTTCACCGTATGTGTATTTAGCTCTCCCTGTTCACTCGTCCTTTTTCATTTGTTGTTGTTTGTGTGTGCTACATGTAAGTGGAGATACTGCTGTTATGATCCCTCGTCCTTGTGGATTACCTTTGTTTTCATTAAGTTCATTTTGAACTATTCTTCATCGTTGTCTGGATTTATGACGCATGTAATGCAATTTAAAATAAAATATAAAGTACACTGTATATAATAAAAAAGATGAATAATGAATGAATAAACACATAAATACATGCATGCATTCAAGTCATCTATGTATATAGCACTTTATATAATACAGATTGTCTTAAAGCAGCTTTACAGTGATAGCATGAAAATTACTCAATGCAAACAACTGTACAGTAGCTCTGAAAGAAAATAGTGTCATTGTTCATTTTATTTCAGAAGAAGACCCTTGCTATATTTGTGATTTAATATATGTTAATTAAGCTTGGCAAACGGCGGGGGATTTTTCAGACTACTATTCAGGTACAGAGGGGCTATACTTTCATGGTTAGAAAAGCAAGTGTCAAAATGTCCACAGAGTGAAATGTTGTACTTCAATACATACTTATAATTCAAATTTTATAAGTTTGTAGTGTAATGCTACACTTCTGCGGTTTGCTGATCGTGGTGACTTAATAATTATTCTTATAAGAAATACAGACTCCCTGTAGAAACAAAGAAGTTATTGTCCATTCAGTTCAATCTTTACATAGTGCTGTACAGTTCAACCTTTACATTTACCATTTCAGCCCTACAGGTACATCATTTATCTTCAGAAAACAGCAAAACATAAAGGTCGATGAGTGAAATACAAACCTATGAAGTAATGCACAATTTGAGGGGTTGACAAATTAAGGTACCCCCAGCTATTCACAAGAAACCGGGCCACATGTTCAAACTAATGTCACAGAGTAAGACTTCTTTTAAGATTTCTCAGATGGTAAAGGATTAGACTCTTAGGTGTAATCAATATTCTGTCTGTGGTTTGGGAAGAGAGCCAAACTAGTGGAAACTAGTGTAACTCCGTGTACAGTACATTAGGAAGACGCATGACTATATTTATGGCCTGCTTGTTTTACATCTGTTTAGAGAGCCACAGCCAACCGGGAGCCATATAGTTATAAATTCATTGTATACCATACCATGAGTCCTTAAACTGCTGTTTTTCTATTGCAAAATTAGGCTTTGTGTTTGCACAACACTTCACGTTCCTGCATGTCTATACCATCATGCATGTATACTTCATGTCAAACACAAGAATATATACCACTCATTAAACAATCAATAACCCTCACTCAAGACCCCCCTGCTGTCTTTAATATAAATATTTACACAATCTGAAGATAATATTCTGATGTGTTTCACTGGACATTGTCATCTAGTGGTGACTCCAGATCTGTTTAGTTGACTCCAGAGAACATTATAAGATGTATCTAATGTAGATCAGATGTTCCCCATTTAGCCTTCCTTTCAGAGAAAAACAAGATGAACCTACAGTTGACCAGCCCTGAGGTGTGCACACAGTTCTACACACTTCTGGATAATGACACACTCTATTTAAAAAAAGTACACTGATACAGAAATAGTGCCGATGATTTTATGAGAGCATCTGCATAGATGATAGATTGCGAAAGACTGTACTTCTGCATCCTCTCCAACAGGACCAAACATGGAGCGGAACAGCAAGTTTTAAGATCAAACTGACCTGTTCATTGTAGCTAAATGGATTAGATAATCTTTTAAAGCCAATCCCATATACTATACATATATAGACAGCTTTAAAAAACAGATAACTTCTTAATTTATTTTCCCCCCAGTAAAATATATAAATATCCTGACTAAAAAAGAGTGGTACTGTTCAAAATATTAAGATTAAGATACAGTATGTTTTCAGAAAGGTTTATATTGCCATTGTTTTGTTGTTCCCACTAAATTCATCTTGTTTGAACAATGTTTAGATATTTTCCAATGAAAATACTTTTTTGCAATGTAAAAAGAATGGTTATTTGCACTTCAAAATATACAGTATGTATACAAAAATATGTGCAAAGTTTCTTTATTATTATTTTCATATCAAGCTTTCCTGTAGCTCAAACAGTAGAGCATGGTGCTTACAACTCTAAGTTCATGCATTCAATTCCCAGGGAAACCAAGAATTGATAAAAAAAAAAAAAAATGTGTCAATGTGTTCCTTGAATTCAACGTAAGTCACTTTGGATAAAAGCATCTGCCAAATGCATGGATGTAAATGCAAAAAATATCTCAAATTGGTCATAAAATCATAAACTGTAGAGATTTTCATTAGAAACGTAAAGAAAATATTTTTTAGATATCGGTCAATGCACAACAGAACAGCTGTCTGTTCTTTCCACTCATTCACATTAGGCTACATTCTCATCATCAGCACAGCAACTGAAATACGGCAAACTGACGCACAGCATGTAGGATTTTTATGCTAAAGAAACTGAAAATAAACAGAGGGCTCACCACAGTCATTCATATTTTTATTGGCGTGAGCTTCCTAATATGGTTGAGGATCTGTTTCAGTAGTTCTGGCATGCTGTGGGGCAGTTTTACGGAGCTATAAATTTTATTTTCTTCAGTGGCATAAAACAAAGCTTTTTTAAGTTAACTTCTCAAACTGAGACAGGGATTAAACGCAGAAGTGAGAAATGGAGAAAAGACTTTTATCACATGTTGTTGGTTAAAAAGAACATTAATGTCTATGGGACACTTAATCAATTGTCAGCACTATCAAAAACACATTCTGGAACAACGTGGTATCTAATCAGTGGTGCTACTGATGTTGTAAAGCTCAGCGCAGATATATCATGCTTCTACGACTGTGGACAAAGTATGCATGACTTTTACCAATCTATGTGTCACTGCACTTAAATGAATACTTTTTAAAGTTGTTTCTTTTACGCTTCACTCACTTTATAGCATCATAGTTTTATCTTGCCCTTAACTCCCATAAATTATACATGCAGCTTAAATATGTGTGTTTGAGTGTGTGGCACTGCTACATGTTGTCAGTGTAACTCCAGCGATAAGCTAAAATGTGCTGTGCTCGTGGGATCACTGTTGAGATCAGAGCGTTAACGCCTTATTGACTTATCAAACCTTTGAAGTCGCAGCTGCAGTCGAGCGATCAAACACAAACACAGGTAGAGGGAGAGAGCGCTCACAGCATGCAACAGTGGTTAGCAAATAACACAAGAGATAAATCCAGTTAAAGTGAGGTACTCTGTAAAATACAGACCAAAGTAGTCATGGCCTCATTTAACTTCTCTTTATGAAAGGACCATATTGTCCTAAAACGTCTGATGTAGCAAGTGGTGGATGATATGACCATAACCACAAATATTAATTTGATTTAATGATAACCATATTTATCTTAATATATTTATTTTTAGAGATCAATTTCGATATCACTGCAAAAATTAACTGAAGTAAACAAGCCCTCAAGCTTATTAATAAAAAGTAAATACAAAAATATTCAAATAAAAAATAAAATAAACAAATAAAATAATTATGTGCTCGTAATATTAAGGCCTAATGCATGTACTACTCAGTTAAGAACCTACCGTGTTTAAGTGAATACTCCCTAAGTTGATAATTCTGCTATATATTTGTTGCTATTTGTCCTTTCAAGAGCAATAAATAAATTTTAAAGAAAAAAACATTTCAAAGACATCGTGTGAGTACCAAATTGATCGAGTCCTCTTTCACAGCTCTTTCACTTTTCACTTAAATATTTAAATTGACGAGGCTTAAAAAAGCATATCAAAATAAAGCAAATGTCAGCATATCCAGGCTAGAAATTTTAGTCCAAAATATCTACTTGTCGACACACTTGTCAGATTTTCCATATTGAGTGGTGGCTACCTATACAAAACTTGCTGCGACAATGCTAAGATGTGTGGTTGTAGGTTGTTGCCAAAGCATTACAATTCAATTTCCTGTGGTGTTCTGGGTGGCTGCTATGGCGTTTCTAAGTATAATACTAGTCCAAAATGATTCTACTTTAAGAGCAACAGTGATGATTTTCTGATTACCATTAATTAGAATCTGATGTACATTCAAATTAGTGTGTGAGGAAGTTATTTATTTATAGTTTAAATACAAAATGTACTGAATCTTCAGAAATCTCCAGAAGTGAGCCAAATTGTTCTGAACAATGGTTCACACACTCATTTGCTAAAAAAAAAAATGCATTAGGCAAAATAATTATTATTCTAAAGATGCAAAGTTTTGTTTGAGGAATTATTTGAACTATAGCCATTAAATTAGCTTCATATAAAAACAATAGATGTCTATGGCATATATCATCATTTAGATAGCTCAGTGCGTGTGTGTGTTTTTCAGTATATATAACGTTCAAAACTTGCATATTGCTACTGTGATGTGCAGCACATCCCTTACGTGCACTCAATCAGTCACATGTGCCGTCTAAATATTGACTTCATGCAAGTGAGTTGTAAACCTCTCATCACACACCAAAATGTACTTCAAAATGTATCCTTTAAAAATGACAAATGTTCCAGCAGATGTTTAAAATGAATGCATGGAAATTTGTTTAACACAGTAAACACAGTAAAGATTTAATAGATCATTCTAAAGAGAAATTGTTGACAGAGCAAATCAAAAGCTTTTTAGGTATATAGAGAAAGTTAAAAAAGTTTGAAAGTCACACAAGGACACATTTTACCTTTGTATCCGAGTTTAACTCTTGGGACACTCTCCTTCATGCAGTCCACCTTGGGTAGAGAGAAGAAGAACATCATCACGGTAAACCTCCAGACACTGGAGAACCGCCCCATCTCGACCTGGTGGAGATGCTGATGTCTGCTCCTCTGACACTTTTTGTTTTTTCCCCCAGCAGTCCTCATGATGGGAGAGGAGAGATCTGCTGCTCTGGACCTGTGATGGAGTGGACAGTTAGATGGAGTCATCTAAGGGAGTGGCTGGGAATCTCTGTGTATGTGTGTGTTTGAGGTCTTGTTAAATCCCGAACAAATGTTCAGCTGCTTTACTGTGGTCTCTTTCAGGCATGTCTATGCATCTTAGCAGCTCTGCATCAGCTGCTGCTCTATTCAAGTCCTTTCTTTTGTCCACCAACACACATACTTTCTCTCTCTCTTTCTAAATCTGTTTGTCACTAAACAAAAGGTCAGCTTGATGAGAGCAGCCACTTTCAGCCTTCTTTCAAATGCCTTTCTTTTATTTTCGCACACCATCTCTCATCTGTTCTGTCCACGTCTCCCTTTCTTGCTTCTTTAACAAACAGTATTGTGAAAGCTGAACGACTGGGGTGACGATCATGTCTGAATCTCTGCTTCATTAGTCAACAGAGTGCCATGAAATTGTGAGAGAGAGAAAAAAAAATGGTTGTAGCCCATCTTCATTAGGAGATTTCCTGCAGAAGGAAATCATTAAGAAAAGGGATTCACACACTCCATAGTAGGGGTCCCGTTATTTTGAATGAAGGAACGAGCAGATAAGTGAATGAATGAATGAATGAATGAATGAATGAATGAATGAATGAAAGAGGGGATGGAGATCTTTCAACTGTTGTCCAACAATCAACAAGTGGGTTTACATAGATTTATAACAATGTTACTTTAAAAGGAATATAATTAAGAAACTTTTGAGGATGGAGACATAGTTTGCTTTGTTTGACGTTGAGTAAAATCCCCACCAAAATGTTTTGTCTGTAAATTCATTATTCAAAATTAATCTCCATATTTCCAACAACCACACCAAATTTCCACATTTGGGAATAAATTCACCACCAACGATTTTCTGTGTGTATACACAGAGCTGAACAGACAGGAAACAGACAGTGATTTCAGTTCTCTTTCTCATCTTTTTTTGCTTGGACACACACATGCAAAACTGTCGAAACACTCATCTCAGTCACAGTTCTAGAATGTTTAATTATTTCCTAATAGAGCTTGACAGGCAGAGAACATTTAAGAGTAGTGTTACAGGCGGGAAGTCAGGGCAGGCAAAGAACAATCACGAGCGATAATCCAGGCAAAGATCAGGGCAGGCAGACAGAATAAAAAACAGGAAAACAACAGAATCGGCCACAGGAAAACAGACAATGTAATGTTTAGAGCAGCAAAACAAGACTTCGCAATCACAGTGTGTGTGGCAGAGTATTTTATACCTGATTTTATAACCTGATGGTTGTCAGGTGAAGCGGTAATCAGACCAAGGTATGGGCTTGTGGGAAATGTAGTCCGTGTGTGTGTCAGTATAAGTGCGATAGCTCCCTCCGGTGGCCAGAGGGGGGAAGCGTGGAGCTCCTCATCGTAAAAAAAAAACTATTAAAGTAATTTAGCGAAATACTGAATTTCATGCAAATAGTGTCCATTTATTTTAATGACCTGCTGCTACCCAAACACGTCCGCTGCATTCTTCACCAGAACAGAAACACAGCCTATCTATTCTTTGTTGTTGTTTATGACAAAGAAATACATTGTCACTAAAGAATGCACATTTCCTTGATTACTGCACGTTTCCACACAAAGCAGATATACATATCTCGAACTCTGCCATAAAGATAAGACAGATTTGTCTGTTTATTTAAAGAACAAGGCGACATCACAGATAGCTTTGATTATGATGGATCATGCATCATTGATGACATGTTGAGCAGAATGAAAGGGGCTGTGAGAGCTATCTCAGAGAGCAAGTGTCACAACAATATCTGTACAGGGACTCTTGGGTAATGCCTAAGTCTTGGAAGTTCATATATCAAACAATAGAACTTCTTTCCTATTTATTTTTTTCTTCCTCCAGAAATACAACTTTTTCCTCAGATTTGACTTCACAGCTATTCTGTCATACAAACATCTCCTGGACAGTGTCCTACACCTACCACAGACATACTCCATTACATTACTTAACCATTAAGCTTTATAAAAGTTCGGAGCAAGCTCATTATTATGAGCTCAGGTTACGCATTTATGTTATTTTTGGCAGGGGTCAGTCTTTTCACTGTGGTCATAGTCGGTGTAAGGGTCCATTTATTATGTGTAAATAATATTAATTTCAACCTAAGAATACGCAGACACCAAGGCCATGTTTTCATAATTCTAATCAGAACATGCTAAGAAGATTTGTCTTCGTTACATCACCAGAAATTCATATCATTTTCAAGGTGGCAGTTGGACTCAATAAGACAAACACTGTTTTTTAAAGAAGATGAATAATATCCCTACATTTGCCCCATCAGAATTACCATTGAAATATTGCTCTGCAGATATATGGCTGTATTTTCTGGCTTCAATATTCTATATAACATAAGCCTAGTTATATTACTATATTTAGAGTGTGTATAGCTACTATTTTGTTAAGAGGAAAAATTCAAAAGCTACAAAAATATATAACAGAAATATGGGTTTGTTGCTGCCAGAGATAGCAAAAAAAAAAAATTTTTGATTGAACTGAAATGGAGCTAAGTTAGCTTGGCAGCATTCATTTATTATTCCACATGACTCTAATTATACTTAAATGACTGAAGTTGAATAAAGCAAAGGCTATTTGGACTGAGTGTAAGCGGTATAAACAGCAACTGCATTTCTTTAAACTACTGTAAGAAATGTTGTTGTGTAAAGATGCATTTCACACATTATGCTATTCAAACAAAGTCATTACATAAGTTATTTTCCTTAATATATTTATGGAAAAATATCAAAGTAATGGTGGTCAGTAAAAGCAGTGAAAATATCATTTGAGAACAATTTTGCCAAATTTAATTGTTCTTCCTATCATTGTAAGCGTTTTTGTTTTCGTGTTATTTTATTTGTTTCAGTGGTCTTGGACTTTGAGTTTGTACTATTCTAATATTAGTTATACTTTATCATAATTATTTATTATAATTTAAATCATTTATTTATTGTTTATGTGGATTCCCATGCATTAGTTTTATTAAAAATATTAACAGCAATTTTCATGTTTACAGTGCAGATAATGCAGAATACTTTCACATTATAAACTTAAAGGTGCTTTTATTTTGTATACTTTCATTACACATGAAGAAATTATAATTTTAAGAAACATCATTAAAACGATGCTCACATGAGACACAGACTCCATATATCACTCTCCAGACTTCAAGTCAGTCTTTTAGAACAAGTTGTTGTATTCTGGGGTGCCCATTTATGGACATGTGTCAAGTTGAGATTCTAAGTAAAGTATTTTGAGCATACACATAAACGCAAAGACATTCACTGTATCCATTTACTAACACAGACAGGCATAAAAAGTTGCTCATTTACAAAAACACCATTTACATGATTCAGAAACATGATTCTGTGACCTGGAATGAATATACAACTCAATACCTACAATGAAAACATTTGTAAAATCTTATTTCCTTTTATTTGTTGTGAATACATTATAATTGCCTCAGGACATAACCAAATGACTGACAGCATACATATGGAATGAAAGTAAAAGCAGACCTTTAGTTCAACTCGTTGAATAGTATTCGCATGACACTTTGGACAATCCTTTGGCCTCAACTTAAACAGCCAATCACACGGCACGAAAGCAGACGAAGACGATGTCATAACGATTTAATCTCAAATTTCTAATTCTCAACAACTGTTTCTTACAGTCTATACATTTGACTTAAGACAGTTTTTTATATCCATAACCGTGCATGAAGGCTTTATCATCGCCAAGGCACATTAAAAATATATCAAGTATCACCACAATGTTAGACAGAGTAAAGAGTACAACAACAACAACAACAAAAACATTAAAAAGGGCGAAGCTCACTCTTTAGATTAAGTCCATGTTTAATGATATGTTTTTAATCCACTTCTCATCTTTAAAGGAGGACATACTTTATCTCTCATACCTCCACTTAGCTCAAGGAGAGCCAGGTGCATATCTAATGACAGCGAGCAGAAAGAGAGCGAAGAAATTCCAACCTGCCAACATTCCCAAACCTCATTATGTGCCCGGAATACCTGACACTCTGTCTGTCTGTCTTTCTGTGAGTGACAGGTTTAGGGAATTATGGGTAATTCAATACATCCTGGAACCCCCATAGCCGTAATTGAGAGCAGACAAAGTGCTCGGATAATGCCTCCTGTCGATTAGCTATGTTTGGAGTGAGCGGATTAAAAAACTGTACTGTTACCCGCAGGTAAAGTGAAGAGGGGGCGGAAGGTGTAAGGTTTAGGCCGTGTGAAGGAAGGATAAAAGATGAGGCGTTTGACATAGTTCTGTATTTTTATCAAGGGCGTTCAGTTGCGCTGACAGGAGTTTTTTGAGGGAGACAAAGCTGAAAGTTAGTCAGTCATTTTAAGATACAAACATTCACTCACTTAAAACAGTACCAGTGAAAAACAAGGACTTGGGTAACACAGAAAGACTAGAAGGGTTGTATAGACCAAAACATAACAGATCCGTATCAAAACCGATGAAATCTTTTATGAAGCCAATTTTAGTGGCTCTAGCCAAGTTTGAGTTTGAGCAAACTCAGTTTTTTTAGGATTAAGAAGATTGTTTTTTAGTGGCATTAATCACCACGGTAACTAAAACTACATGGCTAACCTGCTCCGAAGTAGGTTTTATTATGGGCATTGATGGCTTTGAGTGCAACTGCACTGCCAGTGACACAAGTTCGAGTCCCAGCTCGAGGTTCTTTGCTGATACTGTTCCCCTCTCTTTCCACCCCATGCTTTCCTGTCAAAATTTCTATTAAAACTATTTCTAAGTAAAACTATTTTACTTTTTCAACTTTATTTAGTGTGTAATGTTGCTGTTTGAGCATTCAAAAAATCTGTTTCTAGACGACCCCCTGGACATTAAAAAAAGAGTGCTCTAACCCTTTGGGCCGTGCCCTATTTTAGGGCATTTTTTTACAGACCAAGACTAGTTTAGTTGGGCAGACCTGGCATCTGTGGCAGCTGTGGTTAGAGAGTTGGATTTGTAGCTCGAATGTTGCAGGTTCGAGTCTCAGTACCGGCAGGAAATGTAGTTGGGGAAGTAAATGAACAGTGCTCTCTTCCACCGTCATGCCCTGAGATGCCCTTGAGCAAGCCATCTAACCCCCAATTGCTCTGGGCACTGAAACAAAAAAATGGCTGCCAGGTGTGTGTTCAATACTCACTGCTGTGTGCACACTTGGATGGGTGAAAATTCAGAGTATGGGACACCATCACATCACAAGTCATTTTAAGGAGTTTTTCTTCTGGTTTCTAAATGAGTCAAGAAATCTGGGATTTAAAAGAATCAAACGTTTTTTTCTCTTGCTGCCTCATATACTGCTTATGTAGTGAGGAGAGACTGCAAGGCGAGACAGACAAGACATAATGTATGAGAAAGAGAGACAGAAGTCAAAAAAAAAATTACACTTCTGTGCTAGAGCCTTTTAACACCAAGGTGGCACTATACTCCATGGACGTACAGTAAACACACTTAGTCACACACACACACACACACACACACACACACACACACAGAGCAACTAGAATCCATCACTCTGGCACTTACTGCCCTGCTTTGATTTTTCAGCATACACAGAGGAAATCCAGTTCCTCGCCCTCTATGGTATCATGTTTTCCTCTCCAAATATACGTCAGAGGTCCAGCTAAACTAAGCCAAGCAAATCATCATATTGAGAACACAGGTACAACTATACTCTACAGCATATGTACTTGTGCATGCAAATTAAATCAAAGCAGACATGCTTCATGTTTTACTGTAAAAAATATGTTTCAATATAGATAAAATAACTGCTAATATTTATTTAAATCAGTCAATAATACAAGACACACTCACATAGTCTGTAAAGTGTGTGCATACTCCATCTGTGGCTTATGACTGAGACTTTCTCTTCGTCTCACCCCATAAAATGGTGGGGTGAGAGAGAGTTTCCATAAAGTCTGCGTGCATCATAGAGAAGTATTATCCGGCCCGTTAACACGAGGCATAATACCGCTGGGAAGAGAAAGAGCCCCCTCTAACTTACTCAAGTACTATGTCCTGGCTTACTTTAGTCCCCTTATTCTTCTGAAGAACCACAGTCAAGCTCAGCTGTTGGCGTGGACGTGTGAGGAGGACCAGAGGCAGACTGAGAATCTCCCATCTTTCATTCTCTTGACAGACACAACAGACACACTTTACTCCCTTTAAACATTCCTCACCAGCAAATCTGCCCAGCCATTTGAAAACAAACCTTATCTACTATCATAACCTTATTAATCTTTTCCTTAATTTAAAGCCACCCATGGGAGGTTTTCTGGCTCTAAGTCCATATTTTGAAGCAATCAATATGCTATGATACTTATAAAATGTGCTAAAGGTTAGCAGATATGTTTTTAAAACTTGTAAACAAAAAAATACTTAAGACATAAAGTAAATTCTAATGTTAATGACACAATCCCAAATGATGTCCGAAGCCTTTGTGCCCCTCCTCCTCCAAGTCCACACTTTGGTGACGTAATGTCACATAGACTGTCTGGTAGTCTGGCTCATGGAGCCTGCATCAGAATGCACTTTTCCGAAACTTAAAATGACATCCTACACAAATGCTACACCCATCACAAGTTCCATTCATCTAGTAGTCTAATACCACACGCATCTGACTAGCAAAACAAATAGCAAATCATTCACAGTGAAGGAAACAGCAGGTAAGGATTTTATAAATTATAATAAATCAAATGTAAAATAAAGTTATGTGTAAATAAAATAATAAATTTATTATTATAACAATGGTTTCACTTTATTTGTATGGTCCCTTTAACACATTCTGTTGACTATAAGTAACAGACTAGTAGGATTTGGGTTAAAATTAGTTGACGTAGTTGCAAAGTTACTTATAGTCAGTAGAATGTCTTGGAGGACCATCAAAATGAAGAGTTAGCAGATATTAACCAGAGAGTCTACTAATACTCTATTGAGAGTTAGTTGACATATAGTTGCAAAGTTACTTATAATCAACAGAATATTCAAAGCAAGCATGTGTGCTGGTAAATACATTAGTGCTTTTGTAAAGATGCCGTTTTATAACATGCACTTGTTAAAGTCAAACATTTGTTTTACACTAAGTTGCCAGTAAGATCATTTTCATGCACAACGGGGAATTAAATCATCTGAATTTTTTTTTCTCTTCTTACCTAATAAAAAAAAAAATCACCCCCTAAATCACCTATCACAATTCATATACGTCTGTATCACCCAGATTCCATCGTTTTCAGTGCTGATGTCGTTATATGAATAGAATAGAAGAATAGAATAGAATAGAATAGAATAGAATAGAATAGAATAGAATAGAATAGAATAGAATAGAATAGAATAGAGCGCTATCGACTATCGCCCGTCATAATACACAAACTGTCATTTATTCTGAGTGGTGCACCTTAAAACCATTCAAATATGTCTGAACTGTTGAAGATGAGCATTTTGATTAGGTTTAGGTGTTTTTCTGCTAAACATCTACCATTGATATGCAATAAATGAAGGAAATATGAATAATAAAAGGTACCTGTGAGAGCTGGTGTCTGTCGTTATTTTCTGGAATTTCTTGGCGCAGTTTGACACTTCAAAATCCGTTAGTATCCAAAGTCATACTTGAAATGTCTTTAAGGCGTTTCCGCAGTTCAAAAAGTAAGCTCTGTTCAACTTTTTTGAGGGTGAGACACAAAAACCGAAAACAAATCAAAAGAGTGATGAACTGTTCTCTCACTCTGTGTGACTCTGTGTGAGCGTCTGTGGCGCTCGTGTCTGCTCCGGGTGGAGGAGAGAGCGTCAATTAGCGCCTCGTGCAGGGAGGGGAGGAAGGGGAGTAGCGCGCGCTTCAATATATTCATTCGTTTTCCATGCGTTGGAGAAACTTTCATTTGAGTTGAGTAGTTTAATCGATTGGTTCAGTTTATTTGTAAACTATGAAATATATTTACATTATGAATAATTAATCGGTTTATTAATTTTTATTTAATATTATGCTGCGTTCAAGCTAGACTTCTCAGAATGGGCCCCTAAATCAGATCGATTAGCCTAATCCCGACCTCAAAGAGAAGCTTCGTATGATTCCAAAAGATGGCTGCCCTGCAAAATTGGATTACTGAGTTATGTATGCATTTATTTTCAACTATGGGGTTCCTAAATGATTGATTCTGATTGGTTGAAGAACGTTATAAGGTATTTAATTATCTTTCAGGAAGCAAAGAGAAAGTAGTTCCATAGTATGACATCATGCTGTCATATTACTTCGCAAAACTATTTCAGTTATTTCAAAGGTTACAGTCTACAACAGCAAAAACTCACAAAGACACTAATCGAGCAAATAAATAACAACTTTACCGAAAACTATTTAATAACATTCCTAGTACATACAGTACAGATACACAGACTTGCAAACACAGAACTTTATAACTTTATAATAGTTTAGCAACTGAAAAGCTAACGATATTTATCAGTTGCAAGGTAATCAATATGCTGGTTGCTGGTTTTGAAGCAGTTAAACATACAACTTTGGTATTATTACACACGCTGTTGTCGAAAACTGTAGTGAGACAAAACTCAACACAAAAATTTTTCACATGCTTATATATAGTAGTATTGTGAAACCGTAATATTGTGAAATATTATAATGGTCACACACGGCGCGGTGTCCAATGAGGAGACACGAGGAGAACGGCAGGAGTGAATGTTCATAAGGTTTATTCAAAACTTTAAAACAAAAGACACTTTAAATAATAACAGAAACAACACCCAAGTGCAAACACGAAACGAACGGCATCCACAGACCACGAAAGACATCCATGAAGCAACATTAACATCCGACCAAGACAAGGGAACACCGGAGGGTATAAATACACATGGGGCAGATGGAAAACAGCTGACAAGGCTTTAGGTAAATTATTAAACATGGCCAGGTGCGTGAAGGACATGGAAGAAGGGACCCAGAAGTGAACAATGAGACAAGACCGTGACAATAATGTAAAATAATTGTTTTTGCTATTTAACATTTTAACAATGATATGATTCAAACATTTGTGCTAAGATTAGAGAGAGAGAGAGAGAGAGAGAGAGAGAGAGAGAGAGAGAGAGAGAGAGAGAGCGAGAGAGAGTAATTAATACTTTTAATCATCAACTATGCATAAATTGCTAAAATGATCAAAAGAGATAGTGAATACATTTATAATTGTAACAGAATATCTGGGTTTGCTATGTGTTTTAGTTCTGTGACCTAGTTTTCAGTTCATTGAAACTGAAACTTATATTGAATGTTCATTGTGTATAAGCCGGTTGTTCTGCTCCTGTTCATTGGTGCAAAGTTATGTGTAAATAAAACTTAATATGGTTTGCATTTAGATCCTGCATCTTTATTTGCCACCTAGCTGTGACAGAAGAAGTGATCATAAGACAAATCAATTAAAATGATGTTCCTCTCACAAGGGAACCAGAGACACTTGCACACTTTCTTGGAATATATTATCTTGGGCATTATGATAACAACTGTTTGCTATGTTTTTCTGCATGAAAGACCTAGAGGAAAGTTTAAGGACTAAATAGACTGGATACTCCTCCCCAATAGTCCCCCTTTACCATCTGCAAGAGCGCACCTTTCGCCACCAGCCCAGCCAAGTTACTAAAATCTGTATTCTCTGTTCTGTTCTGCCTCGCGCTCTCACCTCCTCTGCCTCTTCTGAGTCTACCAAGAGATCAATATCTGATTTGTCTGGCTGTTCCATGTTGATCAAGAAGATTGTTCCTAAGATATGTGTATTTCCAGTGTCAACCTTGAGGTCTATTTGTGAAACCTGTCTGTACTGCCTTAAGCTTCAGCGATGCATCAACGCCTGCTTGCACTGTCTCACCATAGCCCTTTGTTTCCTAATCAGTTCATAATAAATTTGCCTCAGGTTGAGTGTTCGCCAGTATACAGCCCTGGAATGTCCACCCACTAGCTCCTTCCAGAACCTCCATGCACGTCACTCCACCTTGGCCGGTTGACTAGTCAGCTCCACCATGGCTCTACTCCAACTTGATTCCACCCAGTATTGTCATCCTTACAACTGCAATGAACTTCCTTGTCCCTCTGGCTCTGCTTTGGTCAGTCGTCATTTTACCTGCGCCATGGACTTGCAGGACTTCGTCCCTCCACCCCTTTAGCTCCAGCAGGCTCCTCCTCCTTTACAACTTCACCTCCATCACCTTCTCATTCCTCCAGCACCCTGACTCCACCTTGGTTGCTTGTTGCTGCAGCTCTCCTTGCCCTCTAGGACCTTCTGTGTTGCCCGTATTTATGCTGAAGGGAGGCGATATCCAAATTGCTGGTTTCAGTTCCCAGCTTCCATCAGTGTCGTTTACAATAATGTTCTTTTGGTGCAACATCCTCTAATATTTGTATCAAGCCCTTTCCACTCTGTGCACATTCCTTCTCTCTCCTGCTAAAGATTTAAAGCACCACATTAATAGCTCCAAAGGAATAAGTGGCAAGGGAAGGAAAAAACAATGTTGAAATTAGTAAACTTTGTTTTGTGCTCATGATGAGAGTTTTGATTATTCGATTATGTACCTTGTTTGTCTTTAGCAGCCTAGTTTAACAAAATTTAAAGCAAAAGTAGACAAAGTAGAATGGCTTTGAGGAAATTTTACAAAGAGCTAAATACTGCACCCCCAATATCTCTGTCTCAGTCCCAAGGCCTTCTATATGCCATATATGTAGGTGTCTAAATGTAAATAAATAAATAAATAACACATCTATAAAAAATAATAATAGCCTGAAAAAAAGGTTTTGTGGCCTCAGTGCATCGCGGATTTTTCAAAAATATTTATCGATAAATTTAAATAAAAAAATACCGCCATATCAGCAGCTATATTTTGAGCACAAGTGGATGTATCCCGTGAGCTGATTGGCTGTTCCTACTTCGCAGATTTTCACCTATTGCAGGGGGTTCTGGTCCACATTAACCGCAATAAACGAGGCATCACTGTGCACCATTATTTTGGCTCTGACTGTCATATTTATTCTCAACTTTCACACTAGAGGAACCTTATCGTATTTCCTAGAACTAATGGTAGCATACTTTTCATATTTCATAACTCTTCACTGATTTAGAAAATGAATGTGAAAACTAATTCTGGATTCAGTGGCAGCAAAAAAAAAGGATACAAGAAAAGGTCACTACTAGGTTGTAAAATCAAGGCTTGCTTTAGGTCTCAATGAGTCATTTCTCTCTGACTTACGTACGTCATTAAC